>CM035153.1:130923398-131523398 GCA_020205615.1 Panax quinquefolius | reverse complement strand
TGATTGCTGCCAATTCTAAATCATGAGTAGGATAATTCCTCTCATATTCTTTGAGTTGTAGAGAGGCATAGGCTATGACTTTCCCATGTTGCATGAGAACACATCCTAAACCTTTGCTCAAGCATCATCAGTAGATGACAAACCCTCCGAGGCGGATGGTATTGTCGTAACAGGTCTTTGAAATGATTCTCCTCTTGAGTTCTTGAAAACTCTTCTCACATTCCTCGTTCCAACCGAATTTTGTATCTTTTCGAGTCAGCTGAGTTAGTGGAGTAGCGATTCGAGAAAACCCTTCTACGAATCTCCGATAATAACCAGCTAAGCCGAGAAAGCTACGATTTCTCCATCGATTTAGGTTGCTCCCAGCTTTGAATAGCTTCAATCTTTGCTAGGTCAACAGATATTTCATGACTTGATACTACGTGCCCAAGGAATGCTACTTCCTCAAGCCAGAACTCGCATTTATTCAACTTGGCATAACGCTTATATTCACGAAGCTTTTGGAGTATCAGCCTCAAGTATTGCTCATGATCTTCACGACTTTTGGAATAAATAAGGATGTCATCAATGAAGACGACCACAAAGTGATCCAAATAATCCTTGAATACTCGGTTCATCATATCCATGAAGGCAGCAGGAGCATTAGTCAATCCAAAAGATATGACTAGAGATTCATAATAATGCCTCGCATTCGAGTTTTGAAAGCCGCGTTTGGAATGTCATCTGGTTCTAATCTTCAATTGGTGATATCCTAATGAAGATCAATCTTTGAAAAGAATTTGGCGCCTTAGAACCGGGTCAAACAGGTTATCAATACGTGGCAATGGGTACCTATTTTTGATGGTGACATGGTTTAACTCCCGATAATCAATACAAAGTCAAGATACTCCCATCTTTCTTTTTCACGAATATAGAACAGAGCACCCCAAGGAGAAATAGTAGGGACTAATAAAGCCAATGTCTAACAATTCTCGCAGTTGGGTCTTTAACTCTCGAAGTTCAATAGAGCCTATTCGATATGGGGCTTTGGAAATAGGTTTTGTACGGAGTTCAAGGTCGATACAAAATTCAATTTCACGCTCTGGGGGTAGGCCAGGAAGTTTCTTCAGGGAATACATCAGAAAAATCATTAACAATAGAAATATCATTCAAAACTGACGTATTTTTGTTTAGATTCGTGACATGAGTTAAAAAAGCTTGACATCCATTGTTCAATAAACGAATAGCTTTATGGCTTGAAATGACAGTGATTGATTTTAATGGTTTGGTTGCTTAAATTCGCATAATAGGTTGGTTAGGAATATGAAAGCTAACAACCTTACGAAAACAATCAATTTTTGCATGATGAGTAGTTAACTAATCAATCCCTAGAATTACGTTAAATGCAAGTATTTTCAATGAAATAAGATCGACAGGTAATGTGAGGATACCGATTTGAACCAAACAAGACTTATAAACAGTGGATATAATGAAGGTTTCTCCCAACGGAGTTTCAACAGCTAAGTCAAAGTCCAATTTCTCCATAGTCAATTTTAAACGTTGAGCGCAAGTATGAGAAATAAAAGAATGGGTAGAACCGGTATCAAATAAGGTATATACTTCGCTAGAGTTTATGATAAGCTTACCCGTGATGACCTCATTCGGGTTCCTTGCTTTCTGAGAAGTCACGACAAACGCTCTCCCTTGCACTATTGGCTTTGACTTTTCTGGGACGACCTTTGGTGCCTCCTTCCCAACTGGACTTGTCTTGGTGAGCGACAAAATCTGCCAGGTGTCCTTTCTTCCACAATTGTAACATGCTTTAGATGGCATCGCGCATTTTGACCGATATGTCCCTCCCTCGCATTTGAAGCATATAATAGGTGGTCGTTCTCCTTCCTTAACAACGAGTGATGGTACGTCTTTCCATCATTGTTGAATCTCCTCTTCTAAAATGTCCATTCTTATTATTTTGGCCATGATTACCATCAAGTGGTTACCATTTTCGCATGTTGATTCCTCCACGCTTATTGTCACCGCTTCGATGATCGCTATCACCGGTATTATCATTTTTCAATTTGCTGCTCTCTTTTGGTTGGGTTGATTTCATTATCGCTGCTCCAATAACTAAGCCCTATTAACAACATCTGAATACAAACACAGTTTATGAGAGATAAGATATTGACGTATCTCAGGTTTCAAACCTCTTAGAAACATTCGCATCATTCTCTCCTCATTATCAACCAAATGAGACGCAAACCGGGATAACTCGGCAAACTTGGCTTCGTACTGTGACACGGTCATGTTGTTTTGCTCCAGATTGATGAACTCTACCTCTTTCATGTGACGAATACTTTCGAGAAAATACTTGTTATTGAACAGTTCTTAAACTTCTCCCAAGACATCTTCAGTGCGGCAGGTTGAGTACGCTTTACAGATTCCCACCTGTAATCTGCCTCTGACCGCAACATGAAGGTGGCAAAGGGAACCTTTTGCTCCTCGGAGCAACCCAAGACATCAAATATCTTGTTGATCTGTTTTATCCACATCTCGCTTTAAGTGGTTTGGCTCTCCAAAACTCCAAGTGGTCCCACTCCTCGAACTGCTTTGGCGGTGACCAATCCGAGAGTTGCAGTGTTTCCACCTGCATTTTGGACACGAGCCGCCTCTACCGATGTTACATGAATTGCATGAAGCCTCGGAACATTCCATCGTTCATCATTTGGTCGGTGTTGTTGTTTTGCATGAGGATTGTCGCCCTCGATGCACATCATTCTTCGTTATTGATCCGTGGAGACTCAACGATCTCTCGTGCTCCATTGATGTTCTCAACATTCTCGGATGCCATTTTCAAATACCGCCACAAAACAAGGGTTAATTAACATATCACATATTAACCCTATACTCTAACCGACCAATTAAATAACAAATAAACTTAGGTAGGTCATACTAGCGAAGGAATTTCCCGTCTCTCCCCTCCTAGTTCTTATCTCACATCTTAGCCATGGATCATATCCCTAAGCTTTGATACCAACTGTGACGCCCCCAAAATAGGTATACATCACACATCTTGGGTCGCCAGATACATGGTAACGGAATACAAATACAATCTTAAATATACAACAAAAGCTGTGAGTTTTAATACAAATATTGTCTTACAGATAATATCCACTCTCGTAATAAGTCCTCATTACAATTATTATCACACTATTTCATAGAATAATGAGGACTACTAATGCTATCATCCGACCATCACTCCGTCCCCGACTAGTCCCTGCTAAGTTCTCATTTCCTGAAGAGAACAGTGAAAGAAAGGGTGAGCTCAACTAGCCCAGTAAGAAATATTATGACTAAGATAATGCAGGATAAATTATCATTAGCCTTCAACAATGTTAAACTGATAAAATACAATAGACAACAAGTTTAACTGCAACGGAATAAGCAATCCATTAAAAGAGTCAAGTAGAGAATAAAATCTACTATCTTTTATGATTTAAAAAGTTTTTCATCACTTTTATCGCTGAGACTCAGCTTAATAAATAATCCACATCATCCCCTACTACTACCAAGGATATTCATTGTGGTCACGACCATAAATTATCCATGCACTACGGGCCAAGGATATTCGTGTTTTCATCAATGGTCATGATCATGCCAACAACTCTCCATCAATACACTACGGCCAACGAGGACTTTTATCACATCATTTGTAATATTACTACCATGATTATACCAATAATCCTCGGTCATAATCATACCAAGTCCATCTACGCACTACATGTGCCATGAGATGACTTTCAAAAATATAAACACGAGGATGATGACAATGATATAAGAATTCAATAAAACAAGTTCACGAATTAATTTATCCAGAACTAATAACGCCCAAATTGTCATGATACTTCTTTCTTTTTCAGAGTAAATTCAAGAATGCTCGTAAGAATATTTTCATGAAAAGATCTTTGGATGAAGCGCAAATATCAAGGATATTCCACTAATTTCATGGAGTATGTAAGTCAAAACTTTAACCAATGAGTATAACAAATAATGGAATAACAAAAGAAATCACCGTATATGTGATAGATATACAGCAAAGTTATTCCAATGTATAATAAATATGGAACCAGTCCCACAGTAAACGAACAAAATGCGGATATTCGACATAATAATAATACGGAACTGTGTCCCACAGAAAACGCATGTACATGATATTCAAATGTAATAATAAAAGAATGGAATAACATAAGGATTTCACCAAGTATAGGGAGTTCACAGATACTGAGTTATTCCAATGTAATAATAAAGACGGAACCAGGTCCTCGCAGAAAAACGCATGATAGGATATTCCAATGAATAATAAAGAATGAAATAACATAAGGATTTCACCAAGTATTGTGGTATGCCACAGTACAAAAGTTATTCCAATGTAATAATAAAGAATGAAATAACAGAAGTTCTCTTCATGAATAAGAAAGAATAACACCCCTTACCGTAAAAGACACTGGATATCGAAGTAGTGAAGTAGCATAATACTCTTCTTCTTTATCTCTATAATTTCTCTCTCTAGAGTTTCAGTGAATTCGTAAGAAATAATGAAGGAATGAGCTTCTATTTATAGAAGAATGGATTGAATAGTAATTAATTCATGAACGGTCCAGATGGATTTACTTTTAAACGGATGGTTCGGGGATTGATTTACTATTAAAACTTAAAGCAAATATCCATACCGATTTACTATTAAAACTTTAAACCAAATGATCCATATCGATTCACTATTATAACTTTCCACCGGTGGTCCATATTGATTCACTAATATAACTTCAACCAACTATCGAAAAAATTAGCACATCTCCTCATGGAATAATATTGTACCCAAATATCCGAATGCACAATACTAGAGTGAATAATAGAATAGGGTGAATAGTAATCGGGTGAATAGTAACTCGTGAATAGTAATGAATGAATGAATAGTACTCCAAACACAAAAAGTTCCCCAAATACCCGATTGAACAATATAACCTCCGCACATCAATTATCATCGGAATAGATGTCGATTTCTACTAACACAAATAATCCCAACACAATAAAACTATCAAATTCATCTTTAATCAACACGAACTTATTCATCATTAATATTATAACTCACAATATTTAGCAACCAAAGTTGTTCCCAAGAAAAAGGAGGCTTTCAATAAGGATTTCTCCTATTGGTAGCAATTAGGTGACCAAACCTCTCCTCGATGTAACTTCAGACATTGTAAATATTGCAATTTAATAATATGAATAACTTTGTCGCCTCAATTATTGATTTAATAATATAACATATAATGCGAGATGATATTGTGGCAATAATCGAATCAATAATACGAGAGATATGATGCAAAGAATTATCGTAACAATAATTGAGTATAACCGAGTGACTTCTCAAGTAAGCATCAATAATCAATACCGTGTGCTACTACGCAACCACGCCAGACATCGCACTTTCTTTTACTAATGGGTAGTTCACAGCTTTTAACAATAACACCTCCGCCGTTATTTATAAAATATTTTTGTCGTTTTTCTCAATCAAATAATAATTCCATTGTGGGGTCCACCAATGATTGTCGGTCATTGCATTTAATATTCCCAACAAAAAGAATATTCCCAAACCAATCGAATATTTTATAACAACTTCGCATACTTAGCAAAATTTATAAATATTACCCACAACTATAACATTATATCAAATTCATTCCATAATATTCAAAAATAATATTTATAGAAAAATCATCTTTATTAAAAAAAAAATTGGGGTCTTACAGCTGGCCCCTCCTATCTATTTATAGGAGGGTTGGTGACCCTTCGGATGGGCACATCACCCTTGAAAAGGCATGGGGTGCCTTTTAGAAAGATATTATTTGTATATGTTGGTCAAAACGACGTAGTTTTGATCATTTATAGAATAGGCGCAACTATTCAGTTTATTAAAACGCCGTAGTTTAAGTGTTAGCAGAACCAAAACGAAGTAGTTTTAGGCTTATAAGAAAAGGCGCGACAAAACGACGTAGTTTTGGGCCGCCCGTTCAAACTTACAGATACCGCTTCCTCAAAACGACACAGTTTTGATAATACAGCTTTTCAAAACGACACAGTTTTGATAATATAATAAATTAAAATTTAAATAAATTTTGTCTAAAAAATTATATACAGGACTCATGAGCCCGAGCCAGGCCAGGCCGGACGGGATGCATGTGGCACACACATGTGGGTTGAACCCAAATTTTAGCTAGGTCCTCTCCCTTCCACAAAAGTGGGGTGCCCCTTGGGGTCCAAACCCAAGAACATTTTCCTTGTATATAAACATATAAAACATTTAATTCCTATCCTATGTGGGACTTGATTTTTCTCACATGTATTTATTATCTTTTATCATGATCTTTGGGAGTTAATATCTCATTCATTACTCCGCGGATTTGAGCTTCCAAATACTTAATTTAATCTACACATGGAGTAGAACACATTAATATATGGAATCATTAAAAATAATTAATAACACCTATATTAATTTAGGCTCAAATTCCAACAATATATACATGCAATTATTTGGTTTTATTGATAAAATACACTGTAAATTACAAATACAGTGAAATACACTCCTTATTTGGTGCCATGACAGCATTTAGACATATTTTTTGTTCGAAATTTTTTTTGAGATCACTTTTATTTACTTAATGTAAGGTTTTAAATAATAAGGTCACATGTGTAAAAAGTATCATACTTTGACAAACAGAAATGTATTTACACTATGTTTCTGAGTTTTGAACAGAAAAAAAAAAAAGAATAGAAAACTTAAATTAGAACAGAAAAGAAAAGAATAGAAAACTTAAAGTTTTTCGTTTTGTGTTGTTTACGAGTTTTAATAGAAAAGAATAGAAAATTTAAAATTGAGGGCGTGAGTTATAATTTAAAATTTATTATATTAAAAGTTGAGGATAATATGGGAATTATAAAAATATCAAAAAAAATGATCAAGTTTCTTATTTATTTTTTTTCGTTTATTAAAAACTCAGAAACATAACAATTAAAAAAAATTTAAATTTTTCGTTAATTTCTTCTTTCTTTTTTTCCATTTTAAAATTCAGAAACAAAGCGTTAATTCAAAATAAAAATATCCGTAGTTTTGTCCGTCGCTCCATCTTCATCATTCTTCAATAGTCCTGCCATTATAGCTCACACCAAAGCCAAAACAACTTTTCCTTCCGAGAGGAGAGAGAAAATGGAGAGAAGATAGAATCGAAATAATTGTTGCTTAACAGCTAACCATATAAATACTTTAATATTCTAAATTCCAATAAACTAATCAAAACAGCAAATTCAACCCTCCTCATTTTGTCTCTCTGGTACTTTCCTGCAAAATTGCAGAAAATGTAAAATCCTAACAGCCATTAATGGAAGCTCAAGCGTCCTTTGGGAGCTAAACACAAGCTTTTTCATCCTCTTTAATGGTGTGTTTGGGACTTTCTGCTTCTTCTGTACATTCTTTTTAACAGATCTGTGTGTTGTTTGTTTGTTTTTTGCATTCGTGGAGGTTATTCATTGGTCGGCAAAACGGCTTTTTCCCCATTCGAGAGGACAGGCGAGCGTACGGCGACGTTTGACGTGTTGCGTGATGTTTTAGATCTGGTGATATAATTGTAGAATCATCGTAGCTGGTATTTACAGATCTTCGTTTTTAGTAGCTGTCGATTTCCGTGAGCTGAATTTGTACGGCCTTTAGCTGAATTTATTGCTATTTGACGAGTCTTACAGAATATAGAAATTGTCCTTATTTGATTAGGCTTGGTATTGGTATGGATGATTTAGATGATATGCAGATCGTGAAGAATTGAGGAGAGAGAGATTGAGCTGATTATAACTAAATCCGATTTGGTTAGAGACTAGGAGAAGAATTATATAGGAAGAAATAGAAGAGGTTATAATCCAATTCGATTTGAGTAGAAAAATGGATTTGGATGAATTTCGTGTGATGTTATCGAATTCAACATTAGATGTTTGGACCTTTATAGATGCGGCAATTGCCGTAGCTTCATCGGACCATGGACACGAACTTAAGGATCGAAGAGACGCAATTGTGCAGCGACTCTATGCCTGCCGGAGCTGCGACGAAGTTAACCGGCAACAAAATTTACCTGCGATTCGGGGAGATAATGAAGCCAAGGTCAAACACTCGCCTTATACTCCGCAATCGGTTCACAGAGACGAAGATGTTGACATTGAAAACGAGGATGAAGAACCAGATCCCTTTGGAGGTTTATTTGATGATGAGGAAACAAGGATTCTCACAATTAAAGAACAGATTGAAGATCCTGAGCAGGTAATTTTGGATTTTATAATTTGTTCTTACTTTTTAGCTTTGATTTGTTTAGGTTAAAATGTTTTTGTTTCTCTGTTTAGTCTGATGAGTCTCTGGTGGAATTGCTTCAAGGCCTTTCTGATATGGATATTACATTCAAAGGTCTCAAGGTAATTATAGTTTATATTGTTGGTTTTGGTGGGTGAGTTGTACTTGGTGTGCTTTTCATGGATTGTACATTGGTTCTGCAATAGCTAATTATCACTGGGAATATTATTTTTTAATGTTAGTTTTAGCATAATTCAAAGTCTATTGTAATATCAGGAAACTGATATAGGAAGGCATGTGAATCGACTGAGGAAGCATCCGTCGAATGATGTAAGGAGACTGGTGAAGCAACTTGTGAGGTTTGAACAATTTGAAACTCAAAAACTTTTGTGGAACTGAATGATGTAGAAGGAAGTTAATTTGATTATGTCTTTTACAGAAAGTGGAAAGATTTGGTTGATGAATGGGTGAAGTTGAACCCACCAGAAATACCATCTTCTACTATTATTGGTAATTTAACCACTAATCTCTATTTTTCTTAGGCTATTTAATACTGCTACTTTGTTTTTAACTAAAAAGAAGGTTCATTAATGGTTGAGGCAGCTGATGGAGAATCACCTCCGATGAACATGAGGAGGAATCTTCAAAATGGTCACAACCAGGTGAAAATTCTATAACTAGATTGGTTCTTTTGACAAAGTTTTTTGTTGTGAATCCCAGCTTTTTTGAGGTCTAAAGTTCTGGTGTTTTTAGGTTCCTGATTTTGCTTATTCCCCAAATCCACACAGTAAGTATAGAATCTGATTCAAAGATGATCAATTTGGTTATTTGCATCTCTTTATTCATTTTTTATCTAATCTTTACACCCTATTGGTTATAGATGGAAGCTCTGGCTCGGAAAGGAATAACTCGGAACCAGAACAAAAGCCAAAATCTGTTCCCAGAAGAGATGCACCGGCCAAACCTTCCTACCAACATGCTGCTGGATCTGTGTCCACACCTCCTCCAAATGTATTATTTCAAACTTATGCACTTGATAATTTACTTCAATTTCGTTGTCTTTTGCGAGAGAGGAAACTACGGAAAATAAATGAAAATGGTAGTACCACAAAAACTTCATAGCTCATAAACTGTTGCAAGACGCTTCAAATTCAATATTGTAATTAAATGTTTTGGAGCGTCTTATTAGCAGTTATAAGGTGCCATTAAGGTAAACACTTTTAGGCTTTTATGGTCGTACTTTTTTTTTTCCCCGCAATTGAGAGCAGAATGTTCTTGGGTTAGGCTAATAATTTTGATTGGAGAATATATAGATTTAAAAAAAAAATCAAAGTTTGATACTTTAATTTCTATTCTTGACTGCCAAATGGAGTACAAGTATATTGAAGTGCAAGTTTTTGAAGACTGTATTGGAATTTTGCAGAGACCACACAAGGAAACAGCTATAGATCCTGATAGGCTGGCATCAGCAAGGAGGAGGCTTCATGAGAACTACCAAGAAGCTCAAAATGGTTTGAATAATTTACTTTCATCAATTTGGGTTGACTAAGAATCTTTTGTGACTACTTTGGAGGAGCTTGTGCTTGCTGACTTAACTTTTTTACATTTGTTTTTTGTGAAGCTAAAAAGCAAAGGACAATACAGGTGATGGATATCCATGAGATACCAAAGCCAAAGAATGGATACATAGCCAAGAATAAAGGTGGTTTTCAGGGAAGGCAACACCGGTGATTGGGTCGGTCATATGTACCACACCACGTCACATGAACTTATACGCAGTTTTTTGTTTGTTATAATGGGGTTTACCAGAAACCTGTCTAGCCCCCTATTTCAGTTTTTACCTTACTAAAAATAACTCCCATATAGTAGTACTCTTTCTACTCTAATTTGGTTTGGCTTATTTTTGATCGTAAATCATAGTTTTATATAATCTATTTTAATATGCTTTTGATGTTAAAAGTTTGAATATTTTGACCAAGCATTTTTGATATTTTAGTCGTATGACAATATGGGTAAATATATTTTTTTGGAGTCACTTTTATTTTTAGTAAAGAAGAAACCCTTGTATACAAAAAGACCTTGTCCAAGGGATTTATGTCCTAGTAAAGAAAATTCAAAAGATCTTTTGTTTATAGCACGAAGAAGGTAATCTCAAGCAGAAATTCGAAATCTCAGGCAGCTTAGGAGGAAAAGAATATACATTTGGCCGGCGAGGCGAGGCGAGGCGAGGACAATATCTTGGACTTGCAGTCTTTATCATCTTTCTTATGTTTCATTTTCAGTTATTTTTCTTGAGTAATTCTTCATTGATTGTCTCCTTTAAAAAAAGGTTTAATTTGGTTGAACCCAAAAAGATACCAGAGTCAGTACACTAGTTTGCCAGCCCAGGGATCCAATTGCAAATTGGTGGTATGCGGCAGACCCATTAGCAATGTGAGCACTGATTGACCAATTATGGGAGGAAAGAGAGAATATTAGTGTTTTATTCCCTTCGTCATAAAAGATGATTGAAGTATATATTCTTTTTAGTTTAATTTTACTATGTTTAGCGTAATGTAAATTATTTATTAGATATGGTCGGTTGTACTCCCTCATTGTTTAAAAATTAGAGAAGTTTTTTTTTAATTTGTTCTAAATTAGAGATATATTTTTATTTTAAAATTATAATTTTATTTTTAGAATGTTTCACAATAAATATTCTATTTTATATTTGTAATTATTTTTATCTTATTTTCTTACTTATACTCTTATAATCTTTTTATTCAACTTTTGTTAAAAATTAAAAAATGAGAAAATATTTACATTGGAAACTGATGGATTATTATACTACTTTCTCTCATAGTATCGGTATAACATGTTTTCTATTTAATGATTCTCTAGAATCTTTTTCTTTATTCATTCTAGCTTTTAGTACTCCCTCCGTTCCTTAATATAAGTCGTTTTAGAGAAATATTTTTGTTCTTAAATATAAGTCGTTTGAGAATTTCAAGGAAGCATTAATTGCTTAGTTTTCAATATTACCCCAAGTAATAAATATAACTTTGATTCTCTCACTATTTTTTGTCCAATAAATAACATTCTTTTTTTTTTCAATATAAGAGCAATATAGACAATTGATAGTATATTTAATGTTTTATAATTATTTTCTTAATATTTATGCACAACTCTAAAATGACCTATATTAAGGAACGGAGGGAGTACTTATTGGGAATGTGTGAATAACAAAAAGAATGATTTAAAAAATTAATTCATATGGGAAGAAGTAATACTTCATATATAAAAGTGGAGAAATACTTCAATTAATAAATAATTCAAAAGGACAATTTAGGTAAAAAAAATATATATTATTAATCGGCGTGCAAAACCAATTAAGACGTTTATTTTGGGACAGAGATAGTATTATTTTTTTATTATCATTTTCAATATCACACCGCATGATGTTCTAAAAAGGCTTGGTAGTAGCGTAGGGGTGGGGGAGAGGGTGGGGGGCTTAGGCGAGATTTTTTATTTTAAGTCAATTTTACTATTTTATCTAACATTTATTCAATAATAATAATAATAATATAAAGCAAAACAATCTATAATAAAGATAATAAAGGCCTTTGCTTAAAGTTTAAACACATATCCTTTTATATATTGCACTTTATTTTATACTTTTATGACTTATTATATGTCATATTTGAGTTTGATAAAACTCATTTATGGGCATAATTTAAGTAAGTACAAAATGTGTAACTTAATGTCCTCTATATGAAAAATAAGAGAGAATTTTATTTGATTTGTGTAGAAATCATTTGATTTATGCCTATAGTGAAGCCTTTAATAAGGTACAAAGTTGTCACTTTAATAGAAAAGATTACTTGTCACTTTATAAGTACAAGTGTATAATCTTATTTTATTTTGGAATAAGAGATATTTTTGTGAGACTTTTGAAATTCTATTTAATTATAAATTTATTACTCATATGTAACTTAAATCATTAGTAGTAATAAGTATAATTAAAATAAAAATTAATAATAGTTTAATGTTGAAACTATTATAAATATATGTATGTATATATATGCGTAGATATAAATATACTACATATATGAATATAAAGAGAAGTCTTATATACATTTTAGACATAATAATTTTTGTATCATAAAAATCTCTTCGTTTGGCTATTCTTTCTACAAACAAATAATTACTAAAAAATAGTGTTTTATTAGAATTTTCTGTGATCTGCTATCACGGATAATTCACTAAAGGCTTGACATATATCTTGGAGGTATATCGTCTGTAACCTTTAGCAAACCAATCGTGGTGAGGGCGATAGAGACCTTAAGGACATGTGTTGGGAATTGCATATTCAAATTTGATGTTGAAAGTAAATAAACATGCTTATGTGTAAAGTCCTTCAAAGAACATATGTACAAGGACTTAGGTGATAGATCAAAACTATTAGGTTGATCTATGTTTTAAAATGTAATAGATAGGCATCAACAGAATCGTAGTATGTCAAGCCAACCGAGAGTTTGCAGAAGCCAAGGCAGAATCATAGAGTATCGAGACAGTTGCTATAGAATCGTAGTCTGCTTTGGAGGGCCTCACTCAGAATCGTAGAGTTGGTCCAAGCGCCTGCCGAGCCAAGTCAAGAATCGTAGTCTGCTCTCGGAAGTGTAGAGTCTGTAAAAACAAGCAAATCAAGGATCGTAGTGTACCAGCGATTAAGAGAAATCGTAGTGTTCTCCTCTATTAATCCGAATCAAGCACGAATATGACAAGACACCACGATCATGATTGTAGTGTATCTCCTGTCAGCATCAAAAGCATCGAGCCTTGTCCATTAACTGAAGAATAAAATACTACAAATGAAGAATGGATTATAGACGTTGAGACTTTCGGGAATCCCAATGCTCATCCTTAGTATGTATCGAAGAAGCGCATTGAAGAAGCTAAGGAAAAGGACTGCATGCCTGCTGATTTTTTTTTCAGGTGTTGGGTGAGATAGCAATCTGCCGTGTCAATGAGTCAGACGACTGAACAACAAATTTTCAGGAAGTCACCATCAGTGCTCAGAAATGTCTGATGCATTTAATATTTCAAACGGACATATTTCAAAGGCTCCTTTATATACAAATCATCAGACGCAGATGAAATACTAAGCAAGTACATAAAACAAAGCTGAAGAACACTCAACGCTCAACTCTATGATCAATCAAAAAAGCTTGCTCAGCTACTCAGTTCTTTCGAACATATGCTTAACGACAACTGAGTAGCACAACCCAAGAACTCAACTCTCATAAAGTGAAGTAAGAAGTTCCAAGTTTGCTGGACTTGAAGAGTTCTAAGTGAACTAAGAAGTTCCAAGACTGCGTTGGTCTTGAAGGAATCTAAGTGATTCGAAGATTGTAAAGACATCCTTAGTGGATTTCATACTCGAGGAGTAGAAGAGTGGACTAGGAGCCTTGAGTGCTCTGAACCACTTAAAAACACTGTATCTTTTATATTCTTACTATAACTGTTATATCTGTCATAACTGTTTATCACCTATTAACTTGGTTTATCTTAAATGGAAACAAACAAATCTTATATTCCGCTGTAATTAAATCAGTAACAAATTTGACAAGTATTTTGAAAAAGAAAATTTAAAATATCTATCCAACCCCCCTTCTAGATAACTATTGTGCCTCTGGGAACTAACAACATGGATCACCCGTGTCATGTCTTCCGTTCTTGTTGATGATTTTGATTTTATGAAGCTATGATTCTAACATATCCATATTGGCAATGTCAAAGTTCAAACACAAACATGCAATTGTTCAATTGTTCAAAGTTTAAACTCAAACAAATTAATATTAATTTCTCAAAAATCAATTAGAGATATTTTAAAATTTAAATAAATGTTATTTTTAAAAATTAGTGTGAAGTTTATTAAATAAGACATTTTATATTATTAATTATGAAATTATTTTTATTTGTGTACTCTTCAAAATTGAGGACTTAAAGAAAATGACAAATATCATATGCTAAGTATGATTAACATATCTTTAACGTATTAGTTTTATTCATAAACAAGATTGTTATTAAATAATAAAATTTAAATTGTCTGCCTATCCCGCTAGCCTGCCTAATTTTCTGCCCGCCTAGGCCACTTAGAAGGATTTTTTGCCGCTTAGGCGAGGCGCCAGAGGGGGCCTAGCGCCTAGTCGTAGCCTAGGCCGCTTTTTAGAACACTGTACACCACTACAACCAAATTCCAAGTTAATATTAAGGTTATATTTGAGAATATAAAATTATCTTTAAAATTGTCGCTCGACAAATATATCTCTAATTTTGAAACGAAGAGAGTATATCATTTGATCTGAATATATCAGCTTGCTTAGAATAAAAATATTTTTATGATATATTTCATTATTTTTGTATTAGATAATATTAAGGAATTGATATTTTATAATTAAATATGCCAATTTTAAAAGATCTTTTCTCATATGAAGGTGAATGTTATTTATTATTTATATAAGTAAGAAATAGAACTATTAATTTCTTTTATGAAAATATTAATTCCCTAATATTATTTGCTAGTGTAAAATTGATATTATGACTTTAACAACTACTCTATTCGTATACTGTTATGGGTCGTTCGTATACTGTTATGGACAATTTTTTAATGTTGTTTCTTGGAAGAAACTATTTTATTAATATAAATACCAAAAAGTATATTAATTAGTATATATTAAATTTAAGTAATAAAAATAATTCAAAAGTAGTCAATGGAGGTGTACCACTTCAATAAAGGCTTGGCTCTAATTATATTTCATTAAAGAAGCAAATAGTAGTAGATAATCTTTTTAGGTGTATACTCTGAATTTACATTTTAAGAATAATCATATATATTTTTAAATGATTTACGTTGAATTATAATTTGCAAAACTTATCAATACGTGATATTAATAAGAATTATAAAAGGGTCCCACTTATTACACATTTATCAAAAAATATTACCACTAAAATTTATAAAGTATGAATCGACAATCAAAAAAGTCAATGTAAACTTTTGTAATATGTATCATTTTCCTTATTAAATTAATTAAAATTATTTGAATTGATTAACCATTTTTTATTATTTAAGTTGGTTAATTATTTTAAGACCTTGCAATATAAGTCATAACATGTTGAGTCAATAGTCATACCAAATTAATTAGAATTATTTTTTATTATTTCAGAAAGATATAAGTGGGGATTGGCTCTTGTCCTCTGACAAGTCTTTCTCTCTTGCCTTAAGGCATGTCTCTATTTCTTTGATTTTATTCTTTGCATGCCCTATTTTTCTACTGTCATGGAATTCGATCTGACTGAAACTTGTCGCAACCTCACCCTCGAAGGGGAGGATGATGGGAGTTTGGTGCTGGAGGGTGAGAATGAACTAGTCGAAGATTCTGACTACACTTTTTGTTTGGTGGGCAGATTTATTATGAAAAAGCTTGTGAACTTTGGGGCTATGAAGGATACTCTCATCCGATATGACAACCAGTGAATGGTATTGATGTGAAGGAGTTTGATGATGGTTGTTATTTATTTCGGTTTTTTTATGAGCGCGATCTGAATCGTGTTATTTCTGATGGTCCGTGGTCTTTTACTAACCTTATTTTGCTGTTGAAACGTTTGCTTCCAAGTGAGCAAACTTCTCAAGTTCCCCTGAATATGGTCGAACATTGGATCCAATTTTATGATCTTCCTATTGGCTTTATGTCGGAGAAGGTTGGGATTGCTATTAGCAATTACATAGGCAAGTTTGTTGCCTCAGATGCTCGCAACTTCGATGGCCAGATTAAAACTTTCATCCGAGTGAGGGTGGCCATGGATGTGAACAAGCCTGTTACCCAGAAGATGAAGCTGAAGAGGAATGGTGGAGACTGGATTTGGGTTACTTTTAAATATGAAAGGCTCCCTACGTTCTGCTTCTATTGTGGGGTTATGGGACACTCTGATAAGTTTTGTGCGTTGTGGTTCGATAATCCTGTTCCTCCATCTTAATTTGTGTATGGTAAATGGCTTCGGGCTCAACCGCGTCGTCAAGGCAGTCGATCGGCCGATCAGTGGATCAGGACTTCTGCTCAGGCGAGCCCTCCCCTGGTGTCTGGTGTGGTGGACGATGAATCGGCAATGGACGAGGGAACTCCGCATTTTCAGGAACCACATTTGGTAACTTTCGTGCATGGAAAGGAAATCTCCACTTCCTTGAATCAAGCAGACGTGATTCCTCCCACTCTGAAACTTCCCCCGGTATCTATGGGATTGTCTTCTGACTTTCCTTCCATGCATAGGATTGATACTCCAATTATTGGGAGGAGTGATTCAGGGGGTATTATTCTAGCGGAGCAAAAACGGCGCCATACATTGAATAGTAATAATCATGCAAATTCGGTGAATAATATTTTGGTTAATCTGACACCAAAAAATGGATTGAAGGTGGGCGCTGGCATCCAGGCCCACCGAGACCAATGACGACCCTTAGTTGGAATTGTCGTGGGTTGGGCAACTCGCGTACAATTCAGGTCCTTGCGGAGTTAGTCCACCATTTAAAGCCTACTTTTGTCTTTCTTATTGAAACAATGTTGTCTCGAGATCGTTTGAATGCAATCAAATTAAAATTGGGTTATGAAGGTGTTTTTGCTGTGAGTAGTGTTGGCCATGGGGGGTATTGTCCTCTTGTGGAAAGATAAAAATATTGCCAGTTTACTTTCTTACTCGTATCATCATATTGACGTTGTTGTTAACATCCCTAATATGTTGCAATGGCGCCTCACTGGTTTCTACGACATTTCGTTAGAAATAATCAAAATTTGTCTTGGAATCTCCTCTGGCAGCTTAGTAGTTGCTCTACTCTCCCATGGTGTTGTATCAGAGACTTTAATGATCTTTTATTTTCAAGTGAGAAGCGTGGGAGTATCGACCACCCTCAATGGCTTTTTGACGGGTTTCGGAGGGATGTTGATGATAGTGGGCTGCTGGATATTGGTATGGAGAGGCACCCTTTCACTTGGGAGTGTCGTAGGGGTTTTTCGGATTGGATTGAGGAACGTCTTGATCGCGCGTTTGTTTCTCCTACTTGGCTTTCTGCTTTTCCCCGTGCGAAGCTGCGGAATATAGAGGCTTCTATGTCAGATCACTCAGCTATTATGCTTGACTTTTTGCTGTCTAGCCAAGTATACAAAACTCGCAAATTTAGGTTCAAAAACTTTGGCTTAGGGAGCCCCAACGCTAGACTATTATTTCGGACAGTTGGTCTAGGGGCTCGGGGAGTCCTATTCAAACTCAAATTCAGCAATGTGGGGTTGATTTAATGAGGTGGGGGTCTGATCTTGCTTCTTATTTTCGTAAGGATATTGTTGATTGTAAAAGGCAGATGAAAGGTCTTAGGTCTCTTACTGACCAAGATTCTATTGCCCAATAATCTAATTGTCGCTCAAGGTTCAATCTTTTATTGGCTCAACAAGAGAATTTTTGGAAACAACATTCTAAGCAGCTGTGGCTTAATTATGGGGACTTAAACTCCCGATTTTTTCATACTTCTGCTTCTGCCCGTCGGAAAAACAATACGGTTTCGGAGCTCAAGGATGATAGTGGTCGCTGGTTACGTTGGGATAATGGGTTGCTGAACTTGCTCCTCTCTTATTTTCAGGGGATTTTCACGTCTCAAGGAGGGTAAACTTAGGCTGTAACGGAGTGCATTACTTTTTATATTTCTGATCAGCAGAGCATTTTTCTTAGTGCTCCCTTTTCGAAAGACGATGTCAAGGAAGCTTTGTTCTCTATGCATCCCGATAAAGCGTCGGGGTCGGATGGTATGAACCCCGCTTTCTATCAGCGTTCTTGGGATATTGTGGGCGATTCTATGACTGTTGCTTGTCTCTCCTTCCTTCAGCAAGGGGTATTTCCAGAGGGCTTCAATGAAACTAATATTGTGCTAATTTCTAAGAAGTCAAAGCCTGTGTTGGTTATTGATCTTAGGCCAATTTCTCTGTGCAATGTTATTTATAAGATAGTTGCTAAAATGCTTGTGAATTGCCTCAAACATGTGATTGATTCTATTATCTCCGAGCAGCAAAGTGCGTTCATTCCGGGAAGGCTGATTACTGACAACATTATGATCGCTTATGAGGTAATTCACTATCTAAAGAGGAAAATGCAAGGGAATTCAGGATTCTCTGCTCTGAAGATTGATATGAGCAAAGCCTATGATAGACTTGAATGAGATTACTTGCATCAAATCATGGTTCGAATGAGTTTTCCTTCGGTTTGGATTTAGTGGATTATGTTGTGCGTTTCCACTGTGAAATATTCTATAGTTCATAATAGCTGTGAGTTGGATCCTATCATTCCTTCGAGAGGCTTGCAACAAGGCTGTCCTCTCTTGCTGTATTTATTTATCCTCTGTGCCGAGGGTTTTTCTACCTTGCTTCGTCGTTATGAGAGTTGTGGGCCAATCCACGGATGTAAAGTCTCTCAAGGTGCTCCGGTTGTGTCCCACCTATTTTTTGCGGACGACAATTATTTGTTTTTCAGGGAGACTACCTCGGAATGTCATCATATAAAGGAATGCATCCAGTTATATGAATTTGCCTCTGGTTAGCAGATAAATTTTCAGAAATCCTCTATTCTTTTCAGTGTTAATACGTATATGACTGTTCAAAATGTGGTTAGTGGCATTCTTCATGTTCAGGTTACCTCTGATCATGGGAAGTACCTTGGCTTGCCATCTTATGTGGGGAAGAATAAGAAGCAGGTGCTATCTTTTGTCAAGGATCGTATGTGGAGTCATCTGTCCGGCTGGAAGACAAAATTACTCTCCAAAGCTGGTAAGGAGGTTCTTATAAAAAGTGTGGCTCAGGCTCTTCCTACTTTTGTTATGAGTGTCTTCTTATTGTCAAAGGACGTTTGCTCGGAGTTGGAGAGCTCAATAGCTCGGTTTTGGTGGGATTTGGGCTCTAATCAGTCCAAAGGGATTCATTGGGTTAGTTGGAAGAAATTATGCGCTCGGAAAGAGCATGGGGGCTTAGGTTTCATGAGCCACTATGCCTTTAACTTGGCCATGCTTGGCAAAAGCGGGTGGCGTTGGTGACTCGTTCATCTTCGCTGGTTGCGAGGATTTTTAAGGCCAGGTATTACCCTTCTTCTTCCTTCTTTCTGTGCTCAGAAATGCAATAATCCCAGCTTTATCTGGTGTAGTATCATGGCTGCACAAACCTCTCTTAAAGCAAGGTGCCAGATGGCGTGTTGGCAATGGGAAAAGCATTAATATTTGGTAGGAGCCATGGCTGCCTGATGATGATAATCCTTAGTTGTCTTCTTCCCTTATTCCAGACACGAAGCATGCTTCTGTGAACAATCTTATACTCCCTGATGCGCTTTCTTGGGACACTGATTTAGTAAGGGATTTGTTTGATTCTCGTGACTCTTCGTTGATTTCTAATATTTCCTTGAACAGTAGGTGCGAGAAGGATCGCCTGTATTAGAGGTTTGAAAGAAAGGGGTTGTATTCGGTGAAGAGCGCTTATGATTTTTTGACCTCTAACCTGAGTACTATTCACCCTCGTCATGATGCTCCAACTTGGAAGAAGCTCTGGGCGGTTCGTATCCCTCCGAAAGTGAAACACACTCTCTGGGGTTTGTGTAATGGCAGTCTACCCACCAAAGATAATCTTCTGAAGAAAAGAGTCACTGTGGATGGTTCTTGTCCCGTGTGTAACTGTAATGACCATAAATTTTAAACTCCTCATTTAAATAAATATGTGATTTAATTTTAATAAGTTAGTTTTGTGAGTCTATTTAAACCTTACGTGGTTATGTGAATTTATGAAATGATTAAAGGGAGTCACTAATAGCTTATTTAAATTAGTGGACTAACCCTAAGAATTTGATATCAAAGAATTGATAGGATGCTTAATAATTAAATATTCAATTTATTTGAATATAGTGACAAGATTTGAACATATTGCTTCATTTTAATTATGGATATATCACCACTATAGAAGTTAAACTATATCATATAGAACTTGTGTGGTGGTAGAATTTGGAACTGGCTTGAAGCTAAACCAATTTGGCCTTTGTCGGGGGACCCGTGGTAAATTGTTGTCTCCCAATAGTAAAAAATGGTAGCATTGCAAGGCCGGTGTCCAATCTGGAAAGAAATTAGTTTTCTATTGTAGAAATAAAACATTAATGTAAGGTGTGACATGAATAAAATCATATGATAAGAATATATTTTAATGATATGAAGTATTACAGAAATAATTAAATATCTATGTATTCCAGAAATTGGGAAAGGAATTTCATGTGTAAACTGGACATATAATATTAAATAATGTTATAATATGGTTATGTGAATAGGAAGAATAATTATGGGAGATACACGGATAATAATACTTAACTGTGTTCTTTTGTTGCATGTATTTAATGTACATGGATTATATGATGTGAGGACATGAATAATTCCTAAATTTTCCTTATATGGTAACAATTGTACATTAAAATTACATTTTGGGAATTATAGTAACCAAACCAAGCTTATTGCTGAGAATTTCTCTTGTCCCAATTTAAGTGGCACAAATAGTACTTCAACAGTAACATGGAGCTAGTTTACGTAACTTCTAAATGGCTAAGCATAGGTAATGATTTCAAGGCCAATGACTGGTATTGGGTTGTTGAACCACTCCTTAGCAACCATTATTTTCTTCCATTACACCATGAGTTCAACCTTAGTGCAATGTGATTGTCCAGTTCAAGTTCCCTTTATAAATAGAAGCTTTAGTTTCAATTTTTGTTGTTTGTTAAGTCTGAAATTGAAAGTTCTAAGTTGCTGAGCATTTATAGAAGCATACTCAGTGTGTAAGGAGTCTAATCCAAGCTTAAGGAGGTATAAATTATAACTATGTTCTTGAGTTGGGTTTTGTCAGATATAAAACCCCAAATTTTACGAATAAAGATTTAATTTTCTCGAAATATTTTTTTAATATTATGGTGTGGATTTGAGATAATGTTATAGTTGTGGGTAGTATTTATTAAATTTACAAAGTATGCAAGTTGTTATATAATATTCGATTGGTCGGGGAATAATCGTTTTAACAGGGAATATTCGTACGACGGCACAATCATTGGTGGACCCCACAACGGAATTATTGTCGGATTGAGAAAACGATAAAAATATTTTTATGAAAATAATGGCGGAAGTTTTACCGTTAAAACCGTTGAACTCGGTAGTAAAAGTACAGTAATACACGTGGTTGCATAGTAGCACACGGTATTGATTATTGATGCTTACGTGAGAAGTCACTAGTTTTGTTCAATTATTACTTCAGTAATTGTTGCATAGTATCTCACGTTATTTGATTCAATTATTGTCGATATTTTATATATTATTAAATCAATAATTGAGATGACAGAGTTATTAATATTATTATTTGTAATATTAACGATGTCTAAAAGTTACACTTGAGGAGAGGTTTGGTCACCTAATTGCGGCATGATAAGGAGAAATCCTTATTGGAAAGCCTCCTCTTTCATAGGAACGACTTGGTCGATTAATATTGTGAATTATAATAATGGTGATAAATGTTGTTAAATATATATTGAGGTGTCTTTTTATGAAGTCACGGAAGTTTATATATATATATATATATATATATATATATATATATATATATATTACATATATAAATTGTGTTTTATTAGTATTATTAATGTAATAAAGCAGAAAAGCTTTTTATATAAAATAGAATACTTTTATAAAATTATTTGTTTTATTAGACAATAATTAAAATATAATATATTTTATTATGTATAGTTTTTTGATAAGTACTGCGATAGTGTTTCAGATAGTAAAATCTTTTTATATAAAAAATGTAATACTTTTATAAAGTTATTCGTTTTATTAGATTATAAATAGAATATATTATATTTTATTTAAAAGATTTTGTTTTATTAGAATATTTTATTAATACTGCATAGTAAATCAATATGGACCGTCCGTTTAAAAGTAAATCAATCTGGACCGTTCATGAATTAGTTACTATTCAGTCCATTCTCCTATAAATAGAAGCTCATTCCTTCATTATTTCTTACGAATTCACTAAAACTCTAGAGAGAGAAACTATAGAGAGAAAGAAGAAAAGTATTATGCTACCTCACTTTTTGAATATCCAGTTCTTCTAAGGTAAGGGTATTATTTCTTTCGTATTCATGAAGAGAACTTCATTATTCCATTCTTTATTATTACATTGGAATAACTTTGTATACGTGATCTACCCTATACTTGGTGAAATTCTTACATTATTCCATTCTTTATTATTATGTTGGAATAACTTTATATCTGAAGTACCACATACATGGTAAAATTCTTCTATTATTCCATTCTTTATTATTCATTGGAATATCACAGCCGATTGCGTCGTATTATTACGCTGACACTGGTTCCATTAATTATTATTACTGTTGGAATAACACATGCAATGCGCCTATCGCATGCATGGTGATTTCATTGTTATTTCATTCTTTATTATTACATTGGAATATCCTATCGGTGCAAATTTAAATTCGACTGGTTTCGTTTTTATTATTACGGCCGGAATATCACGTGCGTGCGTTTACGCATGACCTAGTTCCATTCTTTATTATTCTGTTGGGAATAACCTGTCTATGCAATTTATCGCATGCATGGTGAATCTCTCTGTTATTCCATTCTTTATTATTTTGTTGGAATAACCTGTCTATGTGTATTACCACATGCATGGTGAATGATCCTTTGTATTCATTCCTTATTAAATTGCGGAAATGATCTGTATATGTGGATTACCGCATGGCGGACGAAAATTCATTTACAGTTTCATATATTTTATTATACTCAGTTGGTTAAAGTTTTAACTTCTATACTCCACGAAATTAGTGGAATATCCTTGATATTTGCGCTTCATCCAGTATCTTTTCATGGAAATATTCTTCTGAGCATTCTTGAATTTTACTCTACAAAGCAGTATCATGTTGACAATTTAGACGTTATTGAATTCTGGATAAATTAATTCTTGAACTTGTTTTATTGGATTCTTATATCATTGTCATCATCCTCATACTTATATTATGTTAAAAGTCATATGTGGCCTGTTGTGCATAGATGGACTTGATATGATTATGACCAGGGATTAATCAGTATAATCATGACCGTAATATTACAAATGATGTGGTAAAAGTCCTCATTGGCCCGTAGTGCATTGATGGACAGTTGTTGGCATGATCATGACCATTGATGAATACACGAATATCCTTGGCCCGTAGTGCATGGATAATTTGTGGTTGTGATACTAATGAATATCCTTGGCCGTAGTGCAGGGATGATGTGGATTATTTATTAAGCAGAGTCCTGGCGATAAAAGTGATGAAAAACCTTTTAAATCATAAAAGATATTAGATTTTATTCTCTACTTGACTCTTTTAATGGATTGCTTGTTCCGTTGTAGTTAAACTTGATGTTTGTTATATTGTATCAGTTTAACACTATTGAAGGCTAACGATAATTTATTTTGCATTATCTTAGTCATAATATTTCTTATTGGGCTAGTTGAGCTCACCCTTTCTTTCACTGTTCTCTTCAGGAAATGAGAACGTAGCCGGAACTAGTCGGGGAACGGAGAAATGGTCCAGATGATAGCATTATAGTCCTCACTATTCTGTTAAATAGTGTGACAACAAATGTAATGAGAACTCCATTGAGTGTGGATATTATCTAGATGACAATATTCTTATTAAAACTCTTAGATTATGTTATGTCGTATTTTATATGACTATTGTATAATTAAGTTGTATTTGTATTCTGTACCATGTATTTGGCGACTCAGAATAGGTGATGTATACCTATTTTGGGGGCGTCACATCAGATGATTGAAATTACTTGAAATTCCATGTCAATTGATGTGAATTAACATGCTATCATATGTTTAGGAAGTATGTTTACATGTATGAACTCTTAAATGATGGATTGGAACATGTCTAAACTGAAAAGAATCAAAGTGAATTGAGGCTCGCAAAAGCAGTGCTGCCGCTTCGCTTCGATGCTGGCATGGCGCATCTGCGCCTATTTGTACTAAGTGCAGCGTTATACTGCACTACCCAATCGATTCTTTGGTTTTATTTATGTTGTGAGTTGAGAACTTGGTATCATGACTTAGATATATACCTAAAAAGGAGTATAACATGAGATGTAAAGCTTTCTTATGTAGTATGAAGTAATCAACTTGGATTAGTAAGGAAGTTTGTAATAAAACTTAAGGTTTCCAAAACAAACTTTGAGGAAAACTTATGTTCACAAGTTTTGAACTTAGTGGCTCATATGCATGACTGATTTCAAAACAAAATGAGCGTGATATATGATGTATAGTGTCTTTATCATGATTAAACTTGTTAGCTTTGTGTTAGAGAATGTTTTAAATGAAAAGCTTGTTATGTTAAAGTTAATATACATGAATGCTACATGATGTAAGTTCTGATTGCAAAAGATGTTAAACATAACTTAATTACACATGATAAGAGTTTTAAAGTTGTCTTGTATGAGTTATATTCCATCATTCATATTAAAGTGGTTTAAAAGGCAACCTTGAACATATTTTTCAAAAACTAGTTGCATTACATGGATATTTAGATTCTAAAGGGATAAGATGTCAGGTTATGTCTATAATATCCCTAGATATGATACATATGTATTGAGCATGATGATTACATGATCTTTTATGTTTTAATGATATGTAAATTATAAGTTAAACTTGTGGCAATGAACTCAAGAATAGTCATATGCTATGTGAGACCTCTAGCATATATGTATGTTAAAGTATAAATGTATTAGTATGTTAGAATTGATTTGAAAGTAGGAGAAGAAGCTCAACCACAGTGCGGCGGGGACGGCGTGATAGATTCTGCCATCCTAAGCCTAGACCGGTAAGCAATTCTGCGCCATCCCCGCAATCTTGTCAAAGTTTTTGTTTTTGATCTGAAGTTCAAGGCAAGCTTATATGATTACTTTACCTTGTAATGTATGACCAATATGTTATGTAATGTGTTAAGAATCATGCTATGTGATGATTTGATTCTTGTAAGTATAGACTCATACTAGTTTACGTATACTAATTGAAAAGACCAACTTGTTAATGTTAGGTCGTTTCAGCACGAGTTAATTAAAGCTAGAATTAAACTGTAGCTGAGCAAACAGGCAAGTTCCCTAACCTTACTCAAATTTATATTGAGCAAGTCTCCGAACTTGACTTTTGGTTGTGCAAGTTCATTAATTCTTACTCTTTTACTTGAGCAAGTATCCGAACACTATTTTTATTGTGTTGCAAGTTCTTAACTTACACAACTTTGAGTTTTGTGAGAGTTTCCTATCCTCTTCATATTGTATTGAGCAGGTTATTGTTAAATTGAAAGTTATTCATTTAAGCTTGAACTTTATTTCCAAGCATGCCATTAAGTGGTTTAATTACTTTACAATTATTCCACATTGATATTATTGATGTTCGCACTTAGTGCACTTGAGTTCGTACAGTCTTGGACTTGTACATCATTTAAAGTTCTATAATTCTTGAACTGTGTCAGATAGAGTCTGAACCCTTGTTCGGTTAGACAAGTGTATGAAGTTTTATAAAAGCTATCCAAACCAATTGATGGTAAGGATTCTTAGGTGAAAGAACACCCTTTTATGATGGGGAGTACCCGGTATCTAAAATAAGATCAAAAGCAGATTTAAATGTTATGCATATACTGAGGTGTGTGCGAAAGGTGATCCCTCAAGTACTTATTACGTAAGCCGATAACTAAAGGGTCGATTAACTATTGATTCCATTAGAGTTTTATAGTTCAAAGTCTACTTGACTATCAATTATTCTAAAAAGAAATCATTATCTTTGCTTCCAATATTCATATTGTTGAATCCTTCAGATATTCATATTATTGAATTCATTGTCAGATATTTTCCATTCATCATGATATATCCTTATTGTTGTATTTAAACTTGCTGAGCAAACTTGTTGCTCATCCTTGCTATATCATAAATTATATTGCAGCTAAGCCCGAGACCTCAGGAAAGGACAAGGGTAAAGGAAAGATGTAGAATAGTTGCGAGGAACAGACTTTACTTTATGCCTAGTTTAAATTACTGATATGTAATATGAACCCTAATGACTATTTTAGGGTATGTTTGTAAGATTGTATTAAGGTTATCGAATCTTGGGACTAGTAACACCTTTTGAATGAACGACGTACGTTTATTATATTCCGCATTTTAGTTATTGTATGTTATTTAGAGGTGGATGTTTGTATTTTATCGTGATGACCGGACCAGGGTCAGAGGACCCGAATTCGGGGGTGTCACAGTAACTCTGTGGCAGAATCCAATCATCATGTGTTTACCTCCTGCCCTTTTGCGAAAGAATGTTGGAGGTTGTCAACTTTGCGTTTTGTTCCCCCAGGTAACCAAGACTTCTTTGAGTGGTTCTCTAGTTTGTTGGTTAGTGGTTCACATATGAGGAGATTAAGCTATCTTGTATAATTATTTGGTGTATTTGGCGGAATCGAAATGAGGTGTTATGGAATAATCGGGTCCAAAAGCCAGCTAGCTTGCTAAATCTTGCGAGTTCTTAGCTTTTCCAATGGACTATCGCTCAAGGAAAGCTTGTAAATGGCAATACTTCCATATCTGAAGATGGCCACATTTGTTGGTTTAGGCCAGGAACAGGTTGGATCAAATGTAATTTTGACGGTACCGTTTTTAATCAAGAGGCAAAGCTTGGTTATGGTTGGGTGATTAGAGACTGCGATGGTTCTTTGGTTGCTGCTGGGTGTGGCTATTTTGCTGGTCATTTGGATCCTGAAATGGCGGAAGCAATCAGCTGCAGAGAGGCCCTTAGCTGGTTAAAGACTCGTCAAGCAGCGAAAATGATCCTTGAATCAGATGCTTTCAATCTTGTTCAGGCTATTCGGGGATCTGATTCCTTTCCCGATCCTTTAGGTTTGGTTATTGATGATTGTAAGCAACTCCTTGATATTGATTGAGTATTGTTGTATTTGTTTTGTTAGGCGATCAGTAAACGGTGTTGTATATTCCTTAACTCGCGTGTCGAATTTTATGTCTAATAGTCATGTTTGAAAAGGTTCTCCACCTCTTTTTGTTTGTAATGCTTTGACCAGTTACTTTGTTATGTCGTATCATTGCTTGATTAGCCTCTCCAGTTCCGCCGAATTCGTACTTTACGTCGGCTGAATTTGCAGGTTTCAGCTGCTTTTATTATTATATTTTTTGTGTTCCTAATTATTTTATTCTCAAAAATATCCTTGAACAATTTTTGCCTATATCATACATTTTAAATACATTTAAAATTATTAGTATATTTTAAAAGTCAAATCGAAATACTTTCAAATTCAGCCTACGAATCAACCGAACTTATTATTTTGTTGATTCTTATTATTTTATTTAAAAATTAAAAACTACATTTACAATTACACTTGGAAGGAGTACACGGATATACAGTGGCGAAGCCAGAAGTTTTTAATTTTTAGTAGTGGGGTCAAAATTATTATTAAATTATAAAAAAAAATTGGTGGGGGTTCGGAGACAGTGCCCTTGAGACAATTTTTTTTAATACTTTATACTTTTGGGTGTGTATATATATACATTATATTATAATGAAAATATAATGAATAATAATATATGGTATATATACACTATATTGACTCATAATAGATTTTTTTTAATCACAACTGTTCATAAGTAATTTATTATTTATTTTTAAAAATAATATAAATTAGATTATTATTTAGTTTAAAATATTATAGAGAGATACATATATTGAAAGGATACGAGTCATATATGATTAAAATTTGATTGATAAAGTTATAAATTTTCAATTTGACCCCGTATAATAGAAAATTTATAAAATTTTAGTAAGATCAATTTATATATATTATTTAAAAATTTTAAAATTAACCTTATATTATAAAATAATTTTTTTTCCGATGGAGTTGATTGACCCACAAAATTAACGTGACTTCGGCCACTGCGGATATATCATATCCTTGAAAGAGAACGTGCATGTTCATTCTCATGACTTTTTGTCGACAAATCTTGGAGTAAAAACAACAGGGATAAATCATTTTTTGGTCAACATCTTTAGAAAGTCAGGTTTTCATTTCAGTTCTCAAAATTTTTTTTATTCTAATCGAATAACTATACTCATAAAACTTACAAAATGGTCATTCTTTACAATTTAAAATCGAAAAAAAAGACGAAAAAAAGTTGGTATGCATTAAACTCCACTTTTTTCTTTGGCGTGGACGGATTTTTTTGCGGCGTGGTAGCGGCGATTCCATTAGTTCAAGTTCTCAATCACACTGATTTATTTTAATTTTATATATTTGTAATCATTCCATATAATAATTTCAAAATAATTATCTCATTCCATATAATAATTATCACATTCCATATAATAATTTTAAAATTATAATAATAATTTCAAAAAATAATAATAATAATAATTTTAAATAATAATAATAATTTCAAAATAATAATAACAACAATAATAATAATTTTAATTAATAAAATTATAAACAGTAATTATTTTAAAATTATAAACAGTAAATAAATTTAAAAGTATAAACAGTAAATTAATTTTAAAAGTATGAACAGTAAATTAATTTTAAAATTATAAACAGTTAATTTTAAAATTATGAACAGTAATTATTTTAAAATTATAAACAGTAAATATTTGCGTGGACCCTCAAATATTTGCGTTTGAAGTAAAATCATAAGCTTTTTTTTTGGTACCATAACCTGATTTAATTGGAAGTTGATCAAGGTATTAAGGAGGTGTTTGATAAAATTGAATGAAATATAATTCTGAATGAGTTGAATAAAATAAAATTCTGAATACTGAATGAAAAGAATAGTTTTGTAATTGATATATATAGAACATCTGAATAATAATTTTTTACTATTTTACCCCCTCAGTCCTACTAAATGCAAAAATCAAATAAAATAAAACTCAAATCTCCAAAAACACAAAGAATGCACTAATTTTCAACACAAAACTTTCTACTTTCAAATTAAATTAATGAAAACACAAACTACTCCCACCCACTCGTCAATCTATTCATTTTCTCTCTCATCCCTCCTCAGTTCATCCATCCGAATGATCATCTGAGTTATACCCACTTGGTGTTGGTTCGGTCAGAAGTAATTTGGTTCCATTCAGAGTGTAATTTATTCAAACAATCACATACTGAATCAACTTTTTGATCATTCAGATCCATTCAGGAGCTATCAAACAGGCCCTAAGTTTGGAGAACATTACAGTAATTTTAGACCAACATAGCAGTCAGTCAGTCACAAACTAAGAAACCAAATCCACAATTAATTTATTCATTTGGCATTAATAATTAAACAACTTAAAACATTATTTAGCTAGGTCCTTTAGCTACTGCCAAAGCCTAGTCCATCATATTAAGCATAAATATTACACACATATGGGAAGCCTTATTATATTCTTCATCTTATTCATCAGCATCCCTTCCTCAACCAGCAGCCTGCCCTCAGGGCCGTAAACGGGCAACCATATCCTTCGGTATACGCCACGCCATGGTGCACCGCCCCATAGTACTGCGAGCCGTGGTTGTAGTCGTAATGAGCCTGGTGGTGAGGGTAACCAGCTGCAGAACCATAACTAGATTGGTGGTGAACCGCCGCCGCCGCATAATTGGCTGCACCAGTAGGAGGCACAACCGGATGATGAGGAGTTGAGTAGTAACCACCCTCAATACAGCTCTGATGCTCTAGAACCATTTTTGGGTTTTTTTATTTAATTAATTTTTGTACTCGCGCGGGGCTTGCATTTTTGTTTATGAAGACAAAGGGTATTTATAGATGTATGATTTGGTCAAGGTGCATCTTATACTTTGTCAAGGTGGCCATGCAGAAATGCTGCACTTCCCATGGTGATAGCTTTATTCTCCACTAGTTTGGAATCAAAATTCCAACTAATAATACTATATTAAAAAGCATAAACATGTTATTCCTATATTTAGTTTTTGAAATTTTAATATAGCAAAGTGCTGTCCGGGAATTTAAGTTAATATTTGTGTAACTAATACGAAAAATTGGATTTAATTTAATACAAAGATCGCACAAAATATAGGATAATATAAGTTATATAAAAATTGGAGCCTCATTGCTGATTGCCGCCAACTCTTGAATAAGAAGCCTAATTGGAATGCTAAGTTTTTAATATTCACTAAAAGGATTGAAATAAATGCGCAGACAAACTTGAGGAGATGGGACATAATTCTAATTATGTTATGTTGCTTTTACAAAGAATATTAACTTCACTAAACTCGAAGGTCTAACCATACAAATCATGATCATACCTTTCTATTTGTCACTCAACCCCAATTCCAAAATCAAATTACACTCTCTTCCGAATTCATTTGGAAATTTATATTTTGTACGATATCATCAATTTTCTTTTGTTATCTTCTTATATTTTGTTGCCGGGGCTAACGTAATAATCATATTCAATGGCATGATGCACCTTGCAATTGTAACTCATCATAAAACTTTCGCAATATGATTTTATTTTCTACTCATTACTCCCTCCGTCTCATAATATATTATGTTTTAGATGATTTCATTTCTCCCAATTATTTGATGTTTATATAATTTACGAGAATTAACCACAATCTTTCCTAAATTACCGTTCATGGAAAAATGTTACAGATGAGATAGAGTACGACTGTATGGAATAAATATATTATAAATATATAGTATTATTGACTATTAATATTATATTTAGTACTATGCAATCATTTCCTTAATACTTATGTACAATTTTAAAACTATACAATCATTTCCTTTATAATGCATATTATTCAAATTTAATTAAATTTATTATTTTACCTAAAAGTGAGAAAATATACTTACAGCTACACTTTACAATTATATGTTATAATTACACTTATAAACAAAACACAAAATAATAATTAATTATTCTAATTTTATTTAACTATGTATATATTATCAGTATATATCAAACATCAATTCAAATACGTATCTGTATTGAATATTGATCAAAAATTCAAATAATTTAAACCCAAAACAAGTCAGTATAATATAATTTTCTCATATATTTTTTGTACTCGTACCTGAATCATATTATTAACAAACCAAGTCTCAACTCATATTTTTTCAAATCAAGTTTGAATTGTGCCCAAATTATTTGGTCCAAATTTCAGCCCTACATACAACTCCACTCCCCTCTTCTTAATATTTGATCTGTGAATCCTCCTTCCATCATAAGTATGTATTCATGTGATATTTAGAGGGTTTCCATTCATGTGTGTGGCCACAAAAAGGGTCCATACTTGCTGTATCTTGTAATGCAATAATTTTATGGAGTTCAAAACTCAAAAAATCAACGACTAGTTAGTTTACCCTAATTATGGGTTCAAAATGTAAAAAATAAACTTGTGGCTAATTGAATCCAAGTCCAGACTTTCCACCTATCCTCTGCACAATCATACTAGTCCTACAAATATCACCAAAATGATGCATGAAAAGAGACCAACTAGTCTTTTTCATTAGGAACTCCTTTGACAAACCGGAATCCTCTTATCCAAGTAGCCGAATGTGGCAACTGGCAGATACTATTCTTCAAGCCTGGATCTTTGATATCAACGACATTTCATTGGATTTCTTCAAGCTACCTAATATGCCATCAACTAACTTATTCTTATCGTCCACAACTTTGTCCGAAACAAATGAATAGCTGGTGGGAGGTCTTTGCTTCCGTTTATAGCTTTCCATGGGAGCTTTCCTGTTATCCTGCTCCTTGCTGAACTGCCATGAATCGAGAATCTGTATCAATGAATCTTCCCCTTTTATACTAGGCTTACCTTGTCCTTCTGATCCTGTTGAGGATAAGCTCTCGTCATCTGAGCCAGAGAAGGAATCGTCTGATAAAGTTTCATATTTATGATTTACCTGTCCTATGGTTTCTTCTTTCAATTTCCTACTAGAGCTTTCCATATCATTTCTTTTGGGACTTGTGTGGCAAACTGGCCCAAGTTCCTCCCACTCGGAATCGAGATTATCATACTTCCTAGAAGTGGCTGAAAAATCATTATCTGATTTAGCTATTGTACCACCACCATTGTTTTGTGGACCATTATTACAAGCAAGTTCTACGCCAGAACTCTTCTGGACTTTGCCGGAAGGAAGTTCTGGTATGATGTGGTTAGACTCGATTGTCACCTGAGGCATTATCTGTAACAGGTTTACCAATTTTTGATAACCTAACTTTTGTACATCCAGAGAATAGCCATACCTGTCCAAGAACAGTTTCCTAAAGCCCCCAATATTGAAACCTGAAGGATATTCTTTGACAATGTGCTCCACAAGCTTATCGCAATCAGCCAAAATCTGATCTCTGGACTTGGAGAGATTTTTGTCAATTGCCGGTGGAGAAACCCCAGTATGAGAAATATCTTGGTTTCTTTTTTCTCCATGTTCCAGCAGCTTCTTTGAATCAGACAGTGACTGCGTATCCAGAAAGATAGATCTCAGACTATTTGAATTATGTGAATTAACAGTATTAATTACAGACCCCTTTTCAGCTGGCCTAATGATTTTAAAAGGAAACTTCTGAGAGGAGTATTCTTTCACCCATTTCTTATCCAAGATTAACAAGTCCACAAGGTGAAGAAGATCACTTTCAATGAGATATCTGAGAACAGAAGGTCCGTCCTTTCTCAAATTCTGTGCCATCTCTTTTCTGACAAAATGCAAAAAACAAGGATTTTTTTTATCAGTTATGATTCTGAGCAATCATAAATAATGAATTTATCAATTCTCCAATTTCAATGACTATTGTACTTGGTCAACTATGTGAATGCTTCATTCAAAAGATCACAATTCCAACATTTAAAAAACTATAGATCACTTATAAATTTCCAAAACATAAAAATCTTACAATCCAAAATCATAGTCAAGTATATGACAATTTGATTGAGAAGCTGAGTTCAAATACCGATAATCTGGTTTTCCTTAATATAAACAGTATCAGTAATTATAATAATCAACAGAATATTTCATTTCCAACTCCTAGAAGCTAAAATTACATTCCGTACTCAGTTAGCCAGGCTTATAACCTGTAGGAGCTCTTAGATAATGAATCTTAAACTTCTTTTCCACCTTTTTTTTCTATACTAAAGTGCTATATAGATACATGACATTTGATATATTTTAATTCTATGAGTTGATTTGTTTTCTACTACATAATAAATATGAAATTTACTCCCAAGTATATGGTGCATTTAATTAACACGTAATAATAAGGTAGCATAAGTCAAATTTGCATCAACTTGGTCACAAGCTCACAGCGCCACGGCGAGACGTGGTGGTAGTTGACCGCCAGGACATCTAGGCGATAAGGCGCCCGCCATGGCGTCTGTATGGTGACAAGTCGTTAACAATATGCAATTTATACATTTGTTAATTTTACTTAAAAAGTGTATTGAACTTAAAAAAAATATATATACATTAAAACTCAAAATATCATTACTAACACTATGGAATCCAATTAAAAACATAATTATATGAATACCTCACAATTCAAAATAAAACAATTGATATTGAAAACTAGTAGAACAAGTCAACAAACACTACGTAAAAAATGAAGAATCAACCAAGTCAACCATCACACATTACAAATCTAATAGGTAATAAAATTACACCATATAACAAGTCTATGGGTTGATGAGTTATGGGTACCAAATGACTTAAATCACTTATAACTTGGGCCAACTACCAAGGCGTGATCCTTGGCAGCTCGGCGTCCAAGGCGTCACCTTTTCCTTCTCTAGCGTCAGGACGCCTAACCGTCGCCTAGGCGACGCCATGATAACTATGCATATGAATTACCAACTGCATTTTGTGGAAAATTGCAAATTATGCTCATCCCGAAAGTCCACTCTACTTAGTGGCCTCAATAATGTCATAGATTATGTTTACAATAAAATTCAATAAAAAAACAATACGAAACAAAAGATATTTTGATACGGGAAACTTGTAATATAAAGCACGAGCAAGAGATGTGTGGCTGATAATTAACAGAAACAAAAACCAGAAACTGAAGAAGCTACGATAAATCAAGCAAGCATGTACCTGGTTTTTGACTGCGTGATCACATTTGAACCTCTAGGTGTATCTACAAATGCAACCATGTTATTCCAAAAAGATTCTGTTGAGAATATATGCTGCTCCTTGTTTTCACCCTCAATAATGCTCAGATTATCACTGCTTAATTCACTTGCACTGTCCGACTTCGGGCTACTAAAAAATTTACACCACTTAATGATCTTGTTAAAAAAGCCAGGGCCCTTGCCAGATCTATCATCATTGGCTTCACAGCTCCTAGCACTATTTTCATCAACTATTACTTCATGTGTGGATGAAGACTTTGAATCAAGACCTATTAGAGAAGCACTTTGACTGGTCAAATCCACAGAATTTTTCTTAGTTTCTTTTATCTTTTCAGAGCTACGATTGGAAGTATCATTTTTATCTGGTTTTCCACTACTCTTCTCCTCCGAACCACTATCTTTAGCGCCAAACCATTTTCTCCAGATAACCTTTAAAAATCCCACTTCAGATATAGGATTTTTTTCAGCATTGTTTGCCATCTCAACATATGGAAGGGGATCTGACACTTTTTTTGATGGTTCTTCCACCTGATTTTGTGATTCCTTCAACTTTCTTAGAGGCTCCCTCACAACATCAGATTTATTTGTCTTCTCAACACGTGGAGATGTATCCGACACTTTCTTTAATGATTCTTCCACCTGCTTTGGTGATTCCTGCAACTTTTTCAGAAGCTCTCCCGCATTTACTTTTGGATTTGGAGGCAATGGTGTTTTCTTTTCCAAACCTGAACAAGAGCTGTCTCTACTATTTCTCTTTGAAGAAATGTCTCGATCTAGGTCCCCATTTTTAGTGACCATCCCCGAAGTTATGCCTGTTGCATCCTCAGCAGGCTGAAGAACTTTAGGGGCAATGCTACGAATAGAGAGCTGACCTTCACCGCAAGATTGAATCTTCAGAATGTGTGAATTTGAAAATAGAAAACATGAAAACTTTTTATATCCATACAAATCTTTATCTAATTTCACATTAGTCTTCCCCAACTCTGAACGAAGCTCTGTAACTGAAATTCCTTCAGGGTACGAGTTCAATATATGACGAATCTTCTCCTAGCGACCTTTGGAACTGGACGAAGGTTGGTTTCTGAACCTGATTCAGATGAACCCTGAGCCCGTGAAGATGCTGGTTGCTCAGTAACAGCAAAGGGGTCCTCAAGAGGCAACCCGTATTTGCCGTACCAAGAATCATAAGGACCATCTGGAGGCTTGTTAAAATGCTTTCCGCAAAGGTTTTCCCCTCTAACCAAAGCATTCCAACCCCACATAATACTTGCTGCACTGCAGAGAACCGCAGGAGCATCATCTGAGCTAGAAAGTAAAATATTGTAGTTGTTCAATCTTAATCGGTGTAAAATGTTAGCAAAATCTCTGTCACTAGAAATTAAGAAAAGATGTGCTGGTGGAGGATTTTGCGAAACCCAGCACATAAGGTCAACAAGTAGAGACCTATCAGCACTGTTCTTTCCATCTGCATTGCAAAAATACATCATTGCAAACAATTAGGAGCAAGAAAATAGAGGATAATTTTACTGCCTTTGCAACAGCGGGCCAGATATAATACATTACATGTGTTGTTATAATAAGCTAATGCCGGATTTGGCTTAGATGAATTTTTGGTTTGGTATGTTAGTCAAAACCATAAATAACAGCAACAAAAAGGAAAAAAAAAACAATTGCTTTGTCAATCTGATTGTTCAAGAAATTCAAACTACACTTACAACTGTCCCTTAGATTTTTCCCAAGTTAATTTCACTTCCACGTCATTCTGATAAAAAAGTAAAAAAACAAGGTTTTTACTCTATGACCACATAATTTTAACAATAGTTCATTTAATACAGAAAATCGACGATTTTAGTAATTGTGGAGAATTTTAAGTCAAAACAACAAACTACCCTTCAACTGTTTCTAGAGTATACTCATCTTTATGTTAGTCTAAATATGAATTAATACATTTCCAGCTAAGTCACCTGACATAACAAGCAAAACATTTAATCCAATTCGAACATCCATACTCCTCAAAATTTGAATCTTTATGTGCATACAATTGTTCAGCAACAATCCATGTATATAAACTAGCTGTGTCTCGTGCCGGAGCATGGACGGTGGATTTATCCAAACTTTGGACGGCCAGATATGATTTATTAGGGTGAGCGTGAAATTCAAAATCAGTTATATTTTATTATATAGATATCATAATTCAATAAAAATGAAAATGATTGAAAACAAACCACGAGGAACGTGAGTGAGATTAATCCCAGTGGACGATAAAGCCACCTGATTCGACCTGGACATCTGCATTACATCTCCGAAAGCCGTAATCTGAATCGGACCCTTTATACCATTTGCCCTAACTGCAGATGTAATACTTTGAGCTACTCTAGACACATGGCTACCAGCAGGTACTGAGCAGTTTTCAAAATCCCACCAAACTGAAACCCTAACAAGGTGGCTTTCTTCTTCGTGCAGCCGAGAAGGGTGTGAAGAAGAAGAAGGAGGAGAGTGTGAAGAAGAGTGGAATTGGATGGGTGAGGTTGAGAAATGGGAGAATTTGAACAGGGTATTTGGGGGAATTTTGGAATTGCTGAATAGGGTTCGTGCAGAGAAAAAGAAAAGAGTTATAGGAGAGAGAGATTTCATGGTTTAGGGTTTAGAGATGTTAGGGTTTATGGACTGAATTGATTAAGATGGACGGCTTCACTCTTTTCGGGAATGACACAGACGCACAGGCGGTTAAGATGGGGTTAGGGGCATGAAAAGGGCGAAGAATCAAAAACCCTCCTTAAGCCCTGTGACACGTGAAGGTCACGTGATCCATTATCTGTATTTATTGTATTAAAAAATTAATGAAAAATTCTAGGCTGACCGGGAGTACTGAGTAGCGACCGGTCCAGATTTCAATTTTTATTTTTTTGAATTATCTTTCAAAAAATGTGTATTATTTATTCTAACGATAATTTTTGCAAAATTTTATTTTGTATATATATTTAAATTATACTTAAATTATTAAATTTTATAAAAAAATTTGTTAAAATAAATATTACATATTTTTTTAAAAAAAAAAAAAAATTAGACCGGTCGCCACTCACGATCCTCAGAGAAGAACTCTTTACAAAACATGACTAATTGAATAAGGAGCAGGAAGGATGTTTTGTATAATTGAAGATTTATCTTCCATACTTTCAATTTATTTTCTTGCAATATTTTGTAAATAAAATTTTAAAATTTTCATAATTAGCTCCAAAATCCAAATGACATAACTCCCCATTGCCATTGGATTTGATACATAAAGTTGGATGAATTGGATTGGATTGGATTGAAATCGTGAAATGGGCCTGGTGGCCAAGACAAGTCTAATTAACCAACAATCATTTTGTCATATAATATGTCTATCAACTCAACGTCACCTTCTAAGATTAATACTGATTTTTTAAAGTTAATTTATGATATTTTCAAATTTAAAAATTGATAGAATTCATTTGATAAGCAATACAGTAATGAAAATCGTAAATTATATAAAAAGTTAACAGACAAGACATTTATTATCGAACAGAAGAAGTATTAAACATTAATTCATCAAAATTTGTTTTTGAGTAAATTATGAACTAGATAATTAGCAACTATGGGTATATTCGGTTACCAGCGTTCGTAACGGTAGTATTTAGAGATCCAAAAACATCGTTTGAAATAAGCTGTTTGTAAACAAATAAAATTTTCAATTGCGTTTAACGAGTTCAAAACCTTCAAATGCATTCCAAACTTGCAAGCACTATAACCAAATGCATCGGGAGTTGCGACCGGTCCAGATTTTTTTTCGTATTGCCTTTTAAAAAATGTGTAGTATTTATTTCAACGGTAATTTTTACAAAATTATGTTTTATATATGTATTCAAATTATACCTAAATCATTGAATTTTATAAAAATTCCTGTATACTACACATTTTTTAAAAGACAATAAAAAAAATTGGACCAAAGGTCAAAAACTCTTTATACATTTTGAGGTTGGGACTATTCATCAGCCTCTTTGTTTTTTTTATTTTATGTAAAGGAGATATATATATATATATATATATATATATGTAATAATTTTATCATTATAAGATAATATCCACCATCACCAACCGTTAAATTTATATTTAAAATATTTTTAAATTATTTCATTTTATTTTTTATTCTATTCATTCAATTCAGACGCAACTAGCATTAATGAGTAGCCATGCATGTTTTTTGTCAAGCAATATGCTTCTTACACGGAAATGGCTTGTGATTAAACCATAATAATATTATTTTTGAGATACTACGTACGAGTTTCGTTTTCATTACTACTTTTGAAAAACAACTCATTTAAGTTGATTGATCGAGTTCGAGGCAAAACAGGGCCGTTTTAGTTATCTACATGACTACGTTTCCCTAGCTTTTGTAGAAAAAACATTTAATGCAACATCTTCCAAAATACATTATAAAATAAGGGTATGAAAAAAAATCGATTAATAAAATCTAAACTCTAATTAATAAACTTTAAATTCTAATTAGTAAAGTTTAAACCTTAGTTAATAAATTCAAACTCTTATTCTGAGATCAGTAAAATACTCATCCGCTAGCGGACTATTTAATTGAGGGTATAATTGTCTAAGTTATTTATTTAATTTGTCCGCTAGCAGACGACGTGTCCACCCTTATAATCTCAACTATTGATCATTGGAACGGACGCTCTAGATGTTATTTGTCTTTATATATATATATATATATAGGAATTAGAGTTCTCGTAAGGGTGTTCTTACTTTCTTAAACGCGTGATTTTTTTTTTTTGTCTTTTTTTTAAAACAACTAAATTTTTTTTTTTATATTTTATGGAACTGAAATTTTTTCATAATACAGTGTTTTGGGTATAATTTGGATACATATAACAATACAGTCGATCTGATTCCATAAAATATTAAACTTTTTTTTAGTTGTTTTTAAAAAAAAGTAAAAAAATCCCGCATTTTAAGAAAGTAAGGCCCTCTATATATATATATATATATATATATATATATATATATATATATATATATTTGTGATATTTTCTACATGTAATTTTATCCTTAAAAAGATCATCTGAATTTTGTGTAGATTAAACACAATTTCACACTTTGTAAAAAATACAAATTAAGGATATTTTGACTAATATATTCAATTAATGTTGTAACATTTCAAAAGAACAAATGATGAAAATATATGGCTTGATTTTCTCTGGTGATTGATGCACAATTACTCTTAATTGATTCTCCCTTGACTCTTGTGAGTTGTGATTAACCCTCTCATTACACGTATCCTCAATTTTGATTTCTTTTGCGGCATTAATTATTGGGTACCGTACCGTCTATACTGAATATTTAATTTTATACTCCATCCGTCCCAAATTAATTGCTTAATTTTGACTTTTTAAAGTCAAATTGACCATTTTTAAAATTATTCAAAGTTAGGAGCAACCTAAATTAGTGACCGAAGTACGTGACTTTCTCGGCTTAGCTGGTTATTATCGGAGATTCATAGAAGGGTTTTCTCGAATCTCTACTCCATTAACTCAAATTTGACTAGGAAAGATACAAAATTTGATTGGGCGAGGAATGAGAAGAGTTTTCAAGAACTCGAGAGGAGACTCATTTCAAAGACTATTCGACAATACCATCGGCTCGGAGGATTTGTCATCTCTGATGGTGCTTCGGGCAAAGGGTTTAAATGTGTTCTCATGCAACATGGGAAAGTCATAGCCTATGCCTCTCGACAACTAAAAGAATATGAGAGGAATTATCCTACTCATGATCTAGAGTTGGCAGCTATTGTCTTCACACTTAAAATTTGGAGGCATTACCTATATGGAGAGAAGGTGGAGATCTATACGGATCATATAAGCCTCAAATATTTATTCACCCAAAAGGAACTCAATATGCGACAACGACGTTGACTTGAAATGTTAAAAGATTATGATCATACCATCCAATACCATCTTGGTAAAGCAAACGTAGTAGCTGACGCATTGAGTAGAAGATCATATCAAGCATGCGAGTGCAATTTTGTCATATTAAAGCCCATTTGTATGACTTACAAAGGATGGAGATGGAGTTAAAGACTCCAGGGACCCATGTGATGATGAGCGAATATCTGAGTAGAAGCCGAATTTAATCGATAAAGTTAAAGTTGCTCAAAATTTATAGACATGGAGTTGATGCGTATGAAGAAGAAAGTGCAAGAAGGTGTTATTCCGAAAGCAAGAATCGATGAAGAAGGAATACTTGAGTCAACTCGTAATTTGTGTTTCTAACGATACGATTTAAAGTATAAAATCATGATGGAGGCGCACAACACACCGTTTGCAATCCATCATCTGGGAGTACCAAAATGTATCATGATCTTGACATACATTTTGGTGGGAGCGATATGAAGAGAGAGATAGAAGGGTTTATCTCGAGGTGTATAACTTGTCAACGAGTCAAGTGAGACATCAAGTACCAAAAGGTCCATTGCAACCACTTGAAATTCTAGAATGGAAGTGGGGAGCACATTACCATGGATTTCGTTCTTGGTGTTCCCAAGATTTCTCAAGGCATAGATCTGATTTGGGTCATTGTTGATAGATTGACCAAGTCTGCTCATTTCTTACCAATCTGAGAAACTTATACACTTGAGCGTCTTGCTCAGTATATAAATAAGCGAGGTTGTAAGATTGCATGGTATGCCAAGTATCCATAGTTTACGATCGAGACCCAAGATTCACTTCACGATTTTGGGTTAGTTTGTAAAAAGCTATGGCGGGATTTACGATTTAGTTGGCATATCATCTCCTCGGACAGACGGATAATCGAGAGAGGACTATTCAAACTCTTAAAGATTTATTAAGACTCGTGTCCTTGACTTCAAGGGAAGTTGGGACAAGTTCTTACCATTGGTGGAGTTTTCCTACAACAAAAGTTATCAAGCAAGTATTGGCATGGCTCCATTTGAGGCGTTATATGGAATAAAAGTGTCGTTCTCGGTATCTTTGGCATGAGGTGGGTGAAAGCAACGTTGTTGGGGACCGAGGAGTTGATGCGTATGACTACGGAAAAGATTCAAACGATCCGTGACATATAAAAACCTCACAAGATCGACAAAAGAGTTATGATGATCTTCATCGAAAGAACGTGAAATTGATATTGGAGATCATGTGTTGTTACGTGTTGCTCCATGGAAAGGAGTTATGAGATTTGAAAGAGAGGAAAGCTCGATCCTCGATTCATTGGCCCATTTTTAATCCTCGATCGAGTAGGAACTGTGGCCTATAGACTCGCCTTACCGCCAAGTATGTCTCGTGTTCATAACGTTTTTCACATATCTATGTTACGTAAATATTTGAAAGACCCGAACCACATTATTGAATTAGAACTAGAAGAGATAGCGGAAGATTTAACGTATGAAGAGGTACCTGTTAAAATCTTGGATAAGAAGGAACATATTCTACGCTCCAAGGTTATATCTCAAGTCAAAGTTTTGTGAAGAAACCACGATGTTGAGGAAATGACCTGGGAGTTAGAATCTGAAATGAAATCAAGGTATCCTCACCTATTCTTCATAACAGGTATGTACCTTAATTTCGACGGCAAAATTTCATAAGAAGGGGAGGTTGTAAGACCCCAAAAACTGTCCATCAATGCACTACGGGCCAATGAGGACTTTTATCACATCATTTGTAACATTAAGGTCATGATTATACTGAATAATTCTTGGTCATAATCATACCAAGTCCATCTATGCACTACGGGCCAAAGATGACTTTCATAACAATATAAGCATGAGGATGATGACAATGATATAAGAATTCAATTAAATAAGATCAAGAATAAATATTAAAGATTTTAACAATTTAATTTATCTAGGATTCAATAATGTTCAAATTGTCAACATGATACTGCTTTGTGGAGTAAAACTCAAGAATAATATTGTATTAAAAATGATTTAGACAGAAAAAAAATTAATTTTTGTCATGAATAGTACTTCGGGTGAATAGTACCCGAGTGAATAGTACCCCATAAATAGTAATTCGAGAATAGTAATCCCGTGTGTAAGACCCCAACTTTTATGAATAAAGATGAATTTTCTATAATTATCATTTTTAAATATTATGGAATGAATTTGATATAATGTTATAGTTGTAGGTAATATTTAGAAATTTTGCAAATACGCAAGTTTTTATAATATTCGATTGGTGGGAGAATATTCGCATAACTAACACAATCATTAGTGGACCCTACAACGGAATTATTATCGGATTGAGAAAAGCGAAAAAAATTATTTTATGAAAATAATGGCGGAAGTTTTCACAGATTAAGCTGTTGAAACACCCAAAGGTGTTAAAAAAATGCAGAGAATACTGGCGTGGTTGCGTAGTAAGCACCGATATTTTTTACTATTTTACTAAAATATAGGTGAAAAGATTATAACCAAAAGAAAGTATATACAATTTATTACTAATCCTAATTTTTATAATTTTAGAAATATATTTATATATGCTTAATTATTAATTCTAAAAATAGTCAATTTGACTTAAAAAAATCAAAACTGAACAGTTAATTTGGGACGGAGGGAGTAATTATTTTCATATTTAATTATTTATGTATATAATTGAGGTGTAAAAATATTACTCCCTCCGTCCCATAGTTATAGGCTGATTTATTTTGGCACATAATTTAAGAAAATCAATTTAAATGGCAATTTTAACAAAAAATTTTCACATATTCCCCTTAATATGAAATTAATGAATAAGTTAATTACTCCTTACTTATCACACTGAAACTCTCAACTTAATTGATCAACGTGTACTGACCATTAAAATATAACTTTAACCAAAGATGAATTTTTAATCTGCATAAACTTTCAACCAATCACAAAACGTTTATGTTATTTTAAATTCATTTATTGAGACTAAAAAGTTGAATTCTTTTATTGAGAATACAACAACATTAAATGTAGTGATAACAATAATGACATTGAATGTTATTTTTCAAAAAAATAAAGTAATGGTTGAATATTTATTATAAGAGCATAAAAGTAAAACAATAAACCAACTAAATTTTATAAATAGTAAGTAACCTGTATATTGAGACATCTCAAAATAAAAATCAAATTCTATAACTATGGGACGGAGGGAGTATTAGTTATAGTTAAAATCTTCCACTTAAAGCATTCATATTTATTCATAGTCATAAAGTATTTTGAAAGTTAAAATTTAAAAGTTTCAACAATTTATGATATATGTAATATACTACAATCTCTTGTTTTTAATTAAAAAAGCGCTATTAATTTATTAATATTTTTTAAAGTAAGTATGTGATATTTTTAAATTTAAAATTAATATAAATTTAATCAAATACATATTGTAACTTGTTTAGAAAAAGATACTACTACTTATAACATTTATTATTTTTACAATTTTTAACAAAATTATTAAGTTTGAGAATGCATCAAATTGACTTATAAAAATTAATACTAATCTTGTAATTTATAAAAGAGTACTAATTTATCAATTGTATTCCATTGTAAAATAACTTTTATTTTATTTAAAATTTTATGTAATTTATAAAGTGAGTATTAAATAGATTGTTGTTGCAAATATACATAAGATCAATATTATCTTTTAAAAAGTTAATTTGTAATATTTTTAAATTTAAAATCAATATGATTCATTTAAAATTTGAAAATAATAAATTTTATAATTAATAGTAATTTTATAATATTTATAATTATATTGACATGAATTAAATAAAATTATATCAATTTTAAATACGTTTATAATTAATTTTTAAAAAATAAGTCAATATTAATTTTATAATTTGAAAATGAAGATGAGTTGGATAATGATTGATTTATTGTCCAATTAAATGAGGGGGCAAAGCCATCCTTTAGAGTGTGGGGTCAATTGACCCCACTGAAAAAAAATTATTTTATGATACATGATAAATTTAGAAGTAATTTTAGTGTAATGAATAATTTGACCCAATAAAATTTTATAAATTTTTTAATATACGAGATTAAATTGAATTTTTTATAACTTTCTCAATTCCATGCTTTGATGTATGCATCTTTCTCTAATATTTTTAAAAGAAATAATAATCTAATTTATATTATTTTTTATAACATAAGAAATTTAAATATTTATTAATAAAATTTTGATTAGAAAGACATATTAGGGGTCAATAAGAAGTGTGTATGTATATATATATATAATGTTATTATTTGTTATATTATTAAAAAATTATTATAAATATTTTAATAGTATAGTATAGATTCTTAAAAAAAAACTTTTATTATTAGTTGTTTCATTTTGAGTAATTTTTTTACAAATTTTCATTAATTGTTGGGGTTTTAATAAGTCCCCCACACCTCAACCCCGCGGGGTCTACATCGGTACCCGGGGTTTCATTTTTATATATAGTGTTTATTATACTAATAATCTTATATTTTCAGTAATCAGATATCTATTTATCTAGTAAAATATCAAGATTTTCGGTAATCAAATAACCAAAAAATAAGTGGTAATATGAGATTATCACGTAATGGTTATCTTGAAATTTTCATTTAGACAAAAATATTTTTTATATTTAGTAACTGAGACATAAATATCTGTATTAACCACATAATTTATATATATTTTTTAGTTTTTTTTGTTTGTCAACATGTTTAGTTTAACTAAAATAACTCATTGTCCATACAAAATATAGTGTTGTTTGTTATTTATTATTATAAGTTTAATTTATCATTGACAACATACTTGAAAATTTTGTGCTTAATAATTGAATAAATTATGAATTGTTATTTTATATACATAATAAAACGTTTAATATGATTATTAAGTAATATAAAATTAATTAGTTCGATAGTATTTTGATAATTATTTATAATATTTGACAATAATTACATGGATGATTAATTATTTAAATTAAAATTAGAGAAAAATAATACCAAGTAATATTGAATTGATACCAAACACTCATAACATCAATTACCGATAAATTAACACATATCATCTATCAAATAGAAATAACACAATATGATAATTTTATATTACGGTTAATCAGATACTAAATAATCTATATTTAAGTGGATATCCATCATTAATAACATAACTATTAACCTGATCATGCACAAGGAAGCGTTTATAACAGGTCATCTAAAATGTTAATCTTAAATATTCAGTAACGTGAGTCGGTCATCTTAATAAATTATATATTTTATATTGATGATCTTATATTCCGGATAATTTTATACCCGATAAAGTTCTAACATTCTTACTTGAAGTGAATCAGGATCCTCTATGATGATTTTTCTGTAAGGATCTTGTGAGGATTTTATTGTGGGGTTGACAACATATTAAAAAAGAGATCCAACGGCTCATAAATTTTATCAAGAAATTTTAAAAAATTATATGTAAAAATAAACGCGTTTGGTGACTTCTAATTTTCTGTCAACTTGTAAAAAAAAATTCTTATCAAAACGTTGTGAGCCATTGGATCTCATTTTTAATATGTTGTCAACCCCACAACAAAATCCTTATAAGATCCTCACAGAGAGTTCCTCATAGAGGATCCTGTTTCACTTGAAGTGGATATCTAGATAACCAAAAAGTAGATGGTAACATGAGATTCATATTTTAGTAAATAGGAAACAAATATCCTTATTTACACATAATTATAAAAAGTTTACTACGCAAATAGCCATATATTAATCAAACTTCTTTATTTGAATAACTCGGACATACATATTCTAATTTGTTCTTATTCATCTTGTTATTTATTATTGTAAGGTTAATTTATTATTCAACTTAAATTGACATAAATATTAATTAATCTTTAGTTATCTATTAATAATTGAGTATATTATAAATTATTATTTTTAAAAAAGTAATAAACTTTAAATATATTTTATTAAATACTATTGAGTTAACTAATTGGACAGTATTTTGAGCGTTTAATTTTATTGGACAAAATGCATTGGTGAATTATTTGACATAAATTAGTATATGGGATATTTTAGTAAAAGGTGAATATTTAAAAAATATATATACTCAGTAATCTTGAATTCATACCAAACACTCTGAATAACTATAATAAGTAATCAAATAATTTCTACCAAACAAAATGATAAAATATGACCAATTTCAATTAGTAGAAATCAAATATCCAGTAATCTGAATTTCGATGAGTATTTTACATGACCTGTAACAAACACCTCCTAAAAAAATTCTACCCTACAAAACGTTTATTTCTTAAAAAAATATTAGCAGAGAGAAGGAATGAACACAGTTTTGCATTCTGAGTAAATCTTGGTATATTAACAATTTACAAACAAACTCACAATTAATAGAGGATAGTAAAAGGTAAATATTATAAAAAATTAAAAATATTGGGTCATTTTATAATTGTAATCATTTTTTGTAGAATAGTTTATTTTCATGACAAATGAAACCTTTTCTTTTCTTTTCTTTTTTTAAATAAATGAAAATACAAAAAAAGCATGTTTGATTATATTAAAATTTGGGAAAATTCGCTTATCCCCAGTACATCTATTGTCTATACCCACTTAAGTATGATAACTCACTTAAGTGTGGGTGGACTCGATTTCTAAACCCACCAGATGCAAATAAAAGGTGTAAATGAATTGAGTTGAGCCAAGTATTGAGTTGTTCAGATTTGTTTCACAAAATTTATCGAGTATAAAATAAGGTTTAATTGAGTCTCGTTTAACTACCTAGTCGAACACGATTTCGAATTGAACCAGATCAGTTTAAACTTTTCGAATGAATATGATCCGAGTATGAATAGAAAATTATAATTTGAGAAAATTTGAGTAATTTATCAAACTTTAAAATTTATTCATATTTGAATCATTTATATTTCGAATCGAATTTTTGCGAATCGAGTTCAAAATATTTTCTCATCCTTAAATTTAAAGTTACAATGTACGTGCATCTTGAATCTGGATAATGGACACAGTTTTCTGAAGTTCAATGATCTCACTTGAATATGACCTTTATTCTATATATTAATTTGAAAGTAATAATATTTAATACGAAGCTACATGCCCAAAATATTAACTTATACAAATGAAAGTAACTTTCTTTGTTATTTTATATTGTAATACATTGCTCATTACATCACCAATGTCTCTAGTCAAAAAGACATTAAAAAAGAGAGATTACAATGCAAATATTTTAATCTAATTAAGAACAATATTTCCCACTAACTCTTTTTTTTTTGGTTGTTGGAAGGAATACCGTAGAGTTTATTGTAAAATATTTGATTGACCTTCCAAAGAAATATTAAGTATTTAAAGTGATCAATAATTTATGGAGATGGGAATCAAGAATTTAATCTTTACTTTATGAGGATCATATACGATCAAAAAAAATAATAGTAAATTATTAGCCAAAGCAGAGAGATAGTGGGTAGCCCTATTTCAAGAAATTTTGAATCCTATTACCTTGAAAAAGAAGCATCTTGAAATAAGAATGATACTCTATAGGTTAAAATAATGTAAACAATTAGTTAAAATTAAATAAGATTACCCTTTTGCCGTTGGTCAAAAAAACTTAGGGACTTGTGTGTAAGATTTATATTTTTTTTTAATTAGAATCAATTCTATTGAAAAAGTATATGCAGACATAAAAATTAAACATGAATGTTTTATAATTTTATCATTTTATATTAGAAGAGATTCTATTAGGATTTAATTATTTTTTCTCATGATGATTAATTAATGAGGTTTGTATGCACAACTATATCACAAACAAGACAATATAAACTATTTTCACTTGAAAAGGATTTCCTAACAAACCATTTTCCAAAGAATATATATATACTCTTTAATGTAAATAGTACCTAGTCTAATAAAATGCAGAACATCAAGTATTGTTGGTAACACATTTCATTATACTTCTCTTCTGTTAGGATATTATATCATTAATCAGAATTATACGATAAAATATAATTATGGATTGATTTTGATTTATAAAATTTAGTTATGGTTCTACTTAAGAATTAAAATTATATTGTCTATTTTTAATATGAGTTGTGTGGGTTGGAATAATATATTTATGAGTCAAATATAAGTTGATTTATATTTCAAATGTGATGCCCCCAAAATATGTACATCATCCATTTTGAGTCGTCAAATACATGGTACAGAATTTAAATACAACATAATTATACAATTGTCGTGTAAAGTACGACAAAACATATGCTGTGAGTTTTAATACAAATATTATCTCCTAGACAATATTCAAACTCAAATTCAATCTCATAACAATTATTATCACACTATTTCACAGAATAGTGACGACTACTAAAACAAACATCTGGATCGTCAATTCATTCCCCGACTAGTCCCAGCTATATTCTCATTTTCTGGAGAGAACAATGAAAGAAAGGGTGAGCTCAACAAGCCCCAATAAGAAATATTATGACTAAGATAATGCAGAATAAATTATCCTTAGCCTTCAACAGTATAACAACTAATAGAATACGATAGACAATAAGTTTTAGATCAACAACTGCAGCGGAATAAGCAATCCATTAGAAGAGTCAAGTAGATCATGATATCTACTATCTTCTATGATTTAAAAAGTTTAACATCAATTTTATCGATGAGACTCAACTTAATAAATAATCCACATCATCGAATCACCCCTACACTACGGCCAAGGATATTCATTAGTATCACGACCACGAATTATCCATGCACTACGGACCAAGGATATTTGTGTTTTCATCAACAGTCATGATCACGCCATAAAATAATTCATCTTTGCATCCTTGGCCGAAAAGAACCCATGGTCATGATCATACTAAAAACTGTCCATTAATGCATTACGGATCAATGAGGACTTTTACCATATTATTTGTAACATTACGGTCATGATTATACCGAATAATCTCTGGTTATAATCATACCAAGTCCATCTATGCACTACGGGCCAAAGATGACTTTCATAATAATATAAGCATGAGGATGATGACAATGATATAAGAATTCAATTAAATGAGATCAAAGATAAATATTAAAGACTTTAACAATTTAATTTATTCAGAATTCAATAATGTCCAAATTATCAACATGATACTGCTTTGTGGAGTAAAATTCAAGAATAATATTGTATCAAAAATGATTTAGACCGAAAAGAAATCAATTTTTGTCATGAATAGTACTCCGGGTGAATAGTACCCGAGTGAATAGTACCCCGTGAATAGTACTTCGGGAATAGTAATCTCGTGAATAGTACTCCGACATGAAAAAGTTAAAATTTATCAAGAATGCTCATAATAAAATTTTCATGAAAAGATACTGGATGAAGCGCAAATATGAAGGATATTCTACTAATTTCATAGAGTATAAAAGCCAAAATTTTAACAAAATGAGTATAGAATTCAGAATCTGAAATGAAATAATATTACTTACATACTACAGAGTATGGAAGAAAATATTATTTTTACGAGTATTGAACAAAAATAATATCTCTTATGAATATTAAACGAAAATAATATTCCTTTCGAATATTGAACGAAAATAAAATTTCTTACGAATACGAAAAATAATATCGTAAGTAAATATGAAATAAATAATACTCCATACCTTAAAAAGAAGAGTATTCCAACTGGTATAGCGGAGATATTTTTGAAGAAAACTTTCACAATTTTCTACTCTCAAAGCTTCTTAAAACTCTAAAGAAATACGCTCAATATTATAGAAGAAGAATTCTCTGATTCTGGTGTATTTTTCAATTCTAACTAAGCATCCTATTTATAAGAGAATGAAATGATACTATTTAGAAAAAAAATTCACGGATCAACAGTAAAACCATCACAAGAGTATTTCAATGGGGTGAAACTTTACGAAATTTGATTTTTTATGCAATATAATATTCTAATAAAACAAAAATTTAAATAAAATAAAATATATTATATTAATAATCTAATAAAATAAAACTTTATATATATATATATATATATATATATATATATATATATATATATATATATATATATACGGGAGGATCTCCAATGACCAAATAAGCGGACGATGAGCGGGACAAGGCAAAAAAACACGTGGGTCGGGTTAAACTGGCGTGTTTTCTGAGTTCAACCCACCCACGTGTGTTTTTTGCCTTGGTAAGTCCGTTCATATGGTCGCTTTAGAATTACTATTATATATATATATATATATATATATATATATATATAGAGAGAGAGAGAGAGGATCAGGTAAGGGCTCCCTTACTTTCTTAAAATGCGGGATTTTTTTATTTTTTACTTTTTTTTTTAAAACAACTAAAAAAAAAGTTTAATATTTTATGGAACTGAATTTTTTTCATAATATAGTGTTTTGGGTGTAATTTGAATACATATAACAAAACAGGCCTGTACAGTCTGTACTGACCTGTATTGGTATATGTATCCAAATCACACCCAAAACACTGTATTATAAAAAAAATTTAGTTCCATAAAATATTAAACTTTTTTTTGATGTTTTTTAAAAAAAAAGTAAAAAAAAAAAAAAAAAAAAACTGCGCATTTTAGTAGCGTGAGGGAGCCCTTACAGGAACTAATATCTATATATATATATATATATATATATATATATATATATATAAGACCCCAACTTTTATGAATAAAGATGAATTTTTCTATAAATATAATTTTTGAATATTAAGGTTTGAATTTGTTATAATGTTATAATTGTGGGTAAAATTTCTGAATTTTGCAAAATAAGCAAGTTGTTTTATAATATTGGATTGGTCGGGAAATATTCGTTTTAATAGGAAATATTTGTACGACGGCACAATCATTGGTGGACCCCACAACGTAATTATTGTCGGAATGAAAAAATGACAGAAATATCTTTTATGAAAATAATGGCGGAAGTTTTCTTTGTTAATTGTTGAAATAACTAAGGTGTTAAAAGTGCGATGTCTGGCGTGGTTGCATAGTAGTACACTGCAGTATTGATTATTGATGCTTACGTGAGAAGTCACTCAGTTATACTCAATTATTGCTACAGTAATTGTTGCATCATATCTCTTTTATTATTGATTCAATTATTGTCACAATATCATCTGCATAATATTTTATATTATTAAATCAATAATTAAGACGACAAAGTTATTTATATTATTATTTATAATATTGACAATGTCTAGAATTTCTGTCGAGGAGAGGTTTTGTCACCTAATTGCTCGCCAATAGGGAGAAAACCTTATTGAAAAGCCCCCTCTTTCCTGGGAACGACCTGATTGTTAAATATTGCGAATTATAATAATGATGATAAATATTGTTAAAAATATTGAAAGAATTTTTATGAAGTATTTGTTGTAAATTTTGCTTATTATATGGACCCCTATTTATCCATTTTTTCAAAATAATCGGTAGAAAGTTATTTAGTGTGTATATATATATATATATATATATATATATATATATATATATATATATATATATATATATATACACCTTTGAATAACTTTTGAAAGATTTCCGTGAAATTTTTAAAAAAAGCGTGCGTCCAAGTGAGAATTTCAAACAGTACCCCTTCCATTCTCCTATAAATAGGATGCTTAGTTAGAATTGAAAATCACACCAGAATCAGAGAATTTTTCTTCTATAATATTGAGCGTATTTCTTTCGAGTTTAGAAAGCTTTAAGCATAGAAAATAGTGAAAGTTTTCTTCAAGAATATCCCCGCTATACCAGTTGGAATACTCTTCTTTTCAAGGTAAGGGATGTTATTTTTGTTCAATATTCGCTTGAAATAATATTTTCTTCCATACTCTGTAGTATGTAAGTAATATTATTAGTAGTCCTCACTATTCTATGAAATAGTGTGATAATAAATGTATTAAGGACTCTGTAAGACCCCAAATTATTAATAAATGAAATTTATTTTTCTCTATTTATTATTTTGAAATAGTAAGGGTTGATTTGATTAATGTGAATAGTTATGGTAAAATATCATAAATATTTTGAATAAGCAAGTGGTTATAAAATATTCATTGTTGTGGGGAATATTCGTTTGGTCGTGGAATATTCTTTTCTTTGCCTGGGGAATATTTGTACGACGCCTTGATCTTTTGTGGGCCCATAATAAAAGCGATTGGATGAAGAAAGCGACAAATATAAGTTGTTTATAAATAACGTAGTAGTTATTCAGATTATCTTTGTTGGAATACCCGGTGGTTAAAACACACTAATCTGGCGTTGTTGAGCAAGAAGCACACGATATTGCACCAATTATTGATCCTTACGTAAGAAGGCACTACTCAATAATTATTCACGAATAATCTTCAAGATATTTTATTTTATTGATTCAATAATTCTTTGCATTGATATTTTATATTCTTGTTGTTTCAATAAATTGTCACATAGTATTTTCCATTATCAGACAATAATTCATATTATCTGAATAATATTATTGGATAACATTATTGGCAATGTCTAGAAAATTACATCTAAGGAGAGGTTTGGTCATCTAATTCATGGCCAGATAAGAGAGATCCTTATTGGAAAGCCCTCTCTCAGGAGCGGAACTACTTTGGTTTGCGATCTTGTGATTCTGTAATATTATTTGTGAATAATTAATTATTGATTTATATAATGAGGAAAATATTGATTTTATGTGGATATAGATGGAGAAAATTTTAATGTGACAATTGTTGAAAATTAATATTTTATCTCTTTCGATAAAATAATTCATTTAAATATATTATTTTAATAATATATTAACGGTGATATTTTTATAATGAATGTGGGATATATGAGTATATGAGGAGGAAGAGTATTTTTGTTGCAATAAATGTTTAAAACATGTTAAACATGTAAATTGGACCCCATTTATTGACTGAAATTTGATTATAGCTTGTAAAATCGCCCGTTTGTGGATTTCGGTTAATTTCTGTTTGGAATTTGGGAAAACTTCCTTCTGTAAAGTTGTAGATAATTGAATTTCCTATGAAAATTCGCGAGTTTCGAATTTTTCTGATAAAAGGGCTATTTATTATGAATTATTGAAGTTCTGAAGCTCCGAAATAATTAATTTTTGGAAGTTTAAAATATTTTTATTAATAAAAACGTTTTTTATATGTTGTGGGCATATTTAACATGTGCATGGTGGCTGAATTCAGATTCAAAATGTGGGCGTATGAATTTTGTTTATATATAATATTATTATATTCAATTTTTCTACTTTTGTGTACAAGCATTTTCCTATAAATAGGGTCTTGGGTTAGAATTGAAAATCACACGAAGCTGAAGTTTTCTCTCTATATTATCGGCGTATTCTTGTGAGTATTTTGAGTATACTTTGAGTATTGCTATACGGTCTGCAAGTTCAAGTCATAGCTTTATATCTTGTGTTTCAATTAGTAAATCTTGTCTTTTCGAGGTAAGGGATGTTATTTTCTTCTCAAATGATATTATTTCTTCAATATCATTATCTTTGAAATATTAGTTGGAACTTTTATCAAATTTAGAACTTTTCATGTATGGAGTTCTTATTCACGAGTTACTATTCACGAGTTACTATTCACGAGTACTATTCATGAAGCGTGAAGATGTTTTTTTTGGGGAAATTTCTATCTTTTGGTGTCGGAGTTACTATTCACGTATATGGCACTATTCACGTATACGACACTATTCACGAATACGGCACTATTCACCGAAAAATGAAATTCTTCTTTTCGTCCAAAATATCTATTCTGGATACTAGCTTTGATTGTATCCATATTTTGATCATTCTTGAATTTTACACCACTATAATTATTTTTGAGGTATTTTTGGACGTGGATAAAACAAAGTACGAATCCTTAATCCTTAATCTTTGTCATTTTGTTTCCTTTGGATTCGTTTCTTTAAAAATATTTTCATCATCCTCGATCTTAAATGATGATATTATTGAATATCTTTGGCTGTAGTGCAAAGATGAATGATTTCTTGATGAATATCTTTGGGCAGTAGCAAAAGATGAACAAAAGTGTTAAGATGAACATGACCGATCGATTAATATCTTTGGCCCGTGGTGCAAAGATGAGCAGTGTTTAGATGAACATGACTAATGATGAATATCTTTGGCTCAGAGCAAAAGATGAATATTTGATTCCAGATATATATTGAGTGATGTTACGAGGATAAAATATCGACGATGAACTTGTAAATTCATATATAGAAGATAGTAGTTTGCATTCTCTACTTAACTCTTCTAATGAATTATTATTTCAGCATGCGAATATTGATTTAAAATTTGTTGTCTATTGTATTCTATTAGATTTTTCCTGTTGAAGACTAACGATAATTTGTTGTATATTATCTTAGTCATAATATTCTTTTTCTTGGGCTAGTTGAGCTCACCCTTTTCCTTGTTGTTCCATTTTTTCTTCTCGGGAGGCGAGAATGTAGCGAGTACTAGTCGGGGTATGGAATGAAGGTTAAAGAGAGTTGTTTAGTAGTCCTCACCATTTTTGTAAAATAATGTATCAATAATTATGATGGGGATTTATTTGCGTGTGGATATTATACAGATGGCAATATCTCGTATTTAAACTCACGGTTTATATGTTGTAATAATAAAGTTGTAGTTATTTCTGTACCATGTTTTTGGCGACTCAGAATGGGTTGGATGGAATGGACCTATTTTGGGGGCGTCACAGACTCCATTTGAGTTTGAATACTGTCTAGAAGACAATATTCGTATTAAAACTCTCAGTTTATGTTTTGTCGTATTTTACACAACAATTGTATTATTAAGTTGTATTTGAATTTTGTACCATGTATTTGGCGACTCAAGATGGGTGATGTATACTTATTTTGGGGGCGTCACAGTTAGTATCAAAGCTTAGGGATATGGTCCCTGGCTAAGATGTGAGACAAGAACTAGGAGGGGAGAGACGGGGAATTCCTTCGCTAGTATGACCTACCTAAGTTTATTTGATATTTAATTGGTCGGTCAGATTATAGGGATAATATGTGACATATCAATTAACCCTTATTTTGTGGCAGTATTTGAAAATGACATCCGAGAATATTGAGAATAAAAATAGAGCACAGGAGACCGTTGAGTCACCAAAGATCAATACCCAGGATAATGTGCAACAGGAAGACAATAATCCTCAGGTAAACAACAACACCGATCAAATGATGAACGATGGAATGTTCAGAAGCTTTATGCAATTCATGCAACATCAGACGAGAATGGCTCCTGTCCAAAATGCAGGTGGAAACACTGGCAACTCTCGGACGGTCACCGCTAAACAGTTCAAGGAGCTGGGACCACCGGAGTTTTTTGGAGAGCCAAAACCACTTAAGGCGGAGACGTGGATAAAGTAGATCAACAAGATATTTGATGACTTGGGATGCTCTGAGGAGCAAAAGGTTCCCTTTTCCACCTTCATGTTGTGAGCAGAGGTAGATTACTGGTGGGAATCTGTAAAGCGTACTCAACCTGCCGCACTGAAGATGACTTGGGAGAAGTTCCAAGAACTGTTCAACAACGAGTACTTTTCCGAAAGTATTCGTCACATAAAAGAGGCAGAGTTCATTAAACTGGAGCAAAACAATATGACCGTGTCGCAGTACAAAGCCAAGTTTGCCGAGTTATCCCGGTTTGCGTCCCACTTAGTTGATAATGAGTAGAGAATGACGCGAATGTTTCTAAGAGGTTTGAAACCCGAGATACGTCAATACTTTATCTCTCACAAACTTTGCTTGTATTCAGATGTTGTGAATAGGGCTCGGTTATTGGAGCGCGATAAAGAGTCAACCCAACCAAGAGAGAGAAGCCAAAAAAATGATAATACCAGTGGTAGCAGTCATTGAAGCGGTGACAACAAACGTGGAGGGAATCAACATGCCAGAAATGGTAACCACTTCGGTGGTAATCATGGCCAAGACAATAAAAGTGGACATTTCAAGAAGAAGAGATTCAACAATGATGGAAAGACGTCAGCATCAGCTCCCATTGTTAAGGAAGGAGAACGATCACCTATCATATGCTTCAAATGCGGAGGGAGAGACATATCGGTCAAAGCGTATGTGCGGCAGATCCAAAAGCGTATTCTGATGAGTGGAAGAGAAGGTCACCTAGCTCAAATTTGTCGTTCAGAAAAGTTAAGTCCAGTTGGGATGGAGGCACCAAAGGCCGTTCCAGAAAGGTCAAAACCAGTAGTTCAAGGAAGAGCATTTGTCGTAACCTCCCAGAAAGTAAGGAACCCAAACGAGATCATCATGGGTAAGCTTATCATAAACTCTAGCGAAGTCTATACCTTATTTGATACTGGTTCTACCCATTCTTTTATTTCTCCTACTTGCGCTCCGGATATCATTAGTTGAAGATTAAAACTGATGACATTCCAAAGACTGCTTTCAGAACTCGGTACGGGCATTATGAATTCCTAGTCATGTCTTTTGGATTGACTAATGCTCCTACTGCCTTCATGGATATGATGAACCGAGTATTCAAGGAATATTTGGATTATTTTGTGGTTGTCTTTATTGATGACATTCTCATATATTCCAAAATTCGTGAAGATTATGAGTAACACTTGAGGCTGATACTCCAAAAACTTCGTGAAAACAAGCTTTATGCCAAGTTAAAAAAAATGCGAGTTCTGACTTGAGGAAGTAGCATTCCTTTGGCACGTAGTATAAAGTCATGGAATAACTGTTGACTAGGCAAAGATTGAAGCTATTCAAAGTTGGGAGCAACCTAAATTAGTGACCGAAGTACGTAGCTTTCTCGGCTTAGCTGGTTATTATCAGAGATTCGTAGAAGGGTTTTCTCGAATCTCTACTCCATTAACTCAGCTGACTCGGAAAGATACAAAATTTGATTGGAGCGAGGAATGTGAGAAGAGTTTTCAAGAACTCGAGAGGAGACTCATTTCAGCACCTGTTCTGACAATACCATCCGGCTCAGAGGGATTTGTCATCTACAATGGTGCTTCGGGCAAAGGGTTTAAATGTGTTCTCATGCAACATGGAAAAGTCATAGCCTATGCCTCTCGACAACTAAAAGAATATGAGAGGAATTATCCTACTCATGATCTAGAGTTGGCAGCTATTGTCTTCACACTTAAAATTTGGAGGCATTACCTGTATGGAGAGAAGGTGGAGATCTATACGGATCATATAAGCCTCAAATATTTATTCACCCAAAAGGAACTCAATATGCGACAACGACGTTGACTTGAAATGTTAAAAGATTATGATCATACCATCCAATACCATCTTGGTAAAGCAAACGTAGTAGCTGACGCATTGAGTAGAAGATCATATGCGGGTACGAGTGCAATTTTGTCAACGCAAAAGCCCATTTTATATGACTTACAAAGGATGGAGATGGAGTTAAAGACTCCAGGGACCCATGTGATGATGGCGAATATACGAGTAGAACCGAATTTAATCGATAAAGTTAAAGTTGCTCAAGCTATAGACATGGAGTTGATGCGTATGAAGAAGAAAGTGCAAGAAGGTGTTATTCCGAAAGCAAGAATCGATGAAGAAGGAATACTTCGAGTCAACTCCAGAATTTGTGTTTCTAACGACCCTGATTTAAAGTATAAAATCATGATGGAGGCGCACAACACACCGTTTGCAATCCATCCCGGGAGTACCAAAATGTATCATGATCTTCGACATACATTTTGGTGGAGCAATATGAAGAGAGAGATAGAAGGGTTTATCTCAAGGTGTATAACTTGTCAACGAGTCAAAGCGGAGCATCAAGTACCAAAAGGTCCATTGCAACCACTTGAAATTCCAGAATGGAAGTGGGAGCATATTACCATTGATTTCGTTACTGGTCTTCCCAAGATTTCTCAAGGCATAGATGCAATTTGGGTCATTGTTGATAGATTGACCAAGTCTGCTCATTTCTTACCAATACGAGAAACTTATACACTTGAACGTCTTGCTCGTATATAAATAAACGAGGTTGTAAGATTGCATGGTATGCCAGTATCCATAGTTTCTGATCGAGACCCAAGATTCACTTCACGATTTTGGGTTAGTTTGTAAAAAGCTATGGGCACGGATTTACGATTTAGTTCGGCATATCATCCTCAGACGGACGGATAATCAGAGAGGACTATTCAAACTCTTAAAGATTTATTAAGACTCTGTGTCCTTGACTTCAAGGGAAGTTGGGACAAGTTCTTACCATTGGTGGAGTTTTCCTACAACAAAAGTTATCAAGAAAGTATTGGCATGGCTCCATTTGAGGCGTTATATGGAATAAAGTGTCGTTCTCCAGTATGTTGGGATGAGGTGGGTGAAGCAACGTTGTTGGGACCGGAGTTGGTACGTATGACTACGGAAAAGATTCAAACGATCCGGCAACGTATAAAAACCTCACAAGATCGACAAAAGAGTTATGATGATCTTCATCGAAAGAACGTGGAATTCAATATTGGAGATTATGTGTTGTTACGTGTTGCTCCATGGAAAGGAGTTATGAGATTTGGAAAGAGAGGAAAGCTCAATCATCGATTCATTGGCCCATTTTTAATCCTCGATCGAGTAGGAACTATGGCCTATAGACTCGCCTTACCGCCAAGTATGTCTCGTGTTCATAACGTTTTTCACATATCTATGTTACGTAAATATTTGAAAGACCCGAACCACATTATTGAATTAGAACTAGAAGAGATAGCGGAAGATTTAACGTATGAAGAGGTACCTGTTAAAATCTTGGATAAGAAGGAACATATTCTACGCTCCAAGGTTATATCTCAAGTCAAAGTTTTCTGAAGAAACCACGATGTTGAGGAAATGACCTGGGAGTTAGAATCTGAAATGAAATCAAGGTATCCTCACCTATTCTTCATAACAGGTATGTACCTTAATTTCGAGGGCGAAATTTCATAAGAAGGGGAGGTTGTAAGACCCCAAAAACTGTCCATCAATGCACTACGGGCCAATGAGAACTTTTATCACATCATTTGTAACATTAAGGTCATGATTATACTGAATAATTCTTGGTCATAATCATACCAAGTCCATCTATGCACTACGGGCCAAAGATGACTTTCATAACAATATAAGCATGAGGATGATGACAATGATATAAGAATTCAATTAAATAAGATCAAGAATAAATATTAAAGATTTTAACAATTTAATTTATCTAGGATTCAATAATGTTCAAATTGTCAACATGATACTGCTTTGTGGAGTAAAACTCAAGAATAATATTGTATTAAAAATGATTTAGACAGAAAAAAAATCAATTTTTGTCATGAATAGTACTTCGGGTGAATAGTACCTGAGTGAATAGTACCTCATACATAGTAATTCGAGAATAGTAATCCCGTGTGTAAGACCCCAACTTTTATGAATAAAGATGAATTTTCTATAATTATCATTTTTAAATATTATGGAATGAATTTGATATAATGTTATAGTTGTAGGTAATATTTAGAAATTTTGCAAAGTACGCAAGTTGTTTATAATATTCGATTGGTCAGAGAATATTCGTACGACGGCACAATTATTGGTGGACCCCACAATGGAATTATTGTCGGATTGAGAAAATGACAAAAAAATTATTTTATGAAAATAACGGCGGAAGTTTTACCGTTAACTGTTGAAACACCCAGTGTTAAAAGTACAGGAATACGTGTGGTTGCATAGTAGCACATGATATTGATTATTGATGCTTACGTGAGAAGTCACTCAGTTTTGTTCAATTATTGCTTCAGTAATTGTTGCATAGTATCTCACGTTATTTGATTCAATTATTGTCAATATTTTTTTTATATTATTAAATCAATAATTGAGACAACAGAGTTATTAATATTATTATTTGTAATATTAACGATGTCTAGAAGTTCTGCCAAGGAGAGGTTTGGTCACCTAATTACGCCGCATAATACGGAGAAATCCTTATTGAAAAGCCCCTCTTTCACAGGAGCGACACAGTCGATTAATAGTGTAAATAATAATAATGATGATGAAGTTTTGTTTTATTAGTATTATTAATGTAATAAAATGAAAATCTTTTTATATATAAAAGCAGAATACTTTTATAAAGTTATTCATTTTATTAGGCTAATAGTAAAATCTTTTTATATATAAAATGTAATACTTTTATAAAATTATTCGTTTTATTAGACAATAATTAGAATATATTATATTTTATTATGCATAGTATTTGCATAGCTCGATATAGTAAAATCTTTTTAAAAGTTATTCGTTTTATTAGAGTATAAATAGAATATATTATATTTTATTGTAAACCAATGACCGTCCGTTTAAAGTAAATTGATCCGGACCGTTCATGGATTAGTTCTTATTCGATCCATTCTTCTATAAATAGAAGCTCATTTCTTCATTATTTTTATTTAATTCTTTGAAACTCTAGAGAGAGAAACTATAGAGAAATATTCTTCTCTCTTGGCGTATTTTTAGCGTTTAAGAAAGCTTTGAGCATAGTGCAAGTTTCTTCAAGTATATCCCCGCCTCTACCGTTTGAGTACTCTTCTTTATAAGGTAAGGGTATTATTTTTTTGTATTCATGAAGAGAACACGTTATTCCATTCTTTATTATTAGTTGGAATAACTCAGATATCTGTGAGCTACCCTATACTTGGTGAAATTCTTACATTATTCCATTCTTTATGATTACATTTGGAATATCTCATGCAAGCGTTTTATGTGAGACTGGTTCCGTCTTTATTATTACTCGCTGAATATCCTCATCATGCGTTTCTGTGGGACCGTTCCGTTATTTATTATTACGTTGGAATAACTCGTTTGTCATGCAATACCGCATGTATGGTGATTTCGTTGTTAATGTATTCTTTATTATTACATTGAATATCCGCTTGGTGCGCGATTACCTTTCGACATTTGGTTCCGTTATTTATTATTCTCATTGGAATAACCTCGCATACATGCTGCAATCGCGCATTTATGGTGATTTCTTTTGTTATTCCATTCTTTATTATACTCGGTTGGTTAAAGTTTTGACTTTATACTCCATGAAATTAGTGGAATATCCTCGATATTTTGCGCTTCATCCAAAGATCTTTCATGGAAATATTCTTCCGACCATTCTTAAATTTTACTCTACAAATAAGTATCATGTTGACAATTTGGACGTTATTAGTTCTGGATAAATTAATTCTTGAACTTGTTTTATTGAATTCTTATATCATTGTCATCATCCTCATGTTTATATTTTTTGTTGAAAGTCATCTACGTGGTTTCTGTAGTGCATAGATGGACTTGGTATGATGATTATGACCGTGGATTATTGGTGTAATCATTTAACCGTAATGTTACAAATGATGTGGTAAAAGTCCTCGTTGGCCCGTAGTGCATTGATAGACGATTGTTGGCATGATCACGACCATTGATGAATACACGAATATCCTTGGCTCGTAGTACATGGATAATTTGTGGTTGTGATCTTAATGAATATCTTTTTGGTAGTAGTGAGGGATGATGTGGATTATTTATTGGTGAGTCCCAAATGATAAAAGTGATGAAAAACCTTTTAAATCATAAAAGATAGTAGATTTTATTCTCTACTTGACTCTTTTAATGGATTACTTATTCCGTTGCAGTTAAACGTGATGTCTATTGTATTTTATCAGTTTAACATTATTGAAGACTAATGATAATTTATTCTACATTAGTCATAATATTTCTTATCGGGCTAGTTGAGCTCACCCTTTCTTTCACCGTTATTCTTCGTGAAATGAGAACTTAAGCGGGACTAGTCGGGAAGCGGAGTGATCGGTCAAATGATAGTATTATTAATCTTCACTATTACATTAAATAGTGTGTTAATAAATGTAATGAGGACTTATTCGAGAGTGGATATTATCAGAAGATAATTTTTGTATTAAAACTCACGACTTCTCTTGTTGTATATTTAAGATTGTATTTGTATTCGTACTGTGTATTGGCAAGTTTCTCGAATAGGTGATGTATACTATTTTAGAAGCGCCACACCGTGAATGAAAGTACTCTAAGCATGAAAAAATTAAAACTTATCAAGAATGCTCGTAATAATATTTCCATGAAAAATACTAGATGAAGCCTTAAAATATAAATGATATTCTACTAATTTCATGGAGTATAGAAGCCAAAATTTTAACAAAATGATTATAGAAATCAGAATCTGAAACGAAATAATATTACTTACATACTACAGAGTATGGAAAAAAATATTATTTCTTACGAGTATTGAAAAAAATAATATCCCTTACGAATATTAAACAAAAATAATATTCCTTTCGAATATTGAACGAAAATAAAATTTATTACAAATACAAAAAATAATATCGTAAGCGGATATGAAATAAATAATATCCCTTACCTTAAAAAGAAGAGTATTCCAACTGGTATAGCAGGAATATTTTTGAAGAAAACTTTCAGTGTTTTCTATGCTCAAAGCTTCTTAAAACTCTAAAGAAATACGCTCAATATTATAGAAGAAGAATTCTCTGATTCTGGTGTGTTTTTCAATTCTAACTAAACATCTTATTTATAGGAGAATGGAAAGATACCATTTAGAAAAAAAAATTCACGGATCAACAGTAAAACCATCATGAGTGCACAATCGGCGAAACTTTCTCAAATTTTATTTTTACTGTGCATTATTGTGTAATAAAATATTCTAATAAAATAAAAACTTTAAATAAAATATAATATATTCTATTTATAATCTAATAAAGTAAAACTTTGTAATATATATATATATATATATACTAACACTCCCTCCCAAACACGTTTTTCCCCACCCCCATTTTTATTTTCTTTCACGTGGGCCCCACGTGTTCCCTTCTCACCAACATGTCATCATCACAAGTGGGTTCCATTATATATATACTGAATAATTTTCCACCAATTATTTTGAAAAATGGGTAAATGGAGCTCTAGATAATAAGTAAAATTTTTAACAAATACTTCATAAAAATCCTCTCAGTATTTTTAATAACATTTATTCATCATTATTATTATTCACAATATTTAACAACCAGATCATTCTTAGGAAAGACGGGGCTTTCCGATAAGGATTTCTCCCTATTGACGTGCAATTAAATGACCAAACACAGAACTTTCTAGACATCGTCAATATTGTAAATCATAATATGAATAACTGTATCGTCTCAATTATTGATTAATAATATATATAAACTATCGACAATAATTGAATCAAATAACGTGAGATACTATGCAGCAATTATTGTAGCAATAATTGAACAAAACTGAGTGACTTCTCACGTAAGCATCAATAATCAATACCGTGTGCTACTATGCAACCACACTTATTACTGTACTTTTCATCACCGGGTAATTTGACAGTTAACGGTAAAACTTCCGCCGTTATTCTCATAAAAAGATATTTCTGTCGTTTTCTAACTCCGATAATAATTCCGTTGTGGGGTCCACCAATGATTGTGCCATCGTACGAATATTCCCTGTTAAAACGAATATTATCCGACTAATCGAATATTTTATAATAATTTGCTTAATTTACAAAATTTATAAATATTACCCATAACTATAATATTATATCAAATCTACACCATAATACTCAAAAAAAATATTTCGAAAAAATTAATCTTTATTCAGAAAATTTGGTGTCTTACATCAAATTTTAAGCTTACCATTATTATGGTTCAATTAAATAAATTATTTATGATATTTAATTTCTATATTCATTCACCTTCTATTTGTTTTATAAATTCTCTCTAAAAAATTTATACACTCACTTTAAAATTTTTAAATTTTTTCTCTAAAATTTTTGTACACTTGATTTTCTATATATTCTTTTACGCTCATTTTTTTTATATATATTTTTTCTCTCACTCTCTAAACAAAACAAGTTTTCTTTGGACAACACGACCTCTTTTAAACAAAACAAGTTTTCTTTGGACAACACGACCTCTTTTATATATAATAATAATAATTATAATAATTATTATTAGGATTATTAGCTAGTAAGTAGTATAACAAAGTAACAAGGGAGTAATTAAAATTGAGAAGCAGCAAATGGATTATTGTGGTCAACGCATTTGGTGCTTATTACTATATTTTTATAAAAATTTCTGTTAAAATAAATACTATATATTTTGGGAGTCACAAGTAAAAAAAAAATATAAAAAAATTAAAAATATCCAATTTTTCTGTTTAAATTTCCGATCTGCCAAGACTTATTCATAAAAATGGGTCAAAATCAGTTAACATGTTTGACTCTATTTTTCTTTTAAAACATATAGTTTCAAATTTAACTAATCCCAAAAATTTAAAATAATTAATTAATTCTAATTAATATAAGTTGGACCATAAATTTATAAATTAAATTGTGAGGTCTAATGAGAACTAGTAATAAATTAAGTCCGAATGTCTTATACAAATATGGGTAAAACTCGAGGTAAATATCCTCCACGTAGACCTACATGGTGACCAAGGTCAGCTCACCGGTTTGCTATCACGTGTATGTCATAAATATCCAACGACCACCCATTGACGAAGTTAATACACCATTAACATCCCCGTCTTTCTTCTTGGTATAAAACGACATAAAGAAGAGCAAAACGACAAGGTCTAAAAGTACTCAACAAAAGGCAAAAATGGAATACCTAAAATAATAAAGACGGCCAAAATGGGTAAATACTCCATGGTAAGTTAGTCAATTGATTAATACAATATTAACACATAAAAAGAGATTAATTCTCGATTTACTTACGTGTCGTATTTTATTAATTAATTATGCTAACCACTCATGGTAAATATTATCCCATTTCTGCAATATTCGTACAGATGTTCCTCTAGAATTTGGCGATCACCATTTTTTCTTATACAGTCACCCTTTACGATCAAAGGACTGCAAATCATCAGCTCCACAACTGTTTATTTATTTTTTATTTACAAAGATAAATATGTATTAATTAATTAATTAATTAATTGTTTGATTTTTTTTCTCTCTGACCAAATTTTTTTTACTATATACTCTATATATTCCACTGCAGCTGTACATGTTGAAGAATAAATGCATCTATTTCACTTCATAGTAAAAAGTTCCCAACATAATTAATTATTTTTCTTAATAAAATATAATTACCATTTTTCTTATACAGTCACCCTTTATGATCAAAGGACTGCAAATCATCAGCTCCACAACTGTTTATTTATTTTTTATTTACAAAGATAAATATGTATTATTTATTTGATTCTTTTTTCTCTCTGACCAAATTTTTTTAATCATTATTTTGATCATTATTAATTATTTTAATCATTATTAATTATTATAATCATTATATTAATAGAGTTCGATGATACATTCAACTTTCGTGCGAACGTTTGTTCAGTCTATAAGCGAACATTTATTTTAATGGAGTTCGGTGATATTTTTAGCCTTCGTGCGAAAGTTTGTTCAGCCTATAGGCGAACATTTATTTTAATGGTGCTTAGTGAAGCGTTCAGCATTCGTGCGAACGTTTGTTCAGACTTTATGCAAATTTTGGTATTTTTGGAGGTTCGATGATGTGTGTTCAGCCTTTGGGCGAACAATTATTTTATGCTCGGAGATACGTTCAGTCTTTGTGTGAATTTTGGTGTTTTTAGAGGTTCGTTGGTATGTTCAGCCTTTGGGCGAACAATTATTTTATGTTTGGCGGTATGTACATGCTTTGGGGTGAACTTTTGTGTTTTCGGAGGTTCGGTGGTCAGCCTTGGGGCGAACAATTGTTTCTATTGGGTTCAGTTGGTATAAGGGTAATTATTTATATCTTTGGTCGTGATAAGGTTGGTTATTTGTCCTCGGTTCTGATAAGGATGATTATGTGTTCGACGTATGTATGGTGTTTGGGTGAGACAGTTCGTCTTCGGCAGATACAGTGTAAGACCCCAGCTTTTATAAATAAAGATGAATTTTTCTATAAATATTATTTTTGAATATTATGGAATAAATTTGATATAATGTTATAGTTGTGGGTAATATTTATAAAATTTTGCAAAAAGTAAAGTTGTTATAAAATATTCGTTTTATGAGGGAATATTCTTTTGTTAGGGAATATTCGTATGAACGGCTCAATCATTGGTGGACCTAACAATGTAATTATTATCGGATTGAGAAAGCGACAAAAATATTTTATAAAAATAACTACGGAGGTGTTACCGTTAAAACTGTTGAACTACCGGTGGTAAAAGTACGATGAATGGCGTGAGTTGCACAAGTAGTACATGCGGTGATTGATTATTGATGCTTACGTGAGAAGTCACTCAATTTATGCTCAATTATTGCTACAAATAATCACTTTGATCATATCTCTTATATTATTGATTCAATTATTGTCACAAGATCATCTCAGTATAATATGTTATAGTATTAAATCAATAATTGAGACTACAAGTTATAAATGATTAATAATTGTTGAAAGATTAAATATGTGTTGATGAAAAAAAAATGATTTGTGGTAAGTTTGATTATTTTATGGGGGCTCATATGTCATCATCTAAGAGTCTCTTCGTCGATAGTAATTACCCTTGTGAATAGTATTTACCCGTCGATAGTAATTACCTTTGTCAATAGTAATTATCCTTGTGAATAGTATTTACCTTCGTCGATAGTATTTACCTTCGTTAATAGTAATTACCTTTATCGACGTCGAACCACTTGTCGTTTCACATTACAAGCGCCAAACCCGGTCGTCAAGCCACTTGCCTTTTCACACGGCGGTGCTAAGCTAGAAATCTTCTATAAATAGAGGCCTAGGGCTTCATTATTTTCACTTAATTCATTCAAGCTATATAGAGAGAAAGTATAGAGAGAATAAGAGAGAAAGAAGAAGAGTATTTTGTTACTACATCGTCCGTAAAGATTCAATCTCCTACCAAATGTAAGGGATGTTATTCTTTCTTATTCATGAAGAGAAGCTGTTGTTATTCCATTGCTTATTATTACATTGGAATAACTTTGTATAAGTGGTTTACCCTATACTTGGTGACATTCTTCTATTATTCTGTTGGAACATCCACATGTGTGTGTTTTACATCGGACTGGTTCCGTCTTTATCATTCTCGTTGGAATATCCTATCGTGTGTTTTACACCGGATCCGGTTCCATCTTTATTATTCTCGTTGGAACATCCCTGCTTGATTGTGAATTTCACCGACACGGTTCCGTTATTTATTATTCTGTTGGAATAACCGTCTGCATGCTTGATATTGCATGCATGGTGATTTCTTTTGTTATTCCATTCTTTATTATACCCCGGTTGGTTAAAACTTTGACTTATACTCCATGAAATTAGTGGAATATCCTTCGATATTTGCGTTTCATCCAAAGATCTTTTCATGAAAATATTCTTCCGATCATTCTTGAATTTTACTCTACAAAACGAAGATCATATTGATAATTTGGACGTTAATAATTCCGGATAAAATAATTCTTGAACTTGTTTTTTCAATTCTTATATCGTTGTCATCATCCTCATGTTTATATTTTTAAAAAGTCATACGGCACTGTAGTGCATAGATGGACTTGGTATGATTATGACGAGAGACTATTGATTGTAATCATGGACCGTAATGTTACAAATGATGTGGTAAAAATCCTCGATTGGTCAGTAGTGCATTGATGGACGATTGTTGGCATGATCATGACCATTAATGAATACACAAATATTCTTGGCCCGTGAGTGCATGAATAATTGTGGTCGTGATATTAAAGAATATCCTTGGTCAGTAGTGCGAGGGGTGATTCGATGATGTGAAATATTTATTAAAGTCGAGTCAAATTTATAATGATGATGAAAACCTTTTAAAACCTAAAAGATAGTAGACTTTATTTTCTACTTGACTCTTTTAATGGATTGATATTCCGCCGCAGATTAAAACCGGTTGTCTATTGTATTTTATCGGTTTAACATTGTTGAAGACTATTGATAATTTATTACGCATTATCTTAGTCATAATATTTCTTCTTGGGCTAGTTGAGCTCACCTTTCTTTCTTTATTCTCTTGTGAAATGAGAATATAGCTGGGACGAGTCTGGGAAACGCAGTGATGGTCCCGAAGATAGCATTAGTAGTCCTCACTATTCTATAAAATAGTGTGATAATAATTGTAATGAGGACTCCTTTTTGAGTTTGTATAATATCTAGTAGTAGCGATATTTGTATTTAAACTCACGATTTATGTCGTATTGCATACCCATGCAGTTATGTTAGTAAGTTGTATTTAAATTTGTACCATGTAAGTGGCGACCCAAGATGGGTGATGTATACCTAATTTTGGGGGCGCCACGGTTGGTATCGAGCTTAGGGATATGATCCCGGCTAAGATGTGAGAATAGTACTATGAGGGGAGAGACGGGAATACCTTCGCTAGTATGACCTACCTAAGTTTATGTCTTTATTTTATTGGTTGGTCGGAAGATAGGGATAATTTGTTACATGTCAATTAACCTTTTGTTTTGTGGCGAGATCTGAAAATGACATCCGAGAATGTTGAGAATAGCAATGGAGCGCAGCGATCGTTGATTCACCACATATCAATAATCGTGATAATAATGCATCGTGAAGGCGACAATCCTCATGCAAACAACAACACCGACCAAATGATGAATGATCAAATGTTCGGAGGCTTTATCAATTTATGCAACAAAGAAAGCGAGAGCGACTCATCCAAAACGTAGGTGGAAACACGGAAAACTCTCGGCGGTCACCGCTAAACAATTCAAGGAGTTGGGACCACCGGAGTTTAAGGAGAGCCAAAACCACTTGGCGGAAGCATGGATAAAAAAGATTACCAAGATATTTGATGTCTTGGGATGTCTCGGCGAGCAAAAGGTTCCTTTCACGCCTTTATGTTGCGCGTGAGAGGTGAGTTCTTGGTGGGAATCGGTAGAAACGTACTCAACTTCTTTGATCAAGATATCTTGGGAGAAGTTCCAGAGTCGTTCAACGACAAATACTTTCCGAAAGTATTCGCCACATGAAGGAGGTGGAATTTATCAAGTTGGAACAAAACAATATGGCCGACCGTGTCGCAACACGAGGCAAAATTTGCGGAGTTATCACGGTTTCGTCCCCACTGGTAGATAATGAAGAGAATGCGCGAATGTTTTTAAGAGGTTTGAAGCCGGAGATACGTCAACATCTTATTTCTCATAAAGCGTATTTGTATTCGGATGTTGTAAATAGGGCTCGATTAGTGGAACGCGATAATGAGTCAACACAACTAAAAGAGAGCAACAAGCAAAATTATAATACCCAATGAGAGTAGTCATCAAGCAAAGGACAACAAGCGTGGAGGGAATCAACAAAGCGGATATGGTAACCACCGGTGGTAATCAGGCCAAAATAATAAGAATGGACATTTCAAGAAAGCGGAGATTCAACAATGGTGGAAAGAGCGTCAAAGACCAAAGACCCATTGTTAAGGAAGGAGAAAGACCACCTATCATATGCTTCAAATGCGGAGGAGAGGGACACATCGATCAAAGCGCGCCATGCCAGTCAAAGCATGTTATAATTGTGGAAGAGAAGGTCACTTAGCTCGATTTTGTCTTTTCATCAAGACAAATTTAGCTAGGATGGAGGCACCAAAGGCCATCCAGAAAATTCAAAACCAGGTAGTGCTGAGGAGAGCGTTTGTTGTGACCTCCCAAAGAGCAAGGAATCGAATGAGGTCATCACGGGTAAGCTTATCATAAACTCTAATGAAGTCTATACTTTATTTGATCTGGGTTCTACCCATTCTTTTATTTCTCCTACTTGCGCTCATCGATTAAATTTGACTCCGGAGAAATTAGACTTTGACTTATCTGTGGAAACTCCGTTGGGAGAAACCTTCATTACATCCACTGTTTATAAGTCTTGTTTGGTTCAAATCGGTACCCTCATATTACCTGTCGATCTTATTTCATTAAAAATACTTGCATTTGACGTGATTCTAGGGATTGATTGGTTAACTACTTATCATGCAAAAATTGATTGTTTTCGTAAGGTTGTTAGCTTTCATATTCCTAATCAACCTATTATGCGAATTCAAACGACCAAACCATTAAAATCAATCACGGTCATCTCAAGCCATAAAGCTATTCGTTTATTGAAAAACGGATGTCAAGCTTTCTTAGCTCATTCACAGATTTAAATAAAAATACGCCGCTTTTAAACGATATTCCTATTGTTAATAAATTTCCGACGTATTCCCGAAGAACTTCTGGCCTACCCCAGGCGTGAAATTGAATTTTGTATAGACCTTGAACCCGGTACAAAACCTATTTCCAAAGCCCCATATCGAACGGCTCTATTGAACTTCGAGGAGTTAAAGACCCAACCGCAGGAATTGTTAGACATTGGCTTTATTCGTCCTAGTACTTCTCCTTGGGGTGCTCCTGTTCTATTCGTGAAGAAGAAAGATGGGAGTATCGCGACTTTTGTATTGATTATCGGGAGTTGAATCATGTCACCATCAAAAATAGGTATCCATTGCCACGTATTGATGACTGTTTGACCCGATTGCAAGGAGCCAAATTCTTTTCAAAGATTGATCTTCGTTAGGATATCACCAATTGAAGATTAGAAGCACGACATTCCAAAGACGGCTTTCGAAACTCTAAGACGGGCATTATGAATTCCTAGTCATGTCCTTTGGATTGACTAATGCTCCTCGCCGCCTTCATGGATATGATGAACCGAGTATTCAAGGAATATTTAGATCACTTTGTGGTCGTCTTTATTGATGACATCATTATTTATTCCAAAAGCCGTGAAGATCATGAGCAACACTTGAGGTCGACACTCCAAAAGCTTCGTGAATATAAGCTTTATGCCAAGTTGAAGAAATGCGAGTTCGGTCAAGAAGTAGCATTCCTTGGGCACGATGGTATCAAGTCATGGAATATCTGTTGACCCAAAGAAAGATTGAAGCTATTCAAAGTGGGAATAACCTAAATCGATGATCAAGCACGTAGCTTTCTCGGTTTAGTTTGGTTATTATCGGAGATTCGTGGAAGGATTTTCTCGAATCGCTACTCCATCGACTCGGTGACTCAGAAAGATACAAAGTTCGGTTGGAGCGAAGAATGTGAGAAGAGTTTTCAAGAACTCAAGAGGAGACTTATTTCAAAGACTGCTCGACAATACTATCTCGGCTCGGAGGATTTGTCATCTACAAAGTGATGCTTGGGCAAAGGGTTGGGATGTGTTCTCATGCAACATGGAAAAGTAATAGTTTATGCTACGACGACAACTCAAAGAATATGAGAGGAATTATCCTACTCATGATCTAGAGTTAGCGGTATTATGTTCTTGCACTTAAAATTTGGAGGCATTACTTGTATGGGGAGAAAGTGGAGATCTTTACGGATCATAAAAGCCTCAAATATTTCTTCACTCAAAAGGAACTCAACATGCGACAACGACGTTGGCTAGAAGCTGTTGAAAGATTATGATCATACCATCCAATACCATCCCGAAAAGCGAACGTGGTAGGTGACGCGATGAGTAGAAAATCATATGCAAGTCACGAAAGTGCGATGTTGTCAACGCAAAGGCCCATTTTGTGTGACTTGCAAAGGATGGAGATAGAGTTAAAGACTCGAGGGACGATGTGATGATAAGCGAGTATCTGAGTAGAACCGACTTTAATCGATAAAGTTAAAGTCGCTTTCAAGCTACGGACACTGGGAGTCGATGCGTGATGAGAAAAAAGTGCAAGAAGGTGCTATATCTAGGAAGCAAGAATCGATGAAGAAGGAATACTTGAGTCAACTCCGGACTTTGTGTTCCTAACGACCACGATTTAAAGTATAATATCATGATGGAGGCGCACAACACACCATTTGCAATCCATCTCGGGTACCAAAATGTATCATGATATTCGTATATACATTTTGGTGGAGCAATATGAAGAGAGAGATAGCGTTGTTTATCTCAAGGTGTCTAACTTGTCAACGAGTTAAAGCGGAGCATCAAGTACCAAAAGGTCCATTGCAACCACTTAAAATTCCAGAATGGAAGTGGGAGCACATTACCATGGATTTCGTTACCGGTCTTCCTAAAGTTTCTCAAGGCATTGATGCGATTTGGGTCATTATTGATAGATTGACCAAGTCTGCTCATTTCTTACCGATCGAGAAACTTATACACTTGAACGTCTTGCTCAGTATGTACATAAACGAGATTGTAAGATCGCGCATGGTAGGTAGGTATCCATAGTTTCGATCGAGACCCAAGATTCACTTCACGATTTTGGGTTAGTTTGCAAAAAGCTATGGGCACAGACTTACGATTTAGCTCGGCATATCATCATCCTCGCAGACGGACGGACGATCGAGAGAGGACTATTCAAACTCTTGAAGATCTATTAAGACTCTGTGTCCTTGATTTCAAGGGAGTTGGGACAAGTTCTTACCATTGGTGGAGTTTTCCTACAACAACAGCTTATCAACAGAAGTATTGGCATGGCTCCATTCGAAGCAATGTATGGAAGAAAGTGTCGTTCTCAAAGATATCTTTGGGATGAGGTGGGTGAAGCAACGTTGTTGGGACCGAGTTGGTACATATGACTACGGAAAAGATTCAAACGATCCAAACAACGTATAAAAACCTCACAAAATCGATAAAAAGAGTTATCTTGATCTTCATCGAAAGGACGTGGAATTCAATATAGGAGATCATGTGTTGTTAAGAGTTGCTCCATGGAAAGGAGTTACAAGATTTGGAAAGAGAGGAAAACTTAATCCTCGATTCATCTGGTCCATTTTAATCCTCGATCGAGTAGGAAGCGCGTGGCCTATAGACTCGCTTTCTGCCAAATATGTCTCGTGTTCATAACGCTTTTTCACATATCTATGTTACGTAAATATGTGAAAGACCCGAATCCTATTATTGAGTTAGAACAGGACAAAATAGCGGAAGATTTGACGTATGAAGAGGTTCTGTTCAAATTTTGGATAAGAAGGAACATATTCTACGCTCAAGGTTATACCTCAAGTCAAAGTTTTGTGGAGGAACCACGATGTTGAGGAAATGACTTGGGAGTTAGAATCAAATGAAATCAAGGTATCCTTACCTTTTCGACATACCAGTCGTATACCACTAATTTCGAGGCTTAAATTTCATAAGAAGGGAGGTTGTAAGACCCGACTTTTATAAATAAAGATGAATTTTTCTATAAATATTATTTTTGAATATTATGGAATAAATTTGATATAATGTTATAGTTGTGGGTAATATTTATAAAATTTTGCAAAGTATGCAAGTTGTTATAAAATATTCGTTTGGTGGGGAATATTCTTTTGTTAGGGAATATTAAATATAATGGCTCAATCATTGGTGGACCCCATTAATGTAATTATTGTCGGATTGAGAAAGCGACAAAAATATTTTATAAAAATAACGACGGAGGTGTTACCGTTAAAACTGTTGAACTACCGTAAAAGTAAAAAAATGCGATGTCTGGCATAGTTGCGTACACTGCAGATTGATTATTGATGCTTACGTGAGAAGTCACTCACTATGCTCAATTATTATTCACGATGAATTCACGCATCATATCTCTTATATTATTGATTCAATTATTGTCAAAGATCATCTCGTGATAATATGTTATAGTATTAAATCAATAATTGAGACGACAAGTTATAAATGATTAATAATTGTTGAAAGATTAAATATGTGTTGATGAAAAAAAAATGATTTGTGGTAAGTTTGATTATTTTATGGGGGCTCATATGTCATCATCTAAGAGTCTCTTCGTCGATAGTAATTACCCTTGTGAATAGTATTTACCTTCGTCAATAGTAATTACCTTTGTCAATAGTAATTATCCTTGTGAATAGTATTTACCTTCGTCGATAGTATTTACCTTCGTTAATAGTAATTACCTTTACCGGACGTCCGAACCACTTGTCGTTTCACATTACTGAGCGTCAAACCAATTCGTTAAGCCACTTGCTTTTCACACTAAGCGGTGCTAAGCTAGAAATCTTCTATAAATAGAGGCCTGAGGCTTCATTATTTTCATTTAATTCATTCAAGCTATAGAGAGAGAAAGTATAGAGAGAATAAGAGAAAGAAGAAGAGTATTTTGTTACTACACCTTCGCGCATATTCATTCTCCTACCAAATGTAAAGGGTGTTATTCTTTCTTATTCATGAAGAGAGCTGTTGTTATTCCATTGCTTATTATTACATTGGAATAACTTTGTATAAGTGGTTTACCCTATACTTGGTGACATTCTTCTATTATTACATTGGAACATCACTCTCATGTGTTTTTACATCGGACTGGTTCCGTCTTTATCATTACATTGGAATATCCTATACGTGTGTTTTACACCGGATCTGGTTCCATCTTTATTATTCTCATTGGAACATCACGCTTGCATTGTGAATTTCACGACTTTGGTTCCGTTATTTATTATTACATTGGAATAACTTTCATGCATGCGAGTCTATCGCATGCATGGTGATTTCTTTTGTTATTCCATTCTTTATTATACCCAGTTGGTTAAAACTTTGACTTCTATACTCCATGAAATTAGTGGAATATCCTTGATATTTGCGTTTCATCCGATATCTTTTCATGAAAATATTCTTCCGATCATTCTTGAATTTTACTCTACAAAAACAAGATATCATATTGATAATTTGGACGTTAATAATTCTGGATAAAATAATTCTTGAACTTGTTTTATTGAATTCTTATATCGTTGTCATCATCCTCATGTTTATATTTTTTTAAAGTCATCATGTTTTGTAGTGCATAGATGGACTTGGTATGATTATGACGAGAGACTATCGATTGTAATCATGGCCGTAGTAATATTACAAATGATGTGGTAAAAATCCTCGGTAGTAGTAGTGCATTGATGGATGATTGTTGGCATGATCATGACCATTAATGAATACACAAATATTCTTGGCCCGTAGTGCGTGAATAATTGTGGTCGTGATACTAAAGAATATCCTCGTAGTAGTGCGAGGGGTGATTCGATGATGTGAAATATTTATTAAAATTTCGAGTCTCGGCTATAACGATGATGAAAAACCTTTTAAAACCTAAAAGATAGTAGACTTTATTTTCTACTTGACTCTTTTAATGGATTGCATATTTATTTGCAGATTAAAGCTGGTTGTCTATTGTATTTTATCGGTTTAACATTGTTGAAGACTATTGATAATTTATTCTCGCATTATCTTAGTCATAATATTTCTTCTTTGGGCTAGTTGAGCTCACCCTTTTTTCACCGTTTCTTCTTGAAATGAGAATATATTTGGGGACGAGTCGGGAAGCGAGTGATGGTCCGAAGATAGCATTAGTAGTCCTCACTATTCGTGAAATAGTGTGATAATAATTGTAATGAGGACTCCTTTTTGAGTTTGTATAATATCTAGTAGAGCGATATTTGTATTTAAACTCACAGAGTTTATGTCGTATTATTACACGGCAGTTATGTTAGTAAGTTGTATTTAAATTACGTACCATGTAAGTGGCGACCCAAGATGGGTGATGTATACCTAATTTTGGGGGCGTCACATACAGATCTTTTGTTGGGATAAATTTGTACACTCTCTTATTTTAAGTTCCTTATAAATAAGAGACTAGGGGACAATATTGGGATGTGATTATTTGGGTCTAGCCAAGGTGTAGCCCAATTTATTTAATGGACCGAATTTGGTGTTTGCCCATATATTTATTTTAAAGTGGGAGAATCCCTATTGAAGTAAGATTGTGTTTCCTTATTTGGTGGGATAAGGAGATCTAATTTGGGAAGGAATCTATCAGCCAATAATTGCAGTTATATAATGTGATTCTAAAAATGACTTCTACTACTAATTAGATTTCGGTGGACATGACATCTATAAATACAACAATAAGCAAGGGTTTGAGGGAATGAGACAATTACATATGATACAAATAAATAATTTGTACTCTCCATATTATTATAGTGGATTTCTCTCTCTCTGTGGTTTTTTTTCCAATTGGATTTTCACATAAATTTTTGTGTTCACATTTTATATCTCTTTGTTTATGTTTATGTGAGTGTATTTCGTGAGTTTAATTTCATAACAATACAATCAACTTGTTAGCGCGATTTTGGCCTGTTATTTTGGTGATTTTGTCAGGCGTACAAAATTTCACGTTAACACTGGCGCCGTCTGTGGGAAAGTAAAATTATGTTCGAAAAATCACCAATTCACCAAGAAAGGATCCTACCTGTGACGCCCCTAAAATAGGTATACATCACCTATTCTGAGTCGCCAAATACATGGTACAGAATACAAATACAATCTTTAATTTACAACAAGAAAGCTGTGAGTTTTAATACAAACATTATCTTCTAGACAATATCCACTCTCAGAATAAGTCCTCATTACATTTATTAACACACTATTTAACAAAATAGTGAGGACTACTAATACTATCATCTGAACCGTCACTCCGTTCCCCGACTAGTCCAGGTTATGTTCTCATTTCCTGAAAAGAACAGTGAAAGAAAGGGTGAGCTCAACTAGCCCAGTAAGAAATATTATGACTAAGATAATACAGAATAAATTATCATTAGTCTTCAACAATGTTAAATTGATAAAATACAATAGACATCACGTTTAACTGCATAGAATAATAAGTTAATCCATTAAAAGAGTCAAGTAGAGAATAAAATCTACTATCTTTTATGATTTAAAAGGTTTTCATCACTTTTATCATTGTCACTTAGCTTAATAAATAATCCACATCATCCCCGCACTACTGACCAAGGATATTCATTAGTATCATAACCACAATTTATCCATGCACTCACGCCAAGGATATTGTGTATTCATCAATGGTCATGATCATGCCAACAACTCGGCCCATCAATGCACTATGGGCCAATGAGGACTTTTACCACATCATTTTTAACATTATGGTCATGATTACAATCGAATAATCCTCGGTCATAATCATACCAAGTCCATCTATGCACCATACAAAAGCGTAGATGACTTTCAATAAAATATAAATATGAGGATGATGACAATGATATAAGAATTCAATCAAACAAGTTCAAGAATTAATTTATCCAGAACTAATAACGCTCAAATTGTCAACACGATACTTCTTTGTAGAGTAAAATTTAAGAATGCTCAGAAGAATATTTCCATGAAAAGATACTGGATGAAGCGCAAATTTCAAGGATATTCCACTAATTTCATGGAGTATAGAAGTCAAAACTTTAACCAAATTGAGTATAATAAAGAATGGAATAACAAAAGAAATCACCATGCACGCAGACTTCAGATGATAAAAGTTATTCCAATGTAATAATAAATAATAGAACTGTGTCAAGCGAATACGCACGTATTACATGATATTCCAATAGAATAATAAAGAATGGAATAACAACAGAAATCACCATGCATGCGGTTCTTCGTGATGACAAAGTTATTCCAACAGTAATAATAAATAACGGAACAGTCCTACAGAAACGCATGCATGGGATATTCCAACAGGATAATAAAGAGATAAATCAGTCCCCACAAAACGCATGCATGGGATATTCTAATGTAATCATAAAGAATGGAATAATGTAAGAATTTCACCAAGTATAGGGTAGCTTAGCGTATACAAAAGTTATTCCAACGGAATAATAAAGAATGGAATAATGTAAGTTCTCTTCATGAATACAAAAAAGAAATAATACCCCTTACCTTATAAAGAAGAGTACTCGAAAAAGTAGATGGGATATACTTGAAGAAACTTGCACTACGCTCAAAGCTTTCTTAAACGCTAAAGAAATACATTTCAAGATAGAAGAATAATTCTCTACATTTTTCTCTCTAGAGTTTCGGTGAATTCGTAAGAAATAATGAAGGAATGAGCTTCTATTTATAGAAGAATGGATCTGAATAAGTAACCAATCCATGAACGGTCGAGATCGATTTACTTTAAGCGGACGGTCTGATTGGTTTACAATAAAATATAATATATTCTATTTATAATATAATAAAACGAATAACTTTTAAAAAGATTTTACTATGCAAACACTATGCAGCACTATGCAAAACTACTATTCATAATAAAATATAATTTATTCTAATTATTGTCTAATAAAAGCGAATAACTTTATAAAAGTATTACATTTTTATATAAAAAGATTTTACTTATTAGCCTAATAAAGCGAATAACTTTATAAAAGTATTACATTTTTATATAAAAGATTTTACTATTAACTTTAATAAAAGCGAATAACTTTATAAAATATTCTGCTTTTATATAAAAGTTTTCTATTTTATTACATTAATAATATTAATAAAACAAAACTTCATCATCATCATTATTATTCACACTATTAATCGACTGTGTCGCTAAAAAAGGAAAGAGGGGCTTTTAATAAGGATTTCATCTTATTGGCGCAATGATTAGGTGACCAAACCTCTCCTTGGCAGTAACTTCTAGACATCATTAATAATGCAAATAATAATATTAATAACTTTGTCATCTCAATTATTGATTTAATAATATATAAAATATCGACAATAATTGAATAAAACTGAAGGACATCTCACGTAAACATCAATAATCAATACTGTATTGCTCTTATGCAACTAACGCCGTATTCTTGTACTTTTAACACCGGGTGTTTCAACAGTTAACAGTAAAACTTCCACCGTTATTTTCATAAAAAACATTTTTGTCGTTTTCTCAATCCGAAAATAATTCCATTGTGGGGTCCACCAATGATTGTGTCGTCGTACGAATATTCCCCGACCAATCGAATATTATAAACAACTTGCGTACTTTGCAAAATTTCTAAATATTACCCACAACTATAACATTATATCAAATTCATTCCATAATATTTAAAAATGATAATTATAGAAAATTCATCTTTATTCATAAAAGTTGGGGTCTTACACTACACATAAAAGATAAGTGATTCTTTTTTATTAAATCGATAATATATATCCAGCATGTGCGTGAGATTTCTGTTATTGATCCGATCCATTCATAATATTTTTGTAGTATCATCATAATTTACATATTTTGAATACAAATTCATACAAAACTACACCCTTTTTGAATTAGTAGGTTCTTGTTATAGCAGCATGAACAATTTGTATAAGAATTGTGTGGCGGACATAATTAATTATTTATTCATGGAGAGCTGCAAAAAGGGAGCAATAACTTTACATGCTTTCGACTGTTGAGGCACATGGAACAAGTATAATCTTTTTGTTTCTATATATATATATATATTTATATATGTAAATAAATATTAAGCATAAAGATAGAAACTGTGACGCCCCCAAAACATGTATACATCACCCATCTTGAATCGCCAAATACATGGTACAGAACTCAACTACAAACTTAATTATACAACTCTCGTATAAAAATACGACAAAACATAGCTGAGAGTTTACATGAATATTGCCTCATAGACAATATACAAACTCAAATTCAGTCCTCATTACACTTATTATCACACTAAGTAGTAAGGACTACTATAGCCACCATATCGGACCATCACTCCGTTCCCCGATTCGTCCCAGCTATATTCTCATTTCCCGAAGATAACAGTGAAAGAAAAGGGTGAGCTTAACTAGCCCAGTAAGAAATATTATGACTAAGATAATGCAGAATAAATTATCCTTAGCCTTCAACAGTATAACAACTGATAGAATACAATAAACAACAAGTTTAACTGCAGCGGAATAAGCAATCTGTGAGACCACAAATTTTATAAATAAAGTTTTAAATTTCTCGAAATATTTTTTTGAATATTATGGTATAATGTTATAATTGTGGGTAATATTTATAAATTTTACAAAGTAAGCAAGTTGTTATATAATATTCGATTGGTCGGGGAATATTCTTTTTAACAGGGAATATTCGTACGACGACACAATCATTGGTGGACCCCACAACAGAAGTATTGTCGTAGTTAGAAAATGATGTAATTATCATCTTATAAAAATAACGGCGAAAGTGTTACCGTTAAAACCGTTGAACTACCCTTTAGTAAAAGTACAAGATGTCTGGCGTGGTTGCTTAGTAGTACAGTATTGATTATTAATGCTTACGTAAGAAGTCACTCGGTTATACTCAATTATTGCTACAAAGAATTAACCGCAACATATCTCTCATATTATTGATTCAATTATTATCACAGTATCATCTACATAATATGTTATATTATTAAATCAATAATTGAGACGGCAAAGTTATTCATATTATTATTTGTAATATTGACAATGTCTAGAAGTTCTTTCAAGGAGAGGTTAAATAATCTAATTGCGCGCCAATAGGGAGAAATCCTTATCGAAAAACCCTCTCTTTCTTGGAAACGACCTGGTTGTTAAATATTGTGAGTTATAATATTAATGATGAATAAGTTCGTGTTGATTAAAGATGAAATTGATAGTTCCATTGTGTTGGAATTATTAGTGTTAGTGGAAATCGATATTTATTTCGATAATAATTGATGTCTGGAAGTTATCAGGTAATTAATCGGATAAATGAGCAATTAATTGTTATTAATTCACATGTATATAACTATTTATTCACATGTGTGTACTATTGATTCACATTCATTTACTATTAGGAGAGTTGGTCCAAGATTGATAATACTTCCATGACTAAGTTAAAAATGGAGGTATAGATGGAGGTACTATACTGTAATTCGTATTTTCACATGTCTAGAACTATTGATTCACATAATTTACTATTGATTCACATGATTTATTATTAGGGGAGATGGTGAAAGTTTGATAATACTTGCAGGACTAAATTAAAAATGAAGAAAAAGAGGATGGTATTATACTGTAATATTTCAATCCCCAAAATGTGCAATTATCAAAATTATATTTTTCTATAAATAGAAGCTCATTCTTCTTTCATTTCTCACCAATTCACTAAGTCTCACAAGAGCAATTATTATAGAGAAATTATAGAGAGAAAGAAGAAGAGAAGTCTACTACCTCACTATTCCAGTATCCAGTCTTCTTTTAAGGTAAGGGGTATTATTCTTTCGTATTCATGAAGAGAGTTATTTTCTTTCAATATTCGTAAGAGTTGTTATTCCATTCTTTATTATTATATTGGAATAACACATCACATCGCAATACCGCATACATGGTGAAATTCTTTTGTTATTCCATTCTTTATTATTTTGTTGGAATAACCTGTCTGTGCGGTCTATCGCATTCTTGGTGAATTCTGTTGTTATTTCATTCTTTATTATTTTGTTGGAATATCCTGTCTATACGGATTACGGATTACCTGGTTCCATTCTTTATTATTCCGTTGGAATATCTTGTCTGTGCGGATTACGCATGATCTGATTCCATTCTTTATTATTCTGTTGGAAATAACCTGTCTGTGCGGTCTATCGCATGCATGGTGAATTCTTCTGTTATTCCATTCTTTATTATTCTTTTGAAATAACCTGCCTATATGGATTACCGCATGCATGGTGAATGATCATTCGTATTCATTCCTTATTAAATTGTGGAAATGATCTGTCTACGTGGATTACCGCATGGCGAGTGAAAATCCATTTGCAGTTTCGTATATTCTATTATACTCGTATGACATATCATTTCTTTTGTACTCGTCATGGAATATAATTTATTTGATATTTTTCTTTTATGAGTTACTATTCATGGGTTACTATTCACCCGATTACTATTCACTCTAGTATTATTCACTCGGGTATTCGGGGCACTTTTCGTGCCAGAGTACTATTCACGAGTTACTATTTAAGGGTTACTATTCACCCAATTACTATTCACTCTAGTATCATTCACTCGGGTATTCGGGACACTTTTTGTGTCGGGATACTATTCACGGGGTACTATTCTTGAAGTACTATTCACGGGGTACTATTCACCCGAAAAATATATTTCTTTTCTATCCAAATTATTTTTGGTACATGAATATTATTCTTGAATTTTACTCTACAAAGCAGTATCATGTTGACAATTTGGACGTTATTGATTTCTGGATAAATTAAATTATAAATCTTTAAAATTTATCCTTGAACTTGTTTTTTTTGAATTATTATGTCATTGTCATCATCCTCATGCTTATATTGTGATTAAAGTCATCTTGGCTTACGTGCATAGATGGACTTGGTATTATTATGACCAGAGATTATTCGGTATAATCATGACCGTAATGTGACGAATGATGTGGTAAAAGTCCTCATTGGCCTGTAGTTCATTGACGGACAGTTGTTGGTATGATTATGATTAGAGATTATTCGGTATAATCATGACCATTGATGATTACATGAATATCCTTGGCCGTGGTGCAAGGATGATTCGATTTTATTTATTGTCGAGTCTCAAATGATAAAGTTGATGAAAAACTTTTTAAATCATAGAAGATAGTAGATTTTATGCTCTACTTGACTCTTCTAATGGATTGCTTATTCGCATTACGATTGTTGATCTAAAACTTGTTGTCTATTGTATTCTATTAGTTGTTATACTGTTGAAGGCTAAGGATAATTTATTCTGCATTATCTTAGTCATAATATTTTTTACTGGGCTAGTTGAGCTCACCCTTTTCTTTCTTTGTTCTCTTCAGGAAATGAGAATATAGCTGGGACTAGTCGGGGAACGTAGTGATGGTCCGAGATGGTGTTATAGTAGTCCTCACTATACTATAAAATAGTGTGACAATAAATGTAATGAGGACTCTATTTGAGAGTGGATATTGTCTAGAAGGCAATATTCTTGTTTAAACTCTCAGCTATGTTTTATCGTATATTACACGACGTTTGTATAATTAAGTTTGTATTTGTATTCTGTACCATGTATTTGGCGACCCAAGATGGGTGATGTATACCTATTTTGGGGGAGTCACACAATCCATTAGAAGAAGTCAAGTAGAACATAATGTCTACTATCTCCTCTAAATTAAAAGTTCATAGTTAATATTTTATTCCTATAATACTCATCAACAGTTCTTTGTTATACCCAAGACAAAAAGAACTATCATCACCTGTCTTCACCTGAACCACCAAAGATTATAGTTAAATCCACAATTCATATTTATAATCATGTAAATCAATAGTTTCTCCTTGCCACAAAGGCTTAATAGAATGCTTACTCAATATCCTTACCCCAAAGGCTAAAGATATTCAAATGTAATAATAATGATCATACCAATCAATTATCTACCTTTGTACTACGGGCCAAAGATATTCAACTATAAAACCAATGGTCATGATCATACCAATCAATTGTTTGTCAAACGCACTACTACAAAAGACATTCATTCGTTAACTAATGGTCATGATCCTGCCAATCACATCATCGAATTATCCATGCACTACGGGCTAAGGATATTCTTTATTATCACCAGTGGTTATGATCATGTCATACACCTGTCCATCTTTTCACGTAAGCCAAGGATATACAACTATAAAACTAATAATCAACAATCCATCTTTGCACGTAAGCCAAAGATACTCATCAATCAATAGTTCATCTTTGCACGTAAGCCAAAGATGACTTTCATCACAATATAAGTATGAGGATGATGACAATGATATAAGCATTAATCAAACGAAATCAAGGATAAATATTAAAGACTTTAAATTTATCCAGAGTTTAAAAATATCCAAATTGTCAACATGATACTGCTTTGTGGAGTAAAATTCAAGAATAATATTCATGTACAAAAAATAATTTGGACAGAAAAGAAATATATTTTTTGGGTAAATAGTACCCTGTGAATAGTACTTCGGGAATAGTACCTCGTGAATAGTACCCCGGCATGAAAAGTGCCCCAAATACCCGAGTGAATAATATTCGGGTGAATAGTAATTGGGTGAATAGTAACTCGTGAATAATAACTCATGAATAGTACTCCAGCATGAAAAGTGTCCTGGATACCTGAGTGAATAATATTTGAGTGAATAGTAACTAGGTGAATAGTAACCCATAAATAGTAATTAGTGAATAATACTCCGACACGAAAAGAGCCCCGAATACCCGAGTGAATAATATTTTAGTGAATAGTAACTAGCTGAATAGTAACCCATAAATAGTAACTCATGAATAGTATTCTGTCATGAAAAGATCAATAATTATCAAGAAAGCTCAGAATAATATTTCCATGAAAAGATACTGGATGAAGCGTAAATACCAAGGATATTCTACTAATTTCATGGAGTATAGAAGCCAAAACTTCAACAAAATGAGTATAGAATTCAAAATCTGAAATGAAATAATATTACTTATATACTACAGAGTATGGGAGATATGTGTGAGACCCCAGATTTTATGAATAAAGATTTAAATTTCTCGAAATATTTTTTTTGAATATTATGGTGTGGATTTGATATAATGTTATAGTTGTGGGTAATATTTACAAATTTTGTAAAGTAAGCAAGTGGTTATATAATATTTGATTTGTCGGGGAATATTCGTTTTAACAGGGAATATTCGCACGACGTCACAGTCATTGGTGGATTCCACAACGGAAGTATTTTCGTATTAAAAAAATGACAAAATTATCTTTTATTAAAAATAACAGCGGAAGTGTTACGGTTAAAATTGTTGAACTACCCGGTAGTAAAAGTACAATAAACACGTGGTTGCATAGTAGCACATGATATTAATTATTGATGCTTACGTGTGAAGTCACTCAGTTATACTCAATTATTGCTACAGTAATTGCTACATCATATCTCTCATATTATTGATTCGATTATTGTCACAATATGATCTGCATAATATGATATATTTTTAAATCAATAATTGAGACGACAAAGTTATTCATATTATTAAATTGCAATATTTACAATGTCTAGAAGTTCTGTCAAGGAGAGGTTTGGTCATCTAATTGCGCGCCAATAAGGAGAAATCCTTATCAGAAAGCCCCCTTCTTTCCTAGGAACGACCTGATTGTTAAATATTGTGAATTATAATATTAATGATGAATAAGTTCGTGTTGATTAAAGATGAAATAGATAGTTCTATTGTGTTAGAATTATTAGTGTAAGTGGAAATCGACATTTATTTCGATATTAATTGATGTCTGAAAATTATACTGACCAGTCGGGTAATTCACCGGATAAATGAGCAATTAATTGCTATTAATTCACATGATTATAGCTATTTGTTCAAATGTGTGTACTATTGATTCACATTCTTCACATTTATTAGGGAGTTGGTGCAAGATTGATAATACTTAAATGACTAAGTTATAGATGGAGGTACTATACTATAATTCGTATTTTCATATGATTATAACTATTGATTCACATTATTTACTATTAGGGGAGGTGGTGCAAGTTTGATAATACTTGCAGGACTAAATTCAAAATAAAGAAAAAGAGGGAGGTATTATACTGTAATATTTTGAGTCCCAAAATGTGCAATTATCGAAACTATATTTTTCTATAAATAGAAGCTCATTCTTCCTTCATTTCTCACCAATTCACTAAAGCTATAGAGCAATTATTATAGAGAGAAATTATAGAGAGAAAGAAGGAGAGAAGTCTGCTACCTCACTATTCCAGTATCCAGTCTTCTTCTAAGGTAAGGGGTATTATTCTTTCATATTCATGAAGAGAATTATTTTCTTTTAATACTTGTAAGGGTTGTCATTCTATTCTTTATTATTATGTTGGAATAATCTGTCTATGCGAAGAACCGCATACATGGTGAAATTCTTCTGTTATTCCATTCTTTATTATTACATTGGAATAACACATCGTAAGGCCTATCGCGTGCCGGTGAATTCTGTTGTTATTCCATTCTTTATTATTCATTTGGAATATCACATGCATGCGGATTACGCATGACTGGTTCCATTCTTTATTATTACGTTGGAATATCACATGCGTGTTGATTACGCATGACACCGGTTCCATTCTTTATTATTACATTGGGAATAACTCATGCATGCGGTCTACATCGCATGCTGCGGTGAATTCTTCACATTACTCTATTCTTTATTATTCTGTTGGAATAACCTGTCTATGTGGATTACCACATGCATGGTGAATGATCATACGTATTCATTCCTTATTAAATTATGGAAATGATCTGTCAATGTGGATTACCGCATGGCGGGTAAAAATCCATTTGCAGTTTCATATATATTCTATTATACTCAGTTGGTTAAAGTTTTGACTTCTATACTCCATGAAATTAGTAGAATATCCTGGATATTTGCGCTTCATCTAGTATCTTTTCATGAAAATATTCTTTTTAGCATTCTTAAATTTTACTCCACAAAGCAGTATCATGTTGACAATTTGGACGTTATTGATTTCTGGATAAATTAACTTATAAATCTTTAAAATTTATTCTTGAACTTGTTTTATTGAATTATTATGTCATTGTCATCATCCTCATATTGTGATGAAAGTCATCTTTGGCTTACGTGCATAGATGGACTCGGTATGATTATGACCAGGGATCATTCGGTATAATCATGGTCTGTAATGTTATAAATGATGTGGTAAAAGTCCTTAGTGGCCTGTAGTGCATTGATGGACAGTTTTTGGTATGATTATGACCAGGGATTATTCGGTATAATCATGACCATTGATGATTTAATGAATATCCTTGGCCCGTAGTGTAGGGATGATTCGATGATGTGGTTTATTTATTAAGTTGAGTCTCATTGATAAAAATTGATGAAAACATTTTAAATCATAGAAGATAGTAGATATCATGCTCTACTTGACTCTTCTAATGGATTGCTTATTCCGCTGCTGTGACACCCCCAAAATAGGTATATATCACCTATTCTGAGTCGCCAAATACATGGTACAGAATACAAATACAAACTTAATTATACAACCGTCGTGTAATATACGACAATACATAAACTGAGAGTTTTAATAGGAATATTGTCATCTAGACAATATCCACACTCAAAGGATTTCTCATTACATTTATTGTCACTCTATTTAATGTAATAGTGAGGACTACTAATACTATCATACGGACCGATCACTCTGGTTCCCCGACTAGTCCCATTTACTTTCTCATTTCTGAGAAGAGAATAAGTGAAAGAAAGGGTGAGCTCAACTAGCCCAAGAAGAAATATTATGACTAAGATAATGCAGAATAAATTATCGTTAGCCTTCAATAGTGTTAAACTGATAAAATATAACAAACATCAAGTTTAACTGCAGTGGAATAAGCAATCCATTAAAAGAGTCAAGTAGAGAATAGAATCTACTATCTTTTATGATTTAAAAGGTTTTCATCACTTTTATCATTTGGGACTCAGAAGCAATAAATAATCCACATCATCCCTGCATTATGGCCATGGATATTCATTAGTATCATAACCACAAATTATCCATGCACTACGGGCCAAGGATATTCGTGTAGCCATCAATGGTCATGATCATGCCAACAACTGTCCATCAATGCACTACGGGCCAATGAGGACTTTTACCACATCATTTATAACATTACGGTCATGATTATACCGAATAATCCCTGATCATAATCATACCAAGTCCATCTATGCACTACAGGCCATAGATGACTTTCAACATAATATAAACATGAGGATGATGACAATGATATAAGAATTCAATAAAACATGTTCAAGAATTAATTTATCCAGGAACTAATAACGTCCAAATTGTCAACATTATACTTCTTTGTAGAGTAAAATTCAAGAATGCTGAGATGAATATTTCCATGAAAAGATATCTTTGGATGAGCGCAAATATCAAGGATATTCCACTAATTTCATGGAGTATAGAAGTCAAAACTTTAACCATTTGAGTATAATAAAGAATGGAATAACAAAAGAAATCACCATGCATGCGATAGACCTCACGCAGACGAGTTATTCCAATGAATAATAAATAACGGAACAGTGTCATGCATAAATGCATGTATGTGATATTCCAATGTAATAATAAATAATGAGAACTGTGTCAAAGCGAAATTGCACCGAATCGGATGTTCCAACAGTAATAATAAATAACGGAATCGGTCATGCGTAAACGCATAGGCAGGATGTTCCAAATGAATAATAAATAATGGAATAATGTAAGAATTTCACCATGTATGTAAAGATTACATGTAGCGTATGTTATTCCAACATAATAATAAAGAATGGAATAATGTAAGAATTTTACCAAGTATAGGTAGTCCGCACAGATCTGAGTTATTCCAATGAAATAATAAAGAATGGAATAATGAAGTTCTCTTCATGAATCTGAAGAAATAATACCCCTTACCTTAGAAGAAAGCTGGATATAAGAGTTGTGAAGTAGCGAGAAATACTTTTCTTCTTTCTCTCTAGTTTTTTCTCTAGAGTTTTGGTGAATTCGTAAGAAATAATGAAGGAATGAGCTTTATTTATAGGAGAATGGGGTGAAAGTAACTAATTCATGAACGGTCCGTATTGATTTACTTTTAAACTGAATGGCCCATATTGATTTACTATAAAGTATTAATAAAATATTCTAATAAAACAAAATCTTTTAAACAAAATATAATATTCTATTTATAATCTAATAAAAGCGAATAACTTTATAAAAGTATTCTATTTTATATAAAAAATATTTTACTATACAAATACTATGCAGATACTATGCATAATAAAATATTATATATTCTATTTATAGTCTAATAAAATAAATAACTTTATAAAAGTATTACATTTTATTACATTTATAATAATAATAAAACAAAACTTATCACTTTTATTATAATTCACAATATTAATCGATCGTGTCGTTCCTAGGAAAGGGGCTTTTCAATAAGGATTTCTCCTATTGGTAGCGCAATTAATTAGGTGACCAAACCTCTCCTGGCGTAACTTAGACATCATTAATATTGCATATAATAATATTAATAACTCTGTCATCTCAATTATTGATTTAATAATATATAAAATATCGACAATAATTGAATCAAATAACGTGAGATACTATGTAACAATTACTGTAGCAATAATTGAATAAAACTGAGTGACTTCTCACGTAAGCATCAATAATCAATACCGTGTGCTACCATACAAGCACGCGTATGATTGTGCCATCGTACGAATATTCCCTGACCAATCAAATATTATATAACAACTTGTTTACTTTGTAAAATTTATAAATATTACCCACAACTATAACATTATATCAAATTCATTCCATAATATTTAAAAATGATATTTATAGAAAAATCATCTTTATTAAAAAAAATTGGGGTCTTACAACCTCCCTTTCTTATGAAATTTTGCCCTCGAAATTAGGGTACATACGTTGTATGTCGAAGAGATAAGGATACCTTGATTTCATTTCAGATTCTAACTCCCAGGTCATTTCCTCAACATCGTGGTTTCTCCACAAAACTTTGACTTGAGGTATAACCTTGGAGCGTAGAATATGTTCCATCTTATCCAAGATTTAAACAGGAACCTCTTCATACGTTAAATCTTCCACTATTTCGTCCGGTTCTAACTCAATAATGTGGTTCGGGTCTTCCACATATTTACGTAACATGGATATATGAAAAACATTATGAACACGAAACATACTTGGTGGTAAAGCGAGTCTATACGCCACAATTCCTACTCGATCGAGGATTAAAAATGGGCCAATGAATCGAGGATTGAGCTTTTCTCTCTTTCCAAATCTCGTAACTCCTTTCCATGGAGCAACACGTAATAACACATGATCTCCAATATCGAATTCCACGTCCTTTCGGTGAAGATCAGCATAACTCTTTTGTCAATCTTGTGAGGTTTTTATACGTTGTCGGATCATTTGTATCTTTTCCATAGTCATACGTACTAACTCCGGTCCCAACAATATTGCTTCACCCACCTCATCCCAAAGATAACCGGAAGCGACACTTTCTTCCATATAACGCTTGAATGGAGCCATGCCAATACTTGTTTGATAACTGTTGTTGTAGGAAAACTCCACCAATGGTAAGAACTTGTCCCAACTTCCTTGAAGTCAAGGACACGAGTCTTAATAAATCTTCAAGAGTTTGAATAGTCCTCTTTGATTTCCCGTCAAATTCGAGGATGATATGCCAACTAAATCAGAACCGCGTTTATAGCTTTTTGTAAACTAACCCAAAATCGTGAAGTGAATCTTGGGTCTCGATCAGAAACTATGGATACTGGCATACCATGCAATCTTACAACCTCGTTTATGTACATACGAGCAAGACGTTCAAGTGTATAAGTTTCTCGTATAAGTAAGAAATGAGCAGACTTGGTTAATCTATCAACAATGACCCAAATTGCATCTATGCCTTGAGAAACCTTAGGAAGACCAGTAACGAAATCCATGGTAATGTGCTCCCACTTCCATTCTAGAATTTCAAGTGGTTGCAATGGACCTTTTGGTACTTGATGCTCTGCTTTGACTTGTTGACAAGTTAAACACCTTGAGATAAACAGAGCTATCTCTCTCTTTATATTGCCCCACCAAAATGTATGTCGAAGATCATGATACATTTTGGTACTCCCAGGATGGATTGCAAACAGTGTGTTGTGCGCCTCTATCATGATTTTATACTTTAACTCAGGATCGTTAGGAGCATAAAGTCTGGAGTTGACTCGAAGTATTCATTCTTCATCGATTCTTGCTTCTGGCATAGCACCTTCTTGTACTTTCTTCCTCACGCGATCGCTCCAGTCATAGCTTGAACAACTTTAACTTTATCGATTAAAGTCAGTTCTACTCGTATATTCGCCATCATCACGTGGGTCCCTGGAGACTTTATCTTTATCTCCATCCTTTGCAAGTCATACAAAATGGGCCTTTGCGTTGACAATATCGCACTCGCATTCAAGATATGATCTTCTACTCAATGCGCCGCCTACCACGTTCGCTTTTTCGAGGATGGTATTGGATGGTATGATCATAATCTTTCAACAGTTCAAGCCAACGTCGCTGTCGCATGTTGAGTTCCTTTTAAGTGAAGAAATATTTGAGGCTTTTATGATCCGTAAAGATCTCCACTTTCTCCCCATACAAGTAATGCCTCCAAATCTTTAGTGCAAAAATGACTGCTGCCAACTCTAGATCATGAGTAGGGTAATTTCTCTCATATTCTTTGAGTTGTCGAGAGGCATAGGCTATGACTTTCCCATGTTGCATGAGAACACATCCTAACCCTTTGCTCGAAACATCATTGTAGATGACAAATCCCTCCGAGCCAGATGGTATTGTCAGAAAAGGTGCTGAAATGAGTCTTCTCTTGAGTTCTTGAAAACTCTTCTCACATTCTTCGCTCCAACCGAACTTTGCATCTTTTCGAGTCAGCTGAGTTAATGGAGTAGCGATTCGAGAAAATCCTTCCACAAATCTCCGATAATAACCAGCTAAACCGAGAAAGCTATGTACTTTCGGTCACTGATTTAGGTTATTCCCAGCTTTGATTAGCTTCAATCTTTGCCGGGTCAACAGATATTCCATGACTTGATACCACGTGCCGAAGGAATGCTACTTCCTCAAGCCAGAACTTTCATTTCTTCAACTTGGCATAAAGCTTGTTTTCACGAAGCTTTTGGAGTATCAGCCTCAAGTGTTGCTCATGATCTTCACGACTTTTGGAATATATGAGGATGTCATCAATAAAGACGACCACAAAGTGATCCAAATATTCCTTGAATACTCGGTTCATCATATCCATGAAGGCAGCATGAGCATTAGTCAATCCAAAAGACATGACTAGGAATTCATAATGCCCGTACCGAGTTTTGAAAGCCATCTTTGGAATGTCATCGGTTCTAATCTTCAATTGGTGATATCCGGAACGAAGATCAATCTTTGAAAAGAATTTGGCGCCTTGCAACTGGTCAAACAGGTCATCAATACGTGGCAATGGGTACCTATTTTTGACGGTGACATGATTCAACTCCCGATAATCAATACAAAGTCGCATAGTCCCATCTTTCTTCTTCACGAATAGAACAGGAGCACCCCAAGGAGAAGTACTAGGACGAATGAAACCGATGTCTAATAATTCCTACAGTTGGTCTTTAACTCCTGAAGTTCAATAGGAGCCATTCGATATGGGGCTTTGGAAATAGGTTTTGTACCGGGTTCAAGGTCGATACAAAATTCAATTTCACACCCTGGGGGTAGGCCAGGAAGTTCTTCAGGGAATATGTCAGTAAATTTATTAACAATAGAAATATCATTCAAAACTGACGTATTTTTGTTTAGATCTGTGACATGAGCTAAGAAAGCTTGACATCCGTTTTTCAATAAACGTATAACTTTATGGATTGAGATGACAGCAACTCAAAATAGGTGATGTATACCTATTTTGGGGCGCCATGATTGGTATCGAGCTTAGGGATATGATCCCCGGTTGAGATGTGAGACAAGAACTAGGAGGGAGAGACAGGAATTCCTTCGCTAGTATGACCTACCTAAGTTTATTTGGCATTTAATTGGTCGGTCGAGTATAGGGATAATATATTGCATGTCAATTAACCTTTGTTTGTGTGGCGATGATTTGAAAATGGCATCGAGAATGTTGTGAATAAGAATAGAGCACGGGAGACCGTTGAGTCTCCACAGATCAATAATCAGGATAATGTGCATCAGGAAGGCGACAATCCTCATGCAAATAATAACACTGACCAAATGATGAATGATGGAATATTCAGAGGCTTTCTGCAATTCAAGCAGCATCAGGCAAGAGAGACTCCTGTCTGAAATGTAGGTGGAAACACTGACAAATCTCGCGATAATCAACGCTAAGCGATTCAAGGAGCCGGGACCAATAGGAGTTTTTAGAGAGCCAAAACCACTTAAGGCGGAGACGTGGATAAAGTAGATCAACAAGATATTTGATGTCTTGGGATGCTCCGAGGAGCAAACGATTCCCTTTTCCACCTTTATGTTGCGGGCAGAGGCAGATTACTAGTGGGAATCTGTAAAGCGTACTCAACCCACTAAAGATGTCTTGGGAGAAGTTCCAAGAACTGTTCAACGAAAAGTACTTTCCCGAAAGTATTCGTCACATGAAAGAGGTAGAGTTCATTAAACTGGAACAAAACAACATTATCGTATCACAGTACGAAGCCAAGTTTGCCGAGCTGTCCCGGTTTGCGTCCCATTTGGTTGAAATGAGGAGAGAATGACACGGATGTTTCTAAGAGGTTTGAAACCCGAGATACGTTAATACCTCATTTCTCAAAAACTTTGCTTGTATTCAGATGTTGTTAATAGGGCACAGTTATTAGAGCGCGATAATGAGTCAACCCAACCAAAAGAGAGCAGCCGGCAAAATGATAATACCAGTGATAGCAGTCATCGAAGCGGTGACAACAAGCGTGGAGGGAATCAACATGCCAGAAATGGTAACCACGATCCACACTCAAAGGATTCCTTATTACATTTATTGTCACTTTATTTAATAGAATAGTGAGGACTACTAATACTATCATCTGGACCGTCACTCCGTTCCCCGACTAGTCCCGGCTACGTTCTCATTTCCTGAAGAGAACAGTGAAAGAAAGGGTGAGCTCAACTAGCCCAATAAGAAATATTATGACTAAGATAATGCAGAATAAATTATCGTTAGCCTTCAACAGTGTTAAACTGATAAAATATAACAAACATCAAATTTAACTGTAGCGGAATAAGCAATCCATTAAAAGAGTCAAGTAGAGAATAAAATCTACTATCTTTTATGATTTAAAAGATTTTTCATCACTTTTATCGCTGAGACTCAGCTTAATAAATAATCCACATCATCCCTGCACTACGGCCAAGGATATTCATTAGTATCACAACCACAAATTATCCATGCACTACGGGCCAAGGATATTCGTGTATTCATCAATTGTCATGATCATGCCAACAATTGTCCATCAATGCACTACGGGCCAATGAGGACTTTTACCACATCATTTATAACATTACGGTCATGATTATACCGAATAATCCTCGGTCATAATCATACCAAGTCCATCTATGCACTACAAAGCCACATATGACTTTCAACATAATATAAACATGAGGATGATGACAATGATATAAGAATTCAATAAAACAAGTTCAAGAATTAATTTATCCAGAACTAATAACGTCCAAATTGTCGACATGATACTTCTTTTGTAGAGTAAAATTCAAGAATGCTCGGAAGAATATTTCCATGAAAAGATCTTTGGATGAAGCGCAAATATCATGGATATTCCACTAATTTCATGGAGTATAAAAGTCAAAACTTTAACCAACTGAGTATAATAAAGAATGGAATAACAAAAGAAATCACCAGGCATGCGATAGATCGCATGACGAAAAGTTATTCAACAGAATAATAAATAATGAGAACGGTAAATGCAGTAAATGCATGTATTGCAGGATATTCCAATAGAATAATAAATAACGGAACCAGGTCAAGCGAAATTCACTATTCTGTTAAATAGTGTGATAATAAATATAATGAGGACTCTTTTGAGTGTGGATATATTCTAGATGATAATATTTGTATTAAAACTCATAGCATATGTTTTGTCGCATTTTACTGTTGTATAATTAAGTTGTATTTAAATTTTGTACCATGTATTTGGCGACTCAAGATGGGTGATGTATACCTGTTTTGGGGGGGTCACAGTTGGTATCACAGCTTAGGTATATGATCCCTGGTTGAGATGTGAGACAAGAACTAGGAGGGGAGAGACGGGAAATTTCTTCGCTAGTATGACCTACCTAAGTTTATTTTGTATTTAATTGGTCGATCAGAGTATAGGGATAATATGTGATATGATAATTAACCCTTGTTTTGTGGCAGTATTTGAAAATGACATCAAAAAATGTTGAGATTAGCAATGAAGCAAATGAGATCGTTGAGTCACCACAGATTAATACTCAGGATAATGTGCAACAGGAAGACAATAATCCTCAAGTAAACAACACCGATCAAATGATGAACGATGGGATGTTAAGAGGCTTTATGCAATTCATGCAACATCAGGTAAGAGAGACTCCTGTTCAAAATATAGGTTGAAATAATGGCAACCCACGGTCGATCACCGCTAAGCAGTTCAAGGAGCTGGGACCACCGAAGTTTTTGGGAAAGCCAGAACCACTTAAGGCGGAAACGTGGTTAAAGCAGATCACCAAGATATTTGATGTCTTGGGATGCTCCGAGGAGAAAAAGGTTCCCTTTGCCACCTTTATGTTGCGTGAAGAGGCAAATTACTGGTGGGAAGTTGTAAAACATACCTAGCTTGACGCACTCAAGATGTCTTGGGAGAAGTTTCAAGAGCTATTCAACGACAAGTACTTTCCCGAAAGTATTCGTCACATGAAGGAGGTGGAGTTTATCAAGTTGAAGCAAAACAATATGACCGTGTCGCAATACGAGGCTAAATTTGCGGAGTTATCCCAGTTTGCATCCCATTTGGTCGATAATGAAGAGCGAATGACGCGAATATTTCTAAGAGGTTTGAAACCCGAAATACGTCAATACCTCATTTCTCACAAACTATGTTTATATTCAGATGTTGTGAATAGGGCTCAGTTATTGGAGCACGATAATGAGTCAGCACAACCAAAAGGTAACGACCAACAACACGATAATAATCGTACCCATGGCAACGACCATCGGAACAATGATAACCATCGTGGGGGAAATTATCATGCCAAGAATGGTAACCACTTCGGTGGTAATCATGGCCAAGATAATAGGAGTGGAAATTTCAAGAAAAGAAGGTTTAACAACGATGGAAAGATAGGAGCACCAACACCCGTTTTCAAGGAAGGAGAACGACCACCAATTGTATGCTTCAAATGCGGAGGGGAGGGACATATCAGTCCAAATTGCGTGATGCAGTCTAATGCATGTTACAATTATGGAAAAGAAGGTCACCTAACCCGATTTTGTCGTGCACCAAAGTTAAGTCCAGCTGGGACGGTGGCACCAAAGGCGGATACGGACAAAATAAAGTCGGTGGTTTCAGGAAGAGCGTTTTTCGTGACTTCTCAAAAAGCTAGTAACCTGAACGAAATTAGCACGGGTTAGTTAATTATAAACTCTTGCGAAATCTATACCTTATTCGATACCAGTTCTACCCACTCTTTTATTTCTCCTACTTGCGCTCAATGTTTAAATTTGACTCCGGAGAAACTAGACTTTGATTTATCTGTTGAAACTCCGTTGGGAGAAACCTTTGTTACCTCCACTATTTATAAATCTTGTTTGATTTAAATCAACACTTTCACGTTATCTGTCGATCTTATCTCTTTGAAAATACTTGCCTTTGATGTGATTTTAGGAATTGATTGGTTAACTACTCATTATGCTTTTCGTAAGGTTGTTAGCTTTCATATTCTTAACCAACCTATCATGCAAATTCAAGCAACCAAACCCTAAAGTCAATCACTGTCATACCAAGCCATAAATAAAGAGCCCCGAGCCTTTCACTGGTGACTTCCAAGTCTTGGAATACACCAGAGCCGACCCTGGACATATGCCAACAGGGCAACCGCCCAGGGCCCAAAGTTGAAGGGGGCCCAAAAGTTTTTATAAATTTATGTATTTATGTGTATAAAAAAATAAATAATAAAAAGATTAGCGATATTATGCATTGAAAATGATATGTTAAAAAACATTAAATATGATAGTATAATTTATGATTTTGCATCTAAAAGTGTAACAAGAAGACATTTTAAATGATGTTTTGTGGTTTTAATTTCATTGGGCAAAACTAAAAAAATACCCACTGTAGTTGGTAGGTAAACTGATTAAAACCATTGAACTTTTAATTTTTTAAATTACACCGCTAAACTAATTATTATTTTGAAATTGGGTCATTCTGTTAAAAAAAAATAAACGGACGTTAATTTTTTATCTACAAAACAAATGAATTATCCACTGTAGTTGGCACATTTTACTGATTACACCATTGAACTTTTAATTTTTTAAATTACCCCATCAAACTAATTAAAAATAATTATTTTAAATATTTTTAAAAATAATTATTATTTTAAGTAAAAAATATTATAAACTTTTTACTTCATAAAATTAGTAGAGTTTCATAAAATATAGATTCAAAAAATTAAAGTGATTTTAAATTAAATTAATGTCTAATTATTTTTTAAAAGAATTACCCATTCTTAATATTATAATTTTTTTGAAAACTAAGAATAGAAATTAAATAAAAAAAAGTAAAAGATAAATAAAAAAAAGCTGATTCAATTTTTTTCAAAAAGAAATTAATAATTTTATAAATAAATATTATTTTCAAGAAAAAATTGGAAAATTCTTCATATTTTAAAAAAATGAGTAAAATTTTATAAAATATAGATTCTAAAAAATAAAATTTATTTTCAAAAAAAAAAAAGTTTTTTTTTTAAAAATCAAGAAGGTTTCATAAAACTTTAATTTTTTTAAATCTATATTTTATGAAATTTTCTTGATTTTATGGAAAAATTAAAGTTTCTAATATTTTTCTTTGAAAATAATAACTATTTTTAAAAATATTTAAAATAATCATTTTTAAATTAATTTAATAGGGTTATCTGAATAATTAAAAGTTCAACGATATAATCTGTGACGCCCCAAAATAGGTATACACAACACCCATTTCGAGTCGCCAAATACATGGTACAAGAAGCAAACTACAACTTCAATAATACAAATGTCGTGAAAAATACAAAGATATATCTTGTGAGTTTAAATATAATATTGTCTTTCAGACAATATCCACACGCAAATAAATCCCCATCATATTTATTGATACATCATTTTACAAAAATGGTGAGGACTACTAAACAACTCTCTCTAGAACCTTCATTCCATACCCGACTAAGACTCGCTACATTCTCGCCTCCCGAGAAGAAGAATGGAACAACAAGGAAAAGGGTGAGCTCAACTAGCCCGAAGAAAGAATGTTATGACTAAGATAATATACAACAAATTATCGTTAGTCTCCAACAGGAAAAATCGATAGAATACAATAGACAACAAGTTTGAGATCAATATTCGCAATGAAATAATAATTCATGTAAGAGTTACGTAGAATGAAATCTACTATAATCTATGAATTTAACAAATCCATCATCAATATTTTATCCTATAACATCAATCAATTTTCATCTCAAATCAAATATTCATCTTTGCACTACTGAGCCAAAGATATTCATCAATCCATTCATGTTCATCTCAACACTGCTCATCTTTGCACTAAAGGCCAAAGATATTCATCGATCGGTCATGTTCATTTAAATACTGTTCATCTTTGCACTACGAAGCCAAAGATATTCTTCAGAAATCATTCATCTTTGCACTATCTGCCAAAGATATTCAATAATATCATCATTTAAGACCGAGGATGATGAAAATATTTTTAAAGAACGAATCCAAATTGAAACAAAATGATAAGGATTAAGGATTAAGGATTCAGTACTTTGTTTTATCCACGCCCAACAATACCTCAAAATAATCATAGTGGTGTAAAATTCAAGAATGATCAAAACATGGATACAATCAAAGCTAGTATCCAAAATAGATGTTTTGGACAAAAGAAGAAATTTTATTTTTCTATGAATAGTGTCAGATATCGTGAATAGTGCCGTATACGTGAATAGAATCTCGACACCAAAAGATAGAAATTCCACAAAAAAAACATTTTCACGCTTCATTTAATAGTACTCGTGAATAGTAACTCGTGAATAGTAACTCATGAATAGTAACTCGTGAATAGTAACTCATGAATAGTAACCCCGACATGAAAAAGTTCCAAATTTGATAAAAATTCAGATCAAACTTTCCAAGATAATGATATTGAAGAAATAATATCATTACGAAAAAATAATATCCCTTACCTCAAAGAATCAGTACTTCGGAAGGAAAGGTCGGAAGTGATGCTGAATGAAACTTGTACTGAACAGCAACTCTCAAAGTATCTAAATACTCACAAAATACGCTCAATAATATATAGAGAAAGAGAGAAAACTTTGTTTCGGTGTGATTTTCAATTCTAACTTAGCCTCTATTTATAGGAAAATGTTAGTCTACCAAAGGCAGACTTGACTTTCTGCTACCGATGGCTTTTACTCGCTACTATTGCCACCCACCACATTTGAAATAAAATTCAGCACATTTTTTCACCAACCACAAGTGGGGCCCACTCAATTCTAGAATTTTCCACCAAAATCAATTATAACCCTAATTTCCTAATCGAGACACCTCTTAAAATTCACAACAAATCATTCGTGCATTTTTAACGGTTCAAAATTTGTGGACATATACTCAACTTATGTATGTATAACATACCCAAAAATTACCACAATCCAACGGTCGGATTAAAAATTATAACCCCCGCAATATATCTCAAAACCCCTGATTTGATTTTTAACACCTCCAATCCGATAAAATACTGATAAAACACCTCAACATTAATTCCTTCATTAATAACCACATAAATAAATCCATCATTTATATTCATATAAAATAAATATTTCCTTATCATATGAATCAATAATTAATTATTCACAAATAATACTACTGTAATCACATTTATAACAACCAGTCGTCTCCGAGAAAGAGGGGCTTTCAATAAGAATTTCTTTATCTTGGTAGCGCAATTAGGTGACCAAACCTCTCCTTAGACAGAACTTTCTAGACATTGCCAATAATGTTATCTAATAATATTATTCAAATAATATGAATTATTGATCTGATAATGAGAAATACTGTGCAGTGACAATTATTGAACAACAATAATATAAAATATCAACGCAGCAATTATTGAATCAATAAAATAAAATATTGAACAGTAACTACTGTGAAAATTATTGAGTAGTGCCTTCTTACGTAAGGATCAATAATTCAACAACATCATGCAATACCGTGTCCATCGCAGCAACCACGCCGTACATCGTATTTTAACCACCGGGTATTCCAACGATCTTACTTCTGTAATAACTACGCAAGTTATTTTTAACCAACTTATATTTGTCGTTTTCTTCATCCAATCGCTTTCGTTATGGGGCCCACACATATCGCTTCGCCGCATTTAATATTCCCGACAAAGACGAATATTCCACGACCAAACGAATATTCCCCGACAACAATGAATATTTTATAACCACTTGCTTATTTTGAAATATTTGCACATTTTACCCATAACTAACCACATTAATCAAATCCACCCTTACTATTTCAAAATAATAAATAAAGGAAATTCCCTTTTATTTAAAAAAATTTCGGGGTCTTACATAATCAGTAAAACGTGCCAACTACAGTGAGTAATTCATTAGTTTTGTAGATAAAAAATTAACGTCCGTTTATTTTTTTAACGGAATAACCCAATTTCAAAATATTAATTAGTTTCGTGAGGTATTTTGAAAAATTAAAAGTTCAATTGTGTAATCAGTAAAACTTGTCAACTATAGTGTGTATTTCATTAGTTTTACCGATTTCATTGATATTTTTATTTTGTAGGTACATGTGATGAGTCTTTGCTTCGATAGCATTTTAAAGTGTTCTTCCTCATCTTTTGTAAATTCTTATAATTTTAATAAAATTAATTAGTTGATAATTTTTTTAATTTTTTATTTAGTTTGTATAAAGGGGCACATTTAAAATTTTTTGCCCTGGGCCTTAAAAAACCCAGGACCGGCTCTGGAATACACCAATGCCAGAATATCCGTAGGGAACGTCGTGAATAACGGTGGCAAGTTGATAGGTATCAATATGACGTGCTATCCAAGTCTTGGATGAGAGTCACAGTTTTGAATGACATTTCTATTTATAATAAATTTCCTGACGTATTCTTGAAGACTTCCTAGCCTACCCCAAGAGCGTGAAATCGAATTTTGTATTGACCCCAGTACAAAGCCCATTTCTTCAACCCTTAAATATATCTTCACCCAAAATAAACGTAACATGCGCCAAAGACGTTTGCTCGAGCTGTTGAAGATTACGATCATACCATTCAATATCATCGTGGAAGACCGAACGTGGTAGCTGACGCATTGAGTAGAAGATCGTATACGGTTACGAGTGTGATGTTGTTAACACAAAAACCCATTTCGTATAACTTACAAATGATGAAGATAGAGTTAAAGATTTTAAGGACCCATGTGGTGATATCAAATATACGAGTAGAATCGACTTTAATCGATAAACTTAAAAGTCGCTCAAGCTACACACCCGAATCTGATGAATGTGAAGAAGAAGGTTCAAGAGGGCGTTATTCTAGTAGCAAGAATCGATGAAGAGAGGAAATCTCAACCCTTGATTTTATTGGTCTATTTGAAATCCTCGATCGAGTAGGAACTGTGGCCTATAGACTCGTTTTACCTCCAAGTATGTCGCATGTTCATAACGTTTTTCACGTATCGTTGTAAGTAAAAACTTAGTCTTGGGAGACTTTGGAGCCAAATTTCATAATAATTAATGAATCTAAAAAATTATGAAATCATGGAGGTTTTATAGAGCATGTTACAAGCTTTCCATAGCCTCGAAAATGGACTAATTCTGATAACGGATGATGAAGTTGTGAAGATTTGAAGTATGTGTGTCAAAAGTTATAAAATCTGGAAAATTGGAGTTAAGTGCCAAAGGTCGAGCGCTTAGGCACTAGAATCGGAGCTTAGAATCTGTTCTTGGGTGCCTAGGCGCTTGCCCAAGGCCAAATTTGGGCGCCTAGGCGCTGGTCAAGTGTTAAGCTAAAATCTGTCCAGACGTCCTTTAGTAAACTGGGCATAATGTTTTCATACGAACTCTGATTGAGGTGATTCAGGATTATTCGGAAAGATAAAGAGTAGACCTAAAACTTTCATTCTTTATGTTTTCAGATTTGAGGTCGGTATCAAGGCCTAAAATGGCTATTTTAGGGACTAATGTGTATTCAGAGGTAATAGGAGGACGTCAGGCATGCAGGTATGCAACGTGTAATGTTTTCAACGATAAAGGTATTCAAGGTATCCTCACCTCTTCGGCATACCAGGTACGTACGTAAATTTCGAGGACAAAATTTCATAAAGAGGGGAGATTGTGGGACCTCAGATTTTATGAATAAAGATTTAAATTTCTCGAAATATTTTTTTTGAATATTATGGTGTGGATTTGATATAATGTTCTAGTTGTGGGTAATATTTACAAATTTTTCAAAGTAAGCAAGTGGTTATATAATATTCGATTGGTGGGGAATATTCATTTTAACGAGGGAATATTTAAACGAAGACAATCATTGGTGGATTCCACAACCAAGTATTGTCGTAGTAAGAAAATGATGTAATTATCTTTTATTAAAAATAACTGGCGGAAGTGTTATCGTTAAAACCGTTGAACTACCCGGTAGTAAAAAATACGATGTCTGGCGTGGTTACATAGTAGCACACCAGTATTGATTATTGATGCTTATGTGAGAAGTCACTCGGTTATACTCAATTATTGCTACGAGAATTGCTTACGCATCATATCTCTCATATTATTGATTCAATTATTGTCACAGTATCATCTGCATAATATGATATATTATTAAATCAATAATTGAGACGACAAAGTTATTCATATTATTAAATTGCAATATTTACAATGTCTAGAAGTTCTATCAAGGAGAGATTTGGTCATCTAATTGTGCGCCAATAAGGAGAAATCCTTATCGGAAAGCCCCCTCTTTCCTGGGAACGAACTGGTTGTTAAATATTATGAATTATAATATTAATGATGAATAAGTTCATGCTGATTAAAGATGAAATTGACAGTTCTATTGTGTTGGAATTATTAGTGTTAGTGGAAATCAACATTTATTTCGATATTAATTGATGTCTGGAAGTTATACTGACCAGTCGGGTAATTCACCGGATAAATGAGCAATTAGTTTCTATTAATTCACATGATTATAACTATTTGTTTAAATGTGTGTACTATTGATTCACATTCTTGTACTATTAGGGGAGTTGGTGCAAGATTAATAATACTTGCATGACTAAGTTATAGATGGAGGTACTATACTATAATTCGTATTTTCACATGATTATAACTATTGATTCACATTATTTACTATTAGGGGAGGTGGTGCAAGTTATAATACTTGCAGGACTAAATTAAAAATGAAGAAAAAGAGGAATGTATTATACTGTAATATTTTGAGCCCCAAAACGTGCAATTATCAAAACTATATTTTCCTATAAATAGAAACTCATTCTTCCTTCATTTCTCACCAATTCACTAAAGCTATAGAGCAATTATTATAGAGAGAAATTATAAAGAGAAAGAAGGAGAAAAGTCTGCTACCTCACTATTCCAGTATCCAGTCTTCTTCTAAGGTAAGGGGTATTATTCTTTCGTATTCATGAAGAGAGTTATTTTCTTTCAATACTCGTAAGGGTTTTAATTCCATTCTTTATTATTATATTAGAATAACTTGTCTATGCGAAGTACCACATACATGGTGAAATTCTTTTGTTATTCCATTCTTTAATATTCTGTTGGAATAACTTTTTTGTGCGGTCTATCGTATGCCTGATGAATTCTGTTGTTATTCCATTCTTTATTATTCTGTTGGAATATCCTGCATGCGTATGGATTACGTATGACCGGGTTCCATTCTTTATTATTCATTGGAATATCCTGTCTGTGCGGATTACATATGACCTGGTTCTATTCTTTATTATTCTATTGAAAATAACCTGTCTGTGCGGTCTATCGCATGCCTGGCGAATTCTTCTGTTATTCCATTCTTTATTATTCTGTTGGATTAACCTGTCTATGTGGATTACCACATGCATGATGAATGATCCTTCGTATTCATTCCTTATTAAATTATGGAAATGATCTATCTACGTGGATTACCGCATGGCGAGAAAAAATCCATTTGCAGTTTCATATATATTCTATTATACTCAGTTGGTTAAAGTTTTGACTTCTATACTCCATGAAATTTATAGAATATCCTGGATATTTGTGCTTCATCCAGTATCTTTTCATGGAAATATTCTTCTGAGCATTCTTAAATTTTACTCCACAAAGCAGTATCATGTTGACAATTTGGACGTTATTGATTTCAGGATAAATTAACTTATAAATCTTTAAAATTTATTCTTAAACTTGTTTTATTGAATTATTATGTCATTGTCATCATCCTCATATTGTGATAAAAGTCATCTTTGGCTTACGTGCATAGATGGACTCGGTATGATTATGACCAGGGATCATTCGGTATAATCATGATCTGTAATTTTATAAATGATGTGGCAAAAGTCCTTAGGGCTGTAGAGTGCATTGATGGGACGATTTTTTGGTATGATTATGACCGAGGATTATTCGGTATAATCATGACCATTGATGATTTAATGAATATCCTCGCCCGTAGTGCGAGGATGATTCGATGATGATGTTCATTTATTGTCGAGTCTCAAATGATAAAATTGATGAAAACATTTTAAATCATAGAAGATAGTAGATATCATGCTCTACTTGACTCTTCTAATGGATTGCTTATTCCACTGTAGTTAAACTTGATGTCTATTGTATTTTATCAGTTTAACATTGTTGAAGACTAATGATAATTTATTCTGCACTATCTTAGTCATAATATTTTTTACTAGGCTAGTTGAGCTCACCTTTTGCTTTCATTGTTCTCTTCAGGAAATGAGAATATAGCTGGGACTAGTCGGGGAACAAAGTGACGGTCCATATGATAACATTAGTAGTCTTCACTATTCTGTTAAATAGTGTGATAATAAATATAATGAGGACTCCATTGAGTGTTGATATTTTCTAGATGACAATATTTGTATTAAAACTCACAGCATATGTTTTGTCGTATTTTACACGACTGTTGTATAATTAAGTTGTATTTGAATTTTGTACCATGTATTTGGCGACTCAAGATGGGTGATGTATACCTGTTTTGGGGGCGTCGCAGAAGAAGATATTATTTTAACCGAAAATTGAACAAAAATAACATCCTTGAACGGAAATAATATTACAACGAATATTTAACGAAGATAATATTCCTACAAATATTGAACGAAGATAATATTCTTTATGAATATTGAACAAAAATAATATCCATACGAATACGAAAAAAAATATCTCTTCAGAATATGAAATAAATAATACCCTTTACGACTGTTGAACGAAAATAATATTCCTACGAATATTGAATGAAGATGATATTCCTTACGAATATTGAACGAAAATAATATTCATACGAATACGAAAAATAATATCTCTTCAGAATATGAAATAAATAATACCCCTTACGACTGTTGAACAAAAATAATATTTCTATGAATATTGAACGAAGATGATATTCCTTACGAATATTGAACGAAAATAATATTCATATTCATACAAAAAATAATATCTCTTCAGAATATGAAATAAATAATACCCCTTACGATAATAATGATATCCCTTACGACTGTTGAATGAAAATAATATTCCTACGAATATTGAACGAAGATAATATTCTTTATGAATATTGAACGAAAATAATATTCATACGAATATGAAAAATAAAATCTCTTTAGAATATGAAATAAATAATACCCCTTACATCAGAAGAAGACTGGATATTGTAGTAGTGAAGTAGCAGACTACTCTTCTTTTATCTCTTTATAGCTTCTCTCTGTATAGCTTTTATCTCTATAATTGCTCTTGTGAGTCTTAGTGAATTGGTGAGAATGGAAGAATGAGCTTCTATTTATAGAAAAACATAGTTTCGATAATTGCACGTTTTGGTGCTCGAAATATTACAGTATAATACCTTCATCTTTTTCTTCATTTTTAATTTAGTCCTGCAAGTATTATCAAATTTGCAACACCTTCCCTAATAGTACATCATGTGAATTAATAGTACAATCATGTGACTCAATATTTCTATACACGTGAAAAAAATAATTATAGTACAGAACATTCATCTATACCTCTATTTTTAATTTAGTCATGCAAGTATTATTAATCTTGCACCACCTCCCCTAATAGTACATGCATGTGAATCAATAGTACATACATGTGAACACATAGTTATAAGCATGTGAATTAATAGCAATTAATTGCTCATTTATCCGATTAATTACCCGATTAGTCAATATAACCTCCAGACATCAATTATTATCAGAATAGATGTCGATTTCCACTAACACTAATAATCCCAACACAATGAAACTATCAATTTCATCTTTAATCAACACGAACTTATTCATCATTAATATTATAACTCACAATATTTAACAACCAGGTCGTTCCCAGGAAAGATGGGGCTTTCCGATAAGGATTTCTCCCTATTGGCGCACAATTAGATGACCTAACCTCTCCTTAACAGAACTTCCAGACATCGTCAATATTGTAAATAATAATATGAATAACTTTGTCGTCTCAATTATTGATTTAATAATATAAAATATTATGCAGATGATACTGTAACAATAATTGAATCAATAATATGAGAGATATGATGCAAGCAATTATCGTAGCAATAATCGAGAGTATTCTCGAGTGACTTCTCACGTAAGCATCAAGAATCAATACAAGTGTCTGCTTATGCAACTACGCGTAGACATCGTACTTTTATCACCGATTATTTTATGACAACTTGTTACTTTGAAAAATTTTCACATATCACCCTTAACTTTAACCTTTTATCAATTTAACCATTTACTAAATAGAATAATTATAAGAAAATTGAATATTTTTATTTCATAAAATTCGGGGTCACAATCTCTCATCCTTATAAAATTTTGCCCTCGAAATTTACGTACCTGGTAGTTCGAATAAATGAGAATACCTTGTTTTCTTTTCGAATTGTACCTTCCCTGTTATTTCCTCTCTATCATGATTTTCCCATTTTTCATCTCCTCTATTTCAGATATCATTCTAGAATATAGTTTCAAAATAAGGATTAATTGACATGCCACATATTATCCCTATATTTTGACCGACCAATTAAATAACAAGTAACTTAGGTAGGTCATACTAGCGAAGGAATTACCCGTCTCTTCCCTCCTAGTTCTAGTCTCACATCTCAGTCAGAGATCATATCCCTAAGCTTTGATACCAACTGTGAGCTGTAATTAAAAAATTTTAATGCTATGTTTGAACTCTTGAAAAAAATGTAAAGACGAACAAAGGAAGATCAGAACACAAGCTGAAATTTTACAAGAATGTAGTGAGCTTACTCGTGTTAGGCTCAAGGAAATGGACTTATCTGACTCAATACTGGCTTTGGAAGGACATTCCTCTCTTCCTACAACTCTCAAAGAAGATGTGGAAGTAGTGCAAATTAGTAACGAGCCGGTTGGTTTTGAAGCTAAGTTGCAGTAATTTAGAGATCTGAGGAGGATCTCTATATGAGAGTAAATACAAGCTGTTTTATGCACAAGTTCGAGGGAATTTTCTTGAGATTTCGGTGATACGTTCAGCTTTCGTGCGAACGTTTGTTCAGCCTATGGGCGAACATTTATTTTAATGGAGTTCGATGATACGTTGAGCCTTCCTGCGAACGTTCGTTCAGCCTTCGTGCGAACGTTTGTTCAGCCTATGGGTGAACATTTATTTTAATAGAGTTCGGTGATACGTTTAGCCTTCATGCGAATGTTTGTTCAACCTATGGGCGAACATTTATTTTAATGATACTTAGTGAAGCATTCAGCCTTTGTGCGAATATTTGTTCAGCCTTTGTACGAACGTTTGTTCAGCCTTTGTGAGAATTTTGGTGTTTTTGGAGGTTCGGTGATGTGTGTTCAGCCTTTGGGTGAACAATTATTTTATGTTCGGAGATACGTTCAGCTTTTGTGCGAATTTTGGTATTTTTAGAGGTTCGGTGGTATGTTCAGCCTTTGGGCGAACAATTATTTTATAAGTATCAATACCTATTGCCTACACATTTAAAAGAATATTGAGGGAGCTAATTAAGAGCTAGTTAGCAAACTTGAGCACTTAACTATATATAATTAAACACCATTAACAATGGATCATAGCAAGAAGCCTTACTTAGTTGTTATCGCGATACAATCGATATATGCAGGTATGTGTTTGCTCTCCAAGGTGGCAATCGATTTGGGTATGAATATGTTCGTGTTTGTGTTCTATAGACAAGTTGTTGCAACTCTTTATGCTTCGGCAGATACAGATCTTTTATTGGGATAAATTTATATACTCTTTTATTTTAAGTTCCTTATAAATAAGAGAATAGGAGACAATATTGGGATGTGATTATTTGGGTCTAGCCAAGGTGTAACCTAATTTATTTAATGAACCGAATTTGGTGTTGGCCCATATATTTATACAGTGGGAGAATCCCTATTGAAGTAAGATTGTGTTTTCTTATTTGGTGGGATAAGGAGATCTAATTTGGGAAAGAATCTATCAGCCAATAATTGCACTTATAAGGTGATTCTAAAAATGACTTCTACTCCTAATTGAATTTCGGTGGACATGACATTTATAAATACAACAATAAGTAAGGGTTTGAGGGAATGAGACAATTACATATGACACAAATAAACAATTTGTATTCTCTATATTATTATAGCGAATTTATCTCTCTGTGTGTTTTTTTTTCAATTGAGTTTTCACGTAAATTTTTGTGTTCATATTTTATATCTCTTTATTTATGTTTATGGGAGTGTATTTCGTGAGTTTGATTTCACAATACAATCAACTTGTTAGTGCAATTTTGACATATTGTTTTAGTGATTTCGTTAGGCGGATAAAATTTGGCGTTAACATGTATTAATTAATTAATTATTTATTTGATTCCTTTTTCTCTCTCTGACCAATTTTTTTTACTATATACTCTATATATTCCACTACAGCTGACAGCTGTACATGTTGAAGAATAAAAGCATCTATTTCACTTCATAGTAAAAAGTTCCCAACATAATTAATTATTTTTCTTAATAAAATATAATTTTCCAGCCTTCTCAATGTCCATAACCAAATTTTTATTTTTTATTTTTTATTTTTAAAAAAACTATATTTCTCAACTAGCTAGGGAAGGGAAGGGAAGGGAAGGCCGGAAGGGAAGGGGTCATGAACAGTTTAGGAAAGTGAAATGTGCTCTCATTGGTTGCTAAATTACCGGTAAAATACATATAATAAGAGTTTAAAAATTAATAGAAGCATGATCAACTTTATGGGTGAGTTCCACGTAAGAACATCTTGTCAAAATTTACCATGGGTGCAAGCTTTTTTCCCAACTCTTTTGGCTGGCTATAAATTAATTAAGTGTATCATGCATGAATCTCCTAATATTAAATATATATATATATATATATATATATATATATATATATATATATATATACAAAATATCAACTTGCAACTTTATAGTAATAATTACTAAAGGTTCAAAGCATTTTTAATCAACTATATATAATTAGAGGAAAATTGTATTAAAATATTTCACTTAAAATTAATTGGCAACGATTGAGATACTCGTGTAAGTGAGATATCAACAAACTAATGAGTAATGACAAACCTTATATCTCTTCACTTAATGAACGATGTAATATTTAATAATATAATACTAAAATATATATAATGTCATTAATTTAAATTAAAATAATGAAAATACACACATATATAAGTATCTATAATCACACTTGTTTGTGGCAACTGGCAACCACATATTTCCTTTTCCATATATAATTCACCATTTCTCTCTTTATTAGGTCGGTTTACGAGCTATGATCTGCATTCTTCATGACAAAAATATGCTTCATTAATTGTTCTTGTTCACACACACATATATATATATATATATATATATATATATATATATATATGTATAAAAATAAAGCAAACATGCAATATATAAAGTATGATATTTCTTGAAAGAAAAAGACATTACTAGCTAGCAATTATGGAATAGAGACATCTTAGTAACTTTTGCAGGTCCATACTACCAGTTCCAAAAATAAAAAAGCAACCCACAATTATCACCACACAATAAGAGCTAGGTAGTTAGCAATATATATTTGTATGAAATTATCTATATAAGTATCAATACCTATTGCCTACACACTTAAAAAGAATATTGAGGGAGCTAAGAGCTAGCTAGCAAACTTGAGCACTTAACTATATATAATTAAACACCATTAACAATGGATCATAGCAAGAAGCCTTACTTAGTTGTTATCGCAATACAATCGATATATGCAGGTATGTTTTTGCTCTCCAAGGTGGCATTCGATTTGGGCATGAATACGTTTGTGTTTGTGTTCTATAGACAAGCTGCTGCAACTCTTTTCTTAGCTCCTATAGCCATGTTCGCCGAAAGGTAGGTACATGTATTTTCATATTTTTGTTGTTTTTTTTGGTGGCCTAATTAATTCTTTTGTGTAATTAAAGAGAGATTCAATTTGATCATTTACATTTTCTTTTGGTTTATAGGAAATCTGCACCACCACTTACCTTCAAAACCCTCCTGAAGATTTTTGTGCTCTCTCTATTAGGGTATGTAATTAAATTAATTAATGCTTTATTTTAAAGTCTCTTGCCTTAAAAGCATGCAAGAGACTTATTGTTTGGTCTTGCTTTATTGCAGGATTACAATGAGCTTGAATATATATGGTGTTGGCCTTATATATACATCTGCTACATTGGCTGCAGCCACTTCAAACTCCCTTCCTGTCATTACTTTCCTCCTTGCAGCTCTATTCGGGTAATAATTAATTAATATTTAGTAGTAATAGTTGTTTTTATTTTTGTGTTTATTAACTAATTGTAGATACAACAAATTTTAATATACAAATCGAAACAGTCAACAAGTTAAATAAGATTCTGATTTTTTGACGGGTGTAGTAATTTACAGAATATGATTATGCTAGGTTTCTATATATATATATATATATATATATATATATATATATATATATATATAATTAGTTTGAGCACTTGCTACATTGTTGTATTGCAGAATGGAGAATGTAAAGTTGAAGACAATCCCAGGAATTGCAAAGCTTGCAGGTGTAGCCTTGTGTTCAGCTGGAGCTGGGACAATGGCCTTTTACAAGGGCCCTTACTTGAAGCTCTTGTTACATCATCACCTGTTCAGTCACTATAACCAAAAACATCAACCTCTTCTTCATGGTTGTACTGAAACCTGGGTAAAGGGTGTTTTCCTCATGCTTCTTGCCAGCACCTTATGGGGTCTGTGGATTATATTCCAGGTATAACTTTATTGTTTTTTATTTATAATTTAACGAAGTTTCCATTCTTTGTTTGGTTGACTAGAAGTGATCAGATCTATGATAAAGAGATATATTTTTAATTAATTATCTCAAGTCCCCATCTCCATTTTCTTCATGAAAATATTTATATTCACTTCTGATTCAGCAGCCAGAGGTGTAGCCTAATTGGTTGGCGACTTCCGACTACACTTTCTTATACGCGATTTGAGTTTCACCGGTTGTAAAATACAGTAATGCTGGTCCTTTCTTATGTCTATTTATGGAACAAGTACTGTGTAGGGTAAATTTTATGAGATGAGTCCTTTTATGCGGACAGGTACATTGGACAGGAAGAACAAAATGAATTTGTTCGAATAATTTGACAATACAATTTATTTGTTCGTTGGAACAAATTTCTTTTGTTCTTCCGGTCTAATTTAGCTATATGCGTGCATAGAGTTATTATTTATGAGATATATAATAAATGATTAACTGATTCTTGATTTTATATAGGGTAATGCAATGAAAAGTTATCCTTCAAAGCTTCTCCTCACAACTCTTCAATGTTTTTTAAGTTCCATTCAATCATTTCTCATTGCCATTGCTATGGAAAGAGACCCTTCTCAATGGAAATTGGGATGGAATGTCAGGCTCCTTGCCGTAGCTTATTGTGTAAGCATCGAGCTATATATAATATGCATTTTTTTGCTAATGAATTTTCATCTTTTTTATACTCTGTTAAATCAGAAATGAGAATTCTATTTGACTTTTTACGGACAAAATTATTATATAGTAATTAAATTGGTTGAATAATTGTAATATACAGGGAGTTGTGGTGACCGGTTTGACATACTACTTACAGGCATGGGTAATTGAGAAGAAAGGACCAGTGTTCCTAGCCATGTCAACTCCTTTAGGCTTTGTTTCCACAATCTTTTGTTCAACATTCCTCTTGGGGGAGATACTTAGTTTGGGAAGGTGATTAACTTTCTATCCAATGCATATATATTCCCTCCATTCTAAATTATTTATGATTAATATTAAATTTAATTTTGAGATATATTTTAGATTCAAAATTAACATAAATTAATTTAATTTTATGGTTATAAAAATTGAAATTTTTTAATATAGTAGTAATTAAGTCCATCACATCAATTTTAATTAATTAATTTATTGTGGGGGTGTGTTTGCAGCATTTTAGGAGGAATTTGGTTGGTGGGAGGGCTTTACTGTGTGTTGTGGGGAAAGAGTAAAGAAGAACAGTTGGATGTTGGAATCTGTAAAAAGCAAAGAGAAGTTTGAAAGGTGAAGATGAGCTCCGAGTCAGATGGAGAACTCACAACCAAGATTATTCATCCATCATTAATTGTTTAGCAGTGTAGTGCTATGTGCTAGTAGTGTAATCAATTTTGAGTATCAAATATAGTTTCATCTATCTAACAAAATATAACTGATTTTGAATTTTTCGTTCACTCTAATAAATTATTTGGGCCGTTCAAAATTTGGGATAAATCCCACGGTCCATGTAGTGCCGGAGGCACAAAACACATCTTGTATGATTATGTTTCAAATTGATGGTGGGCCACGTACGGAAGCTAGTAAATACATCAAAATCCATTTCAAAAACATAAATTTCTTATGTTTGTTTGCATGTATTATTAATGTTAGAAGTCTCAAATTTTATGTTCAAGGTACAAAATTAATAAACAAAATACATGTGACTACTTTTATGATATGAATGTTGTGTTAAAATAATAATCAGGAAAATTTAAGGGAACTAATATTTTTACATAAAAAATTGATAAGTTCGGGTGATCGTTTCAAATTTCACGATGCGAACGTTCGTTCAAATTTTTCGTATGCGAACGTTCGTTCAAATTTATGGGCTTAACATTTATTTTAATGGAGTTCGATGATACGTTTAGCCTTCGTGCGAACGTTTGTTCAGCCTTTGTGTGAACGTTTGTTCAGTCTTTGTGCAAATTTTGGTGTTTTTAAAGTTTCGGTGATGTGTGTTCAACCTTTGGGCGAACAATTATTTTATGTTCGGAGATACGTTCATCCTTTGTGCGAATTTTGGTGTTTTCAAAGGTTCGATGGTATGTTCAGCCTGTACAATTTTTTTTATTCTTTCGGTCCAATTGTCATGTCCAATTTACTTGTTCACGTGTATAGAGTTATTATTTATGAGATATATAGCAAATGATTAATTAGTTCTTGATTTTATACAGGGTAATGCGATGAAAAGTTATCCTTCAAAGCTTCTCCTCACAACTCTTCGATATTTTTTAAGTTACATTCAATCATTTATCATTGCCATTGCTATGGAAAGAGACCCTTCTCAATGGAAACTGGTATGGAATGTCAGGCTCCTTTGTCGTAGCTTATTGTGTAAGCACCACACTATATATAATATGCAATTTTTTTGCTAATGAATTTTCATCTTTTTTATACTCCGTTAAATCAGAAATGAGAAACTTATTTAACTTTTTGCGGACAAAATTGTGATATAGTAATTAAATTGGTTGAATAATTGTGACATGCATGGAGTTTTGGTGACCTATTTGATATACTATTTATAGGCATGGGTAATTGAGAAGAAAGGACCAGTGTTCCTAGCCATGTCAACTCCTTTGGGCTTTGTTTTCATAATCTTCTGTTCAACATTCCTCTTAGGGGAGATACTTAGTTTGGGAAGGTGATTAACTTTCTATCCAATGCATATATATTCCCTTTATTCTAAATTATTTATGATTAATATTAAATTTAATTTTGAGATATATTTTAGATTCAAAATTAATATAAATTAATTTAATTTTAGACAATATGGTTATAAAAATTGAAAAAAATTTGATATAGTATTAATTAAGTCAATCACATTAATTTTAATTTATTAATTTATTGTGAGGGTGTGTTTGCAGCATTTTAGTAGGAATTTTGTTGGTGGGAGGGCTTTACTGTGTGTTGTGGGGAAAGAGTAAAGAAGAACAGTTGGATGTTGGAATCTGTAAAATAGTAGAAGCTGAGGTGAAGATGAGCTCCGAGTTAGATGGAGAACTCATAACCAAGACTATTCATCCATCATTAATTGTTTAGCAATGTAGTGCTATGTGATAATAGTGTAATCAATTATAAGTATCAAATATTGTTTCATCTATCCAACAAAATATAACAGATTTTAAATTTCTCGTTCACCCAAATAAATTATTTTGGCCGTCCAAAATTTGGTATAAATCCCACGGTCCATGTAGTGCCGGAGCCACGAGACACATCTAGTATGATTATATTTCAAATTGATGGTGGGCCACGTACGGAAGCTAGTAAATACATCAAAATCCATTTCAAAAACATAAATTTCTTATGTTTGTTTGCATGTATTATTAATGTTAGAAGTCTCAAATTTTATGTTCAAGGTACAAAATTAATCAACAAAATACATGGGACTATTTTTTTTGATATGAATGTTGTGTTAAAATAATAATCAGGAAAATTTAAGAGAACTGATATTTTTACATAAAAAATTGATAAGTTCGGTGATACGTTCAGCCTTCGTGCGAACGTTCGTTCAGCTTTTGTGCGAACGTTCGTTCAGCTGATGGGCGAACATTTATTTTAATGGAGTTCAGTGATACGTTTAGCCTTCGTGCGAACGTTTGTTCAGCCTATGGGCGAACATTTATTTTAATGTTGCTTAGTGAAGCGTTCAGCCTTCGTGCGAACTTTGTTCAGCCTTTGTGTGAATTTTTGTTCAGCCTTTGTGCGAATTTTGTTGTTTTTAAAGATTCGGTGATGTGTGTTCAGCCTTTGGACGAATAATTATTTTATGTTCAGAGATACGTTCAGCCTTTGTGCTAATTTTGGTGTTTTCAAAGGTTCGGTGGTATGTTCAGCCTGTACAAATTTATTTTATTTTTTCGGTCCAATTATCATGTCCAATTTACCTGTTCACGAGCATAGAGTTATTATTTATGAGATATATAATAAATGATTAATTAGTTCTTGATTTTATACAGGGTAATGCGATAAAAAGTTATCCTTTAAAGCTTCTCCTCATAACCATTTGATATTTTTTAAGTTCCATTCAATCATTTATCATTGCCATTGCTATGGAAAGAGACCTTTCTCAATGGAAACTGGGATGGGATGGAATGTCAGGCTCCTTGCCGTAGCTTATTGTGTAAGCATCGCGCTATTTATAATATGCAATTTTTTTGCTAATTAATTTTTGTAAGACCCCAACTTATTATAAATAAAATCAAATTTTCTCTATTTATTATTTTGAAATTGTAAGGGTTGATTTGATTAATGTGGTTAGTTATGGGTAAAATGCGCAAATATTTTAAATATGCAGGTGGTTATAAAATATTCATTTTTATCGAAGAATATTCGTTTTGGTCGTGGAATATTCTTACCGTCGGGAATATTAAATGCGATTTACCCAAGCAAGCCTTGTGTGGGCCCCATAAAGGAAATCGATTGGATGAAGAAAACGACAAGTATAAGTTATTTATAAATAACGGCGCGTAGTTGTTACCGTTAATATTGTTGGAATACCCGGTGGTTAAAACACAGTAGCACACGGTATTGCACCAATTATTGATTCTTACATAGGAAGGCATTATTCAATAATTGTTACAGTAGTTACTATTTAATATTTTATGTTATTGATTCAATAATTGCTACATTGATATTTTATATTATTGTTGTTTCAATAATTGTCACTACACAGTATTTTCATTATCAGATCAATAATTCATATCATTTGAATAATATTATTAGATAACATTATTGACAATGTCTAGAAAGTTCTATCTAAGGAGAGGTTTGGTCACCTAATTGCGCGCCAGTAAGGAGAAATCCTTATTGAAAAGCCCTCTCTTTCCTAGGAACTGCCTGGTTGTCAGTATTGTGATTCTGTAATATTATTTGTGAATAATTAATTATTGATTTATATGATAAGGAAAATATTCATTTTATGTGGATATAGATGGAGAAAATTTTTAATGTAACAATTGTTGAAAAATTGTTATCTTTTCGGATAAATAATTCATTTAAATATATTATTATATTTTAATAATATAATAATGGTGATATTTTTACAATGAATGTGGGATATATGAGTATATGAGGAGGAAGAGTATTTTTGTTACAAAAATTGTTTAAAACATGTTAAACATGTTTGTGGGCCCATTTCTTGAGTGAAATTTGAATATAGCCTGTAAAATCATCCGTTTGTGGATTTCGGTCAATTTTTGTTTGGAATTTGGAAAAACTTAAACTTACAAAGTTGTAGAGAATGGAATTTCCTATGGAAAGGACACGCGGTTTGAATTTTTTTAATAAAAGGGCTATTTATTATGAATTATTGAAGTTCAGAAGTTCCGAAATAATTAATTTTTGAAGTTTAAAATATTTTATTTAAGAAAAACGTTTTTCTTACTTTAATTGAGTGGGTGGCTGATGTTTGGCTCAATTAGTGTGCGTAGGAAGTTGTGGAAAAAATAATATTAATATTTATTAAATTTTCTGCTTTGGTGTTCTAAGCATTTTCCTATAAATAGGGTGCTTAGGTTAGAATTAAAAATCACAATTTAAACCGAAGTTTTCTCTCCCTTTCTCTCTCTATATTATCGAGCGTATTCTTGTGAGTATTTTGATACTTTGAGTGTTGCTATACGGTCTGCAAGTTCTCTTCAAAGACTATATCCAAGTATTCCAAATTTAAGTACAATCTTTTCAAGGTAAGGGATGTTATTTTCTTCTTAAATGATATTATTTTCTTCAATATCATTATGCCGAAATATTGGTTTAAACATTTAATCAAATTTGGAACTTTTTATGTCGGGGTTACTATTCACGGCACTATTCATCAAAAAATGAATTTTTTTTTCGTCCAAAATATATATTATGGATACTAGCTTTGATTGTATCCATGTTTTGATCATTCTTTAATTTTACTCTACTATGATTATTTATGAGGTATTTTTGGACATGGAGAAACCGAAATACGAATCCTTAATATTTATTCTTTTGTTTCATTCTATTCGTTTTCTTTAAAATATTTTTCATTATCCTCAGTCCTAAATGATGATATTATTGAATATCTTTCGCTTGTAGTGCAAAGATTAATGATTTTATGATGAATATCTTTGGCTGTAATGCAAAGATGTACATGTGTTGAGATGAACATGACCGGTGATGAATATCTTTTGGCTTCGTAGTGCAAAGATGAATATTTGATTCAAGATGAATATTGATTGATGTTACAGGGATAAAATATTGATGATGGACTTTTAAATTCATAGATTATAGTAGATTTCATTCTCTACGTAACTCATCTATAAATTATTATTTCCGCTGCGAATATTGATCTGAAACTTGTTGTCTATTGTATTTTATGAGATTTTTTCCCTGTTGAAGACTAACGATAATTTGTTCTATATTATATTAGTCATAATATTCTTTACTGGGCTAGTTGAGCTCACCCTTTTCCTTTTTGTTTCATTTTTCTTCTCAGGAGGCGAGAATGTAGCGAGTTCTAGTCGGGGTGTGGAATGATGATTCTAGAAAGTTGTTTTAGTAGTCCTCACCATTTTTATAAAATAATGTACCAATAATTGTAATGAGGACTTATTTGGGTGTGAATATTATCTAGACGATAATATTTGTATTTAAACTCACAGTTTATGTATTGTATTAATAAAGTTGTAGTTGTTTCAGTACCATGTTATTGACGACTCAAAATGGGTGATGTATACCTATTTTGGGGGAGTCACAGTTGGTATCAGAGCTTAGGGATATGATCTCTGGCGGAGATCGGGGAATAGAACTTTGAGGGGAGAGACGAGTAAATCCTTCGGTAGTGTGTCCTACCTAAGTTTATTTGTTAGTTGGCCAATATATAGGGATATTATGTAATATGTTGATTTCCTTAATTAACCCTTGTTTTATGGTAGTATTTGAGAATGTCGACTGAGAATGTTAACAGTGGAGTAAATGAGACCGTGGAGACACTTTTACTCACCAACGAGGAGAACGTGCAACAGGCTGGCAATGTTCCTCCTGTGAACAACACCACCGAAAGCAGATGATGAACGACGGGATGTTTAGAAGTTTTTTTGCGATTAATGCAAAATCGACGAGGAGACTCGTGTACAAAATACAGTGGAAATGATAACAACGACGATTTGTTACATACCAAGTAGTTCAAAGAGTTGGGACCACTAGATTTGGGAAAGCGGGATCCGATAAAAGTGAGCGTGGGTCAAACAAATTACCAAGATATTCGATGTCTTGGGATGCATGGAGGAATAGAAGGTTCCATTCACTACCTTTATGTTTCAGAACGAGGCAGACATTGGTGGGGAATCGTGAAGCATACCCATCCGGTACTTCAAAGCATGTCTGGGGACGCGTTTGAAACTTTTCAATAACAAGTACTTTCTCGAAAGTATTCATCATATGAAGGAAGTGGAGTTCATTAGACCGGAACAAAATAACATGACGGTGTCCCAAAGACGAGGCAAAGTTTGCAAAGTTATCCGTGGTTTGCACCTCATTTGGTGGAGAATGAGGCGTATATGACGCGGATGTTTCGAGAGGTTTGAAACCCAAGATACGCCAAGATCTCATTTCTCATAAAATTTTCTCTATTCGAGATGTTGTCAAGCAGGCTCAATTGTTAGAGCGAGATAACGAGTACGTTCAACCGAGGGACCATAACCAGGATCATACTGGTGACAGTAGTCATCAGAACAACGATAACCAGCGGAGAAAGAAGAATACGGACAAAGACGGTAACCACTCTGGTGGTATTCATGGCTATGAGAATAGAAGAAGCGAGTCGGGAGGAGATTTTAAAAAGAGGAGATTCAACAATGACCATGTGAAGACGTCAACACTTGGTTCTAAGGGAAGAGAACGACCACCGATCGTATGCTATAAATGTAGAAAAGAGGGACATATCAGCCCAAACTGCCCACAACAGTTCAAGGTATGTTATAATTATGGAAAGGAAGGACATATCGCTCAAGATTATACGGTAGCAAAACCAAGTCCAACGGGGATGGTGACTCAAAAGGCTGTCCCAAAAAAGTCAAAGTCAAAGTCAACGGTTCCTGGAATAGCGTTTGTCGTGACTAGTCAAAATGCGAGGAACCCAAACGAGGTGATCATGGGTAAACTAATCATAAATTCTTGCGAAATTTATTCCTTACTTGATACCGGTGCTACCCATTCATTTATCTCTCTTGCTTGTGCTCAACGTTTAAACTTAACTCTGGAGAAATTAGACTTTGATTTATATATGGAGACTCCGTTAGGAGAAACTTTCATCACATCCACTGTTTATAAATCTTGTTTGGTCCAAGTTGGCACCATCACATTACCTGTTGACCTTATCTCTTTAAAGATACTTGCTTTTGATGTGATTTTAGGGATTGATTGGCTAACTACTCATCATGCCAAAATTGATTATTTTTGTAAGGTTGTTAGTTTTTATATTCCTAACCAACCTGTTGTACGAATTTAAGCAACTAAACCATTAAAATCAATCACTGTCATATCTAGTCATAAAGTTATTCGTTTATTGAAAAACGGATGTCAAGCTTTCTTAGCCCATGTTATGGATTTGAATAAAGACACGTCAGATTTGAATAATATTCCTGTTGTTAGTAAATTTCCTGACGTGTTTCCTGAAGAACTTCCCGGTCTACCCCCAGAACGTGAAGTTGAATTCTTTATTGATCTTGAGCTTGGTATAAAGCCCATTTCTAAAATCCCATATCGAATGACTCTTATTGAACTTCAGGAGTTAAAGGTCCAACTACAGGAGTTGTTGGACATCGGTTTCATTCGTCCTAGTACATATCCTTGGGGTGCTCCTATTTTATTTGTAAAGAAGAAAGTCGGGAGTATGCGACTTTGTATTGACTATCGAGAATTGAACCATGTCACCATCAAGAATAGGTATCCGTTACCTCGTATTGATCATCTGTTTGACCAGTTGTAAGGAGCACAATTCTTTTCAAAAATCGATCTTCGTTCTGGATATCATCAGCTGAAGATTAGAACTGAGGATATTCCAGGCGCCTTGAACTCCGATGACGGGCATTATGAATTCTTAGTCATGTCTTTTGGATTGACTAATGCTCCTGCGGCTTTCATGGATATGATGAACCGAGTATTCAAGGATTATTTGGATCAATTTGTTGTTGTCTTTATTGATGACATCCTCATATATTTCAAAAGTCATAAAGATCATGAGCACCATTTGAAGCTGGTACTCCAAAGGCTTCGTGAAACAAGTTATATGCCAAGTTGATGAAATGCGAGTTCTGGCTTGAGGAAGTAGCATTCCTTGGGCACGTGGTGTTAAAACATGGAGTATCTGTTGACCCGACGAAGATTGAAGCAATTAAAAGTTGGGAGCAACCGAAGTCGGTGACTGAAGTACGTAGCTTTCTGGGCTTAGCTGGTTATTATCGGAGATTCGTGGAAGGATTTTCTCGAATTGCTACTCCGTTAACTCAGCTGACTCGGAAAGATACAAAATTTGTATGGAGCGAGGAATGCGAGAAGAGTTTCCAAGAGCTCAAGAGGAGACTCATTTCGCACTGCTCGACAATACCATCCGGTTCGGATGGATTTGTTATCTACTGCCGATGCTTTCAGCAAAGGGTTAGGATGTATTCTCATACAACGTGGGAAAGTCATAGCCTATGCCTCATGACAACTTAAAGAATATGAGAGGAATTATCCTACTCATGATCTAGAGTCAAGCGGCAATGTTTTTGCGCTTAAAGATCCTGGAGTCACTATCTATATGGAGAGAAAGTGGAGATATATTCAGACCATAAAAGCCTCAAATATTTCTTCACCCAAAAGGAACTCAACATGCGACAACGACGTTGGCTCGAGCTGTTAAAAGGTTATGACCACACCATTCAATACCATCCTGGAAAAGCAAACGTGGCAGCTGACGCGTTGAGTAGAAGATCATATGCAGGAATGAGTGCGATGATGTCAAGTAACCAACTTTAATCGATGAAGTTAAAGTTTCTCAAGCCACAGACTCAGAGCTGATGCGTATGAAAAGGAAAGTACAAGAGGGTGCTATTCCAGAAGCAAGAATTGATGAAGAAGGAATACTTCGAGTCAACTCCAGACTTTGTGTTCCTAACGATTCTGATTTAAAGAACAAGATCATGATGGAGGCACACAATACACCATTTGCAATCCATCCTGGAAGTACCAAAATGTATCATGATCTTCGATATACATTTTGGTGGAACAATATGAAGAGAGAGATCGCGAAGTTTATCTCGAGGTGTTTAACTTGTCAACGTGTAAAGGCGGAGCATCAAGTGCCTAAGGGTCCATTGCAACCACTTGAGATTCTAAAATGGAAGTGGGAATATATTACTATGGATTTCGTTACGGGTCTTCCCACGGTTTCTCAAGGCATAAATGCTATTTGGGTTATTGTTGATAGATTAACCAAGTCTGCTCATTTCTTGCCGATATGGGAGACTTATTACCTTGAACGTCTTGCTCATATGTATGTAAATGAGATTGTGGGATTGCATGGCATGCCAGTATCCATAGTTTTGGATCATGACCCAAGATTCACTTCACAATTTTGGGTTAGCTTGTAAAAAGCTATGGGCACGGATTTACGATTTAGTTTGGCATACCATCCTCAAACGGACGGACAATCAGAGAGGACTATTCAAACTCTTGAAGATCTATTAAGACTCTGTGTCCTATATTTCAAAGGGAGTTGGGATAAGTATTTACCATTGGTGAAATTCTACTACAACAACAGTTATCAGGCAAGTATAGGTGTGGCTCCATTCGAAGCATTGTATGGACGAAAGTGTCTCTCTCCAATATGTTGGGATGAGGTGGGTGAAGCAACATTGTTGGGACCCGAGTTGGTACGTATGACTACGAAAAAGATCCAAATGATTCGACAACGTATACAAACGGCTCAAGATCGACAAAAGGGTTATGCGGATCTTCATCGAAAGGATGTGGAATTTAGTATTGGGGATCATGTATTGTTACGTGTTGCCCCATGGAAAGGAGTTACAAGATTCGCGAAGAGAGGAAAGCTCAATCCATGATTTATTGGTCCATTTTAGATTCTTGACCGAGTAAGAAATGTAGCCTATAGACTTGCGATAACTCCAAGTATGTCTCATATTCATAATGTTTTTCATATATCTGTGCTTCGTAAATATGTGAAAGATCCGAACCATGTTATTGAGTTAGAACCGGATGAGATAGCCGAAGACTTAACGTACGAGGAGGTACCTGTCAAGATCTTGGATAGGAAGGAGCATGTCATACGTACAAAGGTCATACCACAAGTTAAAATTTTGTGGAGAAACCATGCTATTGAGGAAATGACCTGGGAGTTGGAAACAGAAATGAAAGCGAGGTATCCTCACCTTTTCGAAACACCAGGTACGTACGTCAATTTCGAGGATGAAATTTCATAAGGAGGGGAGGTTGTAAGACCCCAACTTATTATAAATAAAATCAAATTTCCTCAATTTATTATTTTGAAATAGTAAGGGTTGATTTGATTAATGTGGTTAGTTATGGGTAAAATGCGCAAATATTTCAAATATGCAAGTGGTTATAAAATATTCATTTTTATCGGAGAATATTCATTTGGTCGTGGAATATTCTTACTGTCGGGGAATATTCGTACGACGGAAAACTATTGGATGAAGAAAACGACAAGTATAAGTTGTTAATAAATAACTACAAGATAGTTATTCAATTATTATTGTTGGAATACCGATTGGGTAAAACACAAGAGTACATACCAGTATTGCACCAATTATTAATTCTTACGTAGGAAGGCATTACTCAATAATTGTTACAGTAGTAACTGTTCAATATTTTATGTTATTGATTCAATAATTGCTACATTGATATTTTATATTATTGTTGTTTCAATAATTGTCACTACACAGTATTTTCATTATCAGATCAATAATTCATATTATTTGAATAATATTATTAGATAACATTATTGGTAATGTCTAGAAAGTTCTGTCTAAGGAGAGGTTTGGTCACCTAATTGCGCGCCAGTAAAGAAAATTCCTTATTGGAAAGCCCCCTCCTTCCTAGGAACTGCCTGGTTGTCAGTATTGTGATTCTGTAATATTATTTGTGAATAATTAATTATTGATTTATATGATAAGGAAAATATTCATTTTATGTGGATATAGATGGAGAAAATTTTTAATGTGACAATTATTGAAAAATTGTTATCTTTTCGGATAAATAATTCATTTAAATATATTATTATATTTTAATAATATAATAATGGTGATATTTTTACAATGAATGTGGGATATATGAGTATATGAGGAGGAAGAGTATTTTTGTTACAAAAATTGTTTCAAACATGTTAAACATGTTTATAGGCCCATTTCTTGAGTGAAATTTGAATATAGCTTGTAAAATCGCCCGTTTGTGGATTTCGGTCAATTTCTGTTTGGAATTTGGAAAAACTTAAACTTATAAAGTTGTAAAGAATGGAATTTCCTATTGAAAGGACATGTGGTTTGAATTTTTCTGATAAAAGGGCTATTTATTATGAATTATTGAAGTTCTGAAGTTCCGAAATAATTAATTTTTGAAGTTTAAAATATTTTATTTAAGAAAAACATTTTTTTTTACTTTAATTGAGTGGGTGGCTGATGTTTGGCTCAATTAGTGTGCGTAGAAAGTTATGGAAAAAATAATATTAATATTTATTAAATTTTCTGCTTTGGTGTTCTAAGCATTTTCCTATAAATAGGGTGCTTAGGTTAGAATTAAAAATCACACCAGAAATTAAAGTTTTCTCTCCCTTTCTCTCTCTATATTATCGAGCGTATTCTTGTGAGTATTTTGATACTTTGACGGTTGCTATACGGTGCAAGTTCTCTTCAGCACTATATCCGGTATTCCAGCTAAAAGTACAGTCTTTTCAAGGTAAGGGATGTTATTTTCTTCTTAAATGATATTATTTTCTTCAATATCATTATGCCGAAATATTGGTTTAAACATTTAATCTAATTTGGAACTTTTTGTGTCGGGGTTACTATTCACGTATACGGCACTATTCACGTATACGACACTATTCATCAAAAAATAAAAATTTTCTTTTTCGTCCAAAATATCTATTATGGATAATAGCTTTGATTGTATCCATGTTTTGATCATTCTTGAAATTTACTCTACTATGATTATTTATGAGGTATTTTTGGACATGGAGAAACCGAAATACGAATCCTTAATATTTATTCTTTTGTTTCACTGGATTCGTTTTCTTTAAAATATTTTTCATTATCCTCAGTCCTAAATGATGATATTATTGAATATCTTTGGCCTGTAGTGCAAAGATTAATGATTTTATGATGAATATCTTTGGCTGTAATGCAAAGATTTACAGGTGTTGAGATGAACATGACCAACTGATGAATATCTTTGGCCTGTAGTGCAAAGTTGAATATTTGATTCAAGATGAATATTGATTGATGTTACAGGGATAAAATATTGATGATGGACTTTTAAATTCATAGATTATAGTAGATTTCATTCTCTACGTAACTCGTCTATAAATTATTATTTCTGCTGCGAATATTGATCTGAAACTTGTTGTCTATTGTATTTTATCAGATTTTTTCCCTGTTGAAGACTAAAGATAATTTGTTCTATATTATCTTAGTCATAATATTCTTTACTGGGCTAGTTGAGCTCACCCTTTTCCTTTTTGTTTCATTTTTCTTCTCAGGAGGCGAGAATGTAACGAGTTCTAGTCGGGGTGTGGAATGATGATTCTAGAAAGTTATTTTAGTAGTCCTCACCATTTTTGTAAAATAATGTACCAATAATTGTAATGAGGACTTATTTGGGTGTGAATATTGTCTAGACGACAATATTTGTATTTAAACTCATAATTTATGTATTGTATTAATAAAGTTGTAGTTGTTTCTGTACCATGTTATTGACGACTCAAAATGGGTGATGTATACCTATTTTGGGAGCGTCACAATTTTCATCTTTTTATACTCCATTAAATCAGAAATGAGAAACTTATTGGCTTTTTACGGACAAAATTGTGATATAGTAATTAAATTGGTTGAATAATTGTGACATGCAGGGAGTTGTGGTGACCGGTTTGACATACTATTTACAAGCATGAGTTATTTAGAAGAAAGGACCAGTGTTCCTATCCATGTCAACTCCATTGGGCTTTGTTTTCACAATCTTTTTTTTCAGCATTCCTCTGGGGGGAGATACTTAGTTTGGGAAGGTGATTAACTTTCTATCCAATGCATATATATTCCCTCCATTCTAAATTATATATGATTAATATTAAATTTAATTTTGAGATATATTTTGGATTCAAAATTAATATAAATTAATTTAATTTTAGACAACATGGTTATAAAAATTGAAAAAATTTAATATAGTAGTTAGTAAGTCAATCACATCAATTTTAATTAATTAATTTATTGTGGGGGTGTATTTACAGCATTTTAGGAGGAATTTTGTTGGTGGGAGGGCTTTACTGTGTGTTGTGGGGAAAGAGTAAAGAAGAACAGTTGGATGTTGGAATTTGTAAAACAGTAGAAGCTGAGGAGAAGATGACCTCCGAGTCAGATGGAGAACTCACAACCAAGACTATTCGTCCATCATTAAATGTTTAATAGTGTAGTGCTATGTGCTATTAGTGTAATCAATTTTGAGTATCAAATATTGTTTCATCTATCAAACAAAATACAACTGATTTTGAATTTTTCGTTCACCCTAATAAATTGTTTGGGCCGTCCAAAATTTGGGATAAATCTCACAGTCCATGTAGTGCCGGAGGTACGGGACACATCATACAATCTTGTATGATTATATTTCAAATTGATGGTGGGCCACGTACGGAAGCAAGTAAATACATCAAAATCAATTTCAAAAACATAAATTTCTTATATTTGTTTGCATGTATTATTAATGTTAGAAGTCTCAAATTTTATGTTCAAGGTACAAAATTAATCAACAAAATAATGAGACTATTTTTGTGATATCAATGTTGTGTTAAAATAATAATCAAGAAAATTTAAGGGAACTGATATTTTTACATAAAAAAATGATAAGTTCGGTGATACGTTCAACCTTCGTGCGAACGTTTGTTCAGCCTATGGGCGAACATTTATTTTAATGGAGTTCGGTGATACGTTTAGCCTTAGTACGAACGTTTGTTCAGCCTATGGGCGAATATTTATTTTAATGTTGCTTAGTGAAGCGTTCAGTCTTTGTGTGAACGTTTGTTCAACCTTTGTGCGAATTTTGGTGTTTTTAAAGTTTCGGTGATGTGTGTTCAGCCTTTGGGCGAACAATTATTTTATGTTCGGAGATACGTTCAGCCTTTGTGCTAATTTTGGTGTTTTCAAAGGTTCAGTGGTATGTTCAGCCTGTACAAATTTCTTTTATTCTTCCGGTCCAATTATAATGTCCAATTTACCTGTTCATGAGCATAGAGTTATTATTTATGAGATATATAATAAATGATTAATTGGTTCTTGATTTTATACAGGGTAATGTGATGAAAAGTTATCCTTCAATGCTTCTCCTCACAATTCTTCGATATTTTTTAAGTTCCACTCAATCATTTATCATTGCCATTGCTATAGAAAGAGACCCTTCTCAATGGAAACTGGGATGGAATGTCAGGCTCCTTGCCGTAGCTTATTGTGTAAGCACCGCGCTATATATAATATGAACTTTTTTTGCTAATGAATTTTCATCTTTTTTATACTCCGTTAAATCAGAAATGAGAATCTTATTTGACTTTTTACGGACAAAATTGTGATATACTCCCTCCGTTCCTTAATATAAGTCGTTTTAGGGTTGTGCACAAGTATTAAGATAATGATTGTATAACATTAACTATAATATCAATTGTCTATATTGCCCTTGTATTGGAATAAGAGATTGTTATTTATTGGACAAAAAATAGTGAGAGAACCAAAGTTACATTTAATACTTGGGGTAATATTGGAAACTAAGCAATTAATGCTTACTTGAAATTCTTAAACGACTTATATTAAGGAACACAAATATTTTTCTAAAACGACTTATATTAAGGAACGGAGGGAGTAGTAATTAAATTGGTTGAATAATTGTGACATGCATGGAGTTGTAGTGACTGGTTTTGTGAGATCCCGAAATTATGAAATGAAAGTGTTCAATTTTATTATAATTATTATTTTATTTCGTAAATGGTTAAATTGATAAAAGGTTAAAGTTAAGGGTGATATGTGAATTTTTTTGCAAAGTAAGCAAGTTGTTATACAATATTCGTTTGGTCGGAGAATATTTTTTTTATCGGGAATATTCGTACGACAACACAATCATTGGTGGACCCCACAACGGAAGTATTGTCGTAGTAAGAAAATGACAAAATTATCTTTTTATAAAAATAACGGTGAAAGTGTTACCGTTAAAACTGTTAAACTATCTAGTAGTAAAAGTACAGTAATACGCGTGGTTGCATAGTAGTACACTGTATTGATTATTTATGCTTACGTAAGAAGTCACTCAGTTATACTCAATTATTGCTACAGTAATTGCTGCATCATATCTCTTATATTATTGATTCAATTATTGTCACGGTATCATCTGCATAATATGTTATATTATTAAATCAATAATTGAGACGACAAAGTTATTCATATTATTATTTGTAATATTAACAATGTCTAGAAATTCTGTCAATGAGAGGTTTGGTCACCTAATTGCGCACCAATAAGGAGAAATCCTTATCAGAAAGCCACCTCTTTCCTGGGAACGACCTGGTTGTTAAATATTGTGCGTTATAATATTAATGATGAATAAGTTCGTGTTGATTAAAGATGAAATTTATAGTTCCATTGTGTGAGAATTATTAGTGTTAGTGAAAATCGACATTTATTTCGATAATAATTGATGTCTAGAGGTTATATTGATCAATCGGGTAATTAACCGGATAAATGAGTAATTAATTGCTATTGATTCACATGATTATAACTATTTGTTCACATGTGTGTACTATTGATTCACATTCTTGTACTATTAGGGGAGTTGGTGCAAGATTGATAATACTTGCATGACTAAGTTAAAAATGGAGGTATAGATGGAGGTATTATACTGTAATTCATATTTTCACATGTCTGGAACTATTGATTCACATGATTTACTATTGATTGACATGATTTACTATTAGGGGAGGTGGTGCAAGTTTGATAATACTTGCAGGACTAAATTAAAAATAAAAGAAAAGAGAAAGGTATTATACTGTAATATTCTGAGCCCCAAAACGTGCAATTATCGAAATTATATTTTACTATAAATAGAAGCTCATTCTTCCTTCATTTCTCACCAATTTACTAAAGCTATAGAGCAATTATTATAGAGAGAAATTATAGAGAGAAAGAAGAAAGAAGTACATTACCTAACTATTCCAAAGATCCGGTCTTCTCCGAGGTAAGGGATATTATTATTATGGTAAAGGGTATTATTTTTTTCAGTATTCATGAAGAGAAAGCTATTGTTATTCCATTCCTTATTATTTCATTGGAATAACTCGTGATACGCCAAGTACCGCATACATGGTGAAATTCTTCGTTATTCCATTCTTTATTATTTTGTTGAATATATCTTTATGTGCAGATTTACGCATGACACGGTTCCATTCTTTATTATTCTATTGGAATATCCGCTGCATGCGTGATACGATAACCCGATTCCATTATTTATTATTCGTTAGGAATAACGTGTCTCTCGCTGGTCTATCGATGCTTGGTGAATTCTTCGTTATTCCATTCTTTATTATTCATTGGGAATAACATCGCATGCAAGGGTCTATTGATGCACTGGTGAATTCTTTTGTTATTCCATTCTTTATTATTTCGTTGAATAACTTTCGCTCACGCAGACTACATCGCATGCATGGTGAATGACCTTTCGTATTCATTCTTTATTAAATTGTGGAAATGATCTATCTACGTAGATTACCGCATGACGGATGAAAATCTATTTGCAGTTTCATATATTCTATTATATTCGTATGAGATATCATTTCTTTTGTACTCGTCATGAAATATCATTTTATTTGGTATTTTATTTATGAGATACTATTCACGGGTTACTATTCACCCAGTTACTATTCATTCTAGTATAATTCACTCGGGTATTCGGGGCACTTTTCATGTCGAAGTACTATTCACGAGTTACTATTAACCCAAATATTATTCACTCGAGTATTTGGAGTACTTTTCATGTCGGGGTACTATTCACGAGGTACTATTCCCAAATTTGATATAATGTTATAGTTGTGGGTTATATTTATAAATTTTTCAAAATACGCAAGTTGTTATATAATATTCGATTGGTCGGGGAATATTCGTTTTAACAGAGAATATTCGTACGACGACACAATCATTGGTGGATCCCACAACGGAATTATTGTCGGATTGAGAAAATGACAAAAATATTTTATAAAAATAACGGCAGAAGTTTTACCTTTAACTGTTGAAACACCCGATGTTAAAAGTACAGGAATACGTGTGGTTGCATAGTAGCACACGATATTGATTATTGATGCTTACGTGAGAAGTCACTCAGTTTTGTTCAATTATTGCTTCAGTAATTGTTGCATAATATCTCACGTTATTTGATTCAATTACTATCGATATTTTATATATTATTAAATCAATAATTGAGATGACAGAGTTATTAATATTATTATTTGCAATATTAACGATGTCTAGAAGTTCTGCCAAGGAGAGGTTTGGTCACCTAATTGCGCGCCAATAGGGAGAAATCCTTATTGGAAAGCCCCATCTTTCCTGGGAACGACCTGGTTGATTAATATTGTGAATTATAATAAAGGTGATAAGTTTTGTTTTATTATTATTATAAATGTAATAAAACAGAATACTTTTATAAAGTTATTTGTTTTATTAGACTATAAATAGAATATTTAATATTCTATTATGCATAGTGTTTGCATAGTGCCTGCATAGAGTTTGTATAGTAAATTTTTTTTATATAAAACATAATACTTTTATAAAGTTATTTATTTTATTAGACTATAAATAGAATATATAATATTCTATTATGCATAGTGTTTGTATAGTAAAATATTTTTATATAAAAAAATGTAATACTTTTATAAAGCTATTCGTTTTATTAGATTATAAATAGAATATATTATATTTTATTTAAAAGATTTTGTTTTATTAGAATATTTTATTAATACTGCATAGTAAATCAATATGGACCGTCTGCTTAAAAGTAAATCAACTGGACCATTCATGAATTAGTTACTATTCAGTCCATTCTCCTATACATAGAAGCTCATTCGTTCATTATTTCTTACGAATTCACTGAAACTCTAGAGAGCAAAACTATAAAGAGAAAGAAAAAAAGTATTCTGTTACTTCACTACTCCTATATCCAGTTTCTTCTAAGGTAAGGGGTATTATTTCTTTCGTATTCATGAAGAGAACTTTTGTTATTCTATTCTTTATTATTCTGTTGGAATAACCTATATACACGGACTTCCCTATACTTGGTGAAATTCTTCTGTAATTCCATTCTTTATTATTATGTTGGAATAACCTATCTATGCGAAGTACCGCATACATGGTGAAATTCTTCTGTTATTCCATTCTTTATTATTACGTTGAACATTTCATTCATGCATGCGTTACGCATGACCTAGTTCCGTTATTTATTATTATGTTGTAACATCCCCGCTCGGCATGTAATTTCACCGACTCGGGTTCCATTATTTATTATTTTGTTAGAATATCCTGTCTGTAAGTTTACGCATTTGACCGGTTCTCGTTATTTATTGCTCATTGGAATAACTCATGCATCTGCAAGGTCTATCGCGATACCGTGATTTTTTTTTGTTATTTTATTCTTTATTATACTCGGTTGGTTAAAGTTTTGGCTTTTATACTCCATGAAATTAGTGGAATATCCTCGATATTTCAAGCGCTTCATCCAAAGATATTTTCATGGAAATATTCTTCTCGAGCATTCTTGAGTTTTACCCACAAAGCAAAGATTCATGTTGACAATTGGACGTTATTGGTTCTGGATAAATTAATTCTTGAACTTGTTTTATTGAATTCTTATATCATTGTCATAATCTTCATGTTTATATTATGTTAAAAGTCATCGTGTATTCGTGAGTGCATAGATGGACTTGGTATGATTATGACCGAGGATTATTTAAGATAATCATGACCGCAATGTTACAAATGATGTGGTAAAAGTCCTCATTGGCCCGTAGTGCATTGATGGACGAGTTGTTGGCATGATCATGACCATTGATGAATACACGAATATCCTCGCTCAGAGCATAGAAAATTTGTGGTTGTGATACTAATGAATATCCTGGCCAGAAAGTGGATGGATGATGTGGATTATATATTGTCGAGTCCCAAATGATAAAAGTGATAAAAAAAACCTTTTAAATCATAGAAGATAGTAGATTTTATTCTCTATTTGACTCTTTTAATGGATTGCTTGTTCCGCTGCAGTTAAACTTTATGTTTGTTATATTGTATCAGTTTAACACTGTTAAAGGCTAATGATAATTTATTCTCCATTATCTTAGTCATAATATTTCTTATTGGGCTAGTTGAGCTCACCCTTTTGCTTTCATTGTTCTCTTCAGGAAATGAGAACGTAGCAGGGACTAGTCGGGGAACGGAGTGACGGTCCAGATGATAGCATTAGTAGTCCTCACTATTTTATAAAATAGTGTGTTAATAAATGTATTGAGGACTTATTTTGAGTTTGAATACTGTCTAGAAGATAATATTTGTATTAAAACTCACAAAGTTCATGTTGTATATTTAAGATTGTATTTGTATTCCGCATCATGTATTTGGCGACTCGTAATATGTGATGTATACCTATTTTGGGGCCACACTATTATTCACACTATTCACTCACGGGTCTTATTTACTAAAAAATATATTTTTTTCTCATTCAAATTATTTTTGGTACATGAATATTATTCTTGAATTTTACTCCATAATGCAAAGATCATCATTGATAATTTGGATATTTTTAAACTCTAGATAAATTTAAAGTCTTTTATATTTATCCTTGATTTCATTTGATTAATGTTTATATCATTGTCATCATCCTCATGCTTATATTATGATGAAAGTTATCTCTGGCTTACGTGCAAAGATGGACTGTTGATTATTAATTTTACGGTTTGTATATCTTTGGCTTACGTGCAAAGATGGATTTATTGATTATCGGTTTCTAGGTTGTATATCTTTCGCTTACGTGCAAAGATGAACTATTGATTGATGAGTATCTTTCGCTTATGTGTATAGATGAACCGTTAATTTATCTCGATTATGGCCGTGGATCATTCGATATAATCATGACTGTAATGTTACAGATGAGGTGGTAAAAGTCCTCATGGCCCGTAGTGCATTGATGGGACAGTTGTTGGTATGATTATAACCGGTGATTATTCTCAGATAATCATGACCATTGTTGAAAACATGAATATCCTTAGACTGCAGTGCATGGATAATTTGTGGTCAAAATAATAATGAATATCTTTGGCCGTAGTGCAGGGATGATTCGATGATGTAAATTATTTATTAAGCTGAGTCTGAGCGATAAAATATTAATTATACACTTTTATTTCGTAAAAGATAGTAGATATCATGCTCTACTTGACTCTTCTAAAATACAATTGTATGTCTTTGGCATGTAGTGCAAAGATGAATTGTTAATGAATATCTTTGGCCGTAGTGCAAAGATGAATTTATTAGTATGATTATGAACAAGAATTGTGATTTGGTATAATCATGATTTTTGATGTTTCAGGTAAAGATAGGTGATGAAAATTATCTTCGTCCTGGGTGCGAAGAGGAATTTAGAATCACAATTATGATTATGAGTTATTCACATGATTGTGGATAGGAAGTGTTGATTGATGTTACAGGGATAAAATATTGTTGGTGGACTTTTAACATGGAGAAGATAATAGACCTTATGGTCTATTTGACTCTTCTAATGGATGGCTCGTTCCGCTGCAACTATGGTTGAAAAGTTTTATCATCTACCATATGTTCTAAATCTCTGATTTATTACTGATGAAGGCTATTGATGATGTAAATTATCTTTAGTCATGATATTCTTTACTGGGCTAGTTGTGCTCACCCTTTTTGATTCACAATTCCTTTCAGGTAATAAGAGTGTTTCTGGGTTGAGCGGGGATAACAGGAGAATAAAACGGTGGTCTATAGCTGTTGAGGTTCTCCCTAAATAGTATGGAAATAATTTTGTTGAGAACTTTAGATAAGTGTGTCGTATTGTATCCGTCATTTGATATTTAATTTTGGTGAACCGAATAGGGTCAGAGTATAGGGATAATATGTGATATGTTAATTAACCCTTGTTTTGTGGCAGTATTTGAAAATGACATCCGAGAATGTTGAGAACATCAATGGAGCACAGGAGACCGTTGAGTCTCCACAGATCAATAATCAGGATAATATGCATCAGGAACGCGACAATCCTCAGGCAAAAAAAAATACTGACCAAATAATGAACGATGGAATGTTCAGAGGCTTTCTACAATTCATGCAACATCAGGCAAGAGAGACTCCTGTCCGAAATGCAGGTGGAAACACTGGCAACTCTCGGACGATCACTGCTAAGCAGTTCAAGGAGCTGGGACCACCGGAGTTTTTTGAAGAGCCAAAACCACTTAAGGCGGAGACGTGGATAAAGCAGATCAACAAGATATTTGATGTCTTGGGATGCTCCGAGGAGCAAAAGGTTCCCTTTTCCACCTTCATGTTGTGGGCAGAGGCAGATTACTGGTGGGAATCTGTAAAGCGTACTCAACCTGCCGAACTGAAGATGTCTTGGGAGAAGTTCCAAGAACTGTTCAATGACAAGTACTTTCCCGAAAGTATTAATCACATGAAAGAGGTAGAGTTCATTAAACTAAAACAAAACAACATGAACGTGTCGTAGAACAAAGCCAAGTTTGCTGAGTTGTCCCGGTTTGCGTCCCATTTGGTTGATAATGAGGAGAGAATGACACAGATGTTTCTAAGAGGTTTGAAACCCGAGATACGTCAATACCTCATTTCTCATAAACTTTACTTGTATTCAGATGTTGTTAATAAGGCTCAGTTATTGGAGCGCGATAATGAGTCAACCCAACCAAAAGAGAGCAACCGGCAAAATGATAATACCAGTGATAGCAGTCATCGAAGCGGTGACAACAAGCGTGGAGGGAATCAACATGCCAGAAATGGTAATCACTTCGGTGGTAATCATGGTCAAAACAATAAGAGTGGACATTTCAAGAAGAGGAGATTCAACAATGATGAAAAGACGTCAGCATCAGCACCCGTCGTTAAGGAAGGAGAACGACCACCTATCATATGCTTCAAATGTGGAGGGGAGGGACACATCAGTCCAAACTGTGCGATGCCATCCAAAGCATGTTATAATTGTGGAAGAGAAGGTAACCTGGCCCGATTTTATCGTGCACCGAAGACAAGTCCAACTGGGATGGAGGCATCAAAGGCCATCCCAGATAAGATAAAACCAGTAGTTCAAGGGAGAGTGTTTGTCGTAACCTCTCAGAAAGTAAGGAACCCGAACGAGGTCATCACAGGTAAGCTTATCATAAACTCTAGCGAAGTATATACCTTATTTGATACCGGTTCTACCCATTCTTTTATTTCTCATACTTGCGCTCAACGTTTAAATTTGACTCCAGAGAAATTAGACTTTGACTTATCTGTTGAAACTCCGTTGGGAGAAACCTTCATTACATCCACTGTTTATAAGTATTGTTTGGTTCAAATCGGCACCCTCACATTACACGTCGATCTTATTTCATTGAAAATACTTGCATTTGACGTAATTCTAGGGATTGATTGGTTAACTACTCATCATGCAAAAATTGATTATTTTCGTAAGGTTGTTAGCTTTCATATTCCTAACCAACCTATTATGCAAATTCAAGCAACCAAATCATTAAAATCAATCACTGTCATCTCAAGCCATAAAGCTATTCGTTTATTGAAAACGGATGTCAAGCTTTCTTAGCTCATGTCACGGATCTAAACAAAAATACGTCAGTTTTGAATGATATTTCTATTGTTAATAAATTTCCTGGCGTATTCCCTGAAGAACTTTCTAGCCTACCCCCAGAGTGTGAAATTGAATTTTGTATCGACCTTAAACCTGGTACAAAACCTATTTCCAAAGCCCCATATCGAATGACTCCTATTGAACTTTAGGAGTTAAAGACCCAACTGCAGGAATTGTTAGACATCGGTTTCATTCGTCCTAGTACTTCTCCTTGGGGTGCTCCTGTTCTATTCGTGAAGAAGAAAGATGGGAGTATGCGACTTTGTATTGATTATCGGGAGTTGAATCATGTCACCATCAAAAATAGGTACCCATTGCCACGTATTGATGACTGTTTTGACCCAATTAAGAAGGCGCCAAATTCTTTTCAAAGATTGATCTTCGTTCCGGATATCAGCAATTAAAGATTAAAACCGATTACATTCCAAAGACGACTTTTTAGAACTTGGTACGGGCATTATGAATTCCTAGTCATGTCTTTTGGATTGATTAATGCTCCTGCTGCTTTCATGGATATGATGAACCGAGTATTCAAGGAATATTTGGATCACTTTGTGGTCGTCTTTATTAATGACATCCTCATATATTCCAAATGCCGTGAAGATCATGAGCAACACTTAAATCTGATACTCCAAAAGTTTCGTGAAAACAAGCTTTATGCCAAGTTGAAGAAATGCGAGTTCTAGCTTGAGGAAGTAGCATTCCTTGGGCACATGGTATCAAGTCATGGAATATCTGTTGACCCGGCAAAGATTAAAGTTATTCAAAGCTGGGAACAACCTAAATCAGTGAGCGGAGTACGTAGCTTTCTCGGCTTAGCTGGTTATTATCGGAGATTCGTAGAAGGGTTTTCTCGAATCGCTACTCTATTAACTCAGCTGACTCGAAAAGATACAAAATTCAGTTGGAGTGAGGAATGCGAGAAGAGTTTTCAAGAACTCAAGAGAAGACTCATTTTAGCACCTGTTCTGACAATACCATCTGGTTTGGAAGGATTTGTCATCTACAGTGATGCTTCGGACAAAGGGTTAGGATGTGTTCTCATGCAACATGGGAAAGTCATAGCCTATGCCTCTCAACAATTTAAAGAATATGAGAGGAATTATCCTACTCATGATCTAGAGTTGGCAGCAGTCGTTTTTGCACTAAAGATTTGGAGGCATTACTTGTATGGGGAGAAAGTGGTGATCTTTACGGATCATAAAAGCCTCAAATATTTCTTCACTCAAAAGGAACTCAATATGCGACAACGACGTTGGCTTGAACTATTGAAAGATTATGATCATACCATCCAATACCATCCTGGAAAAGCGAACGTGGTAGCTGACGCATTGAGTAGAAGATCATATGCAGGTACGAGTGCGATATTGTCAACGCAAAGGCCTATTTTGTATGACTTGCAAAGGATGAAGATAGAGATAAAGACTCCAGGGACCCACGTGATGATGGCGAATATACGAGTAAAACCAACTTTAATCGATAAAGTTAAAAAGTCCTCAAGCTCTGAGACACAGAGCCGATGCGTATGAGGAAAAAAGTACAAGAAGGTGTTATGCCGGAAGCAAGAATCGATGAAGAAGGAATACTTCGAGTTAACTCCAGACTTTGTGTTCCTAATGATCCTGAGTTAAAGTATTAAATCATGATGGAGGCGCACAACACACCATTTGCAATCCATCCTGGGAGTACCAAAATGTATCGTGATCTTCGTCATACATTTTGGTGGAGCAATATGAAGAGAGAGATAGCGTTGTTTATCTCAAGGTGTCTAACTTGTCAAGGAGGAGCATCAAGTACCAAAAGGTCCATTGCAACCACTTGAAATTCTAGAATGGAAGTGGGAGCACATTACCATGGATTTCGTTACTGGTCTTCCCAAGGTTTCTCAAGGCATAGATGCAATTTGGGTCATTGTTGATAGATTGACCAAGTCTGCTCATTTTTTACCTATACGAGAAACTTATACACTTGAACGTCTTACTCGTATGTACATAAACGAGGTTGTAAGATTGCATGGTATGACAATATCCATAGTTTCTGATCGAGGCCCAAGATTCACTTCACGATTTTGGGTAAGTTTGCAAAAAGCTATTAGCACGGATTTACGATTTAGTTCGGTATATCATTATCAGACGGACGGACAATCAGAGAGGACTATTCAAACTCTTGAAGATTTATTAAGACTCTGTGCCCTTGACTTCAAGGGAAGTTGGGACAAGTTCTTACCATTGGTGGAGTTTTCCAACAACAACAGTTATCAAGCAAGTATTGGCATGGCTCCATTCGAAGTGTTGTATGGAAGAAAGTGTCATTCTCCAGTATGCTGGGATGAGGTAGGTGAAGCAACGTTGTTGGGACTAGAGTTAGTACGTATGACTACGGAAAAGATTCAAACGATCCGACAATGTATAAAAACCTCACAAGATCGACAAAAGAGTTATGCTGATCTTCATCGAAAGGACGTGGAATTCGATATTGGAGATAATGTGTTGTTACGTGTTGCTCCATGGAAAGGAGTTACGAGATTTGGAAAGAGAAGAAAGCTCAATCCTCGATTTATTGGCCCATTTTTAATCCTCGATCGAGTAGGAACTGTGGCATATAGACTCGTTTTACCGCCAAGTATGTCTCGTGTTCATAACGTTTTTCATATATCCATGTTATGTAAATATGCGGAAGACCCGAACCACATTATTGAGTTAGAACCGGACGAAATAGCGGAAGATTTAACGTATGAATAGGTTCCTGTTTAAATCTTGGATAAGAAGGAACATATTCTACGCTCCAAGGTTATACCTCAAGTCAAAGTTTTGTGGAGAAACCACGATGTTGAGGAAATGACCAGGGAGTTAGAATCTGAAATAAAATCATGGAATCCTTACCTCTTCGACATACCAGGTACGTACCCTAATTTCGAGGGCGAAATTTCATAAGAAGAGGAGGTTGTAAGACCCCAACTTTTTTTTAATAAAGATGATTTTTCTATAAATATCATTTTTAAATATTATGGAATGAATTTGATATAATGTTATAGTTGTGGGTAATATTTATAAATTTTTCAAAATCTGTAAGTTGTTATATAATATTCGATTGGTGGGGAATATTCATTTTAACGGGGAATATTCGTATGGCGACACAATCATTGGTGGACCTCTAACGGAATTATTGTCGGATCGAGAAAACGACAAAAAATATTTTATAAAAATAACGGCGAAGTTTTCTGAATTAACTATTGAAACACCGGTGTTAAAAGTACGAGAATACACGTGGTTGCATAAGTAGCACACGGTATTGATTATTGATGCTTACATGAGAAGTCACTCAGTTTTGATCTCACGTTATTTGATTCAATTATTGTCGATATTTTATATATTATTAAATCAATAATTGAGATGACAAAGTTATTAATATTATTATTTGCAATATTAACGATGTAGAAATTACGCTAAAGAGAGGTTTGGTCACCTAATCAATGCCAATAGGGAGAAATCCTTATTGGAAAGCCCCCTCTTTCCTGGGAAGGACCTGGTCGATTAATATTGTGAATTATAATAAAGGTGAAAAGTTTTTTTTTATTATTATTATAAATGTAATAAAATAGAATACTTTTATAAAGTTATTTATTTTATGCATAGTGTTTGCATAGTACTGCGTAGTGTTTGTATAGTAAAATCTTTTTATATAAAATGGAATACTTTTATAAAGTTATTTGTTTTATTAGACTATAAATATAATATAAATTATTCTATTATGCATAGTGTTTTCATAGTACTGCATAGTGTTTGATAGTAAAATCTTTTATATAAAAAATGTAATACTTTTATAAAGTTATTCATTTTATTAGATTATAAATAGAATATATTATATTTTATTTAAAAGATTTTATTTTATTAGAATATTTTATTATTCTTGCATGTAGTAAATCAATATGGACCGTCAGTTTAAAAAGTAAATCAACTGGACCGTTTAGGAATTAGTTACTATTAGGTCCATTCTCCTATAAATAGAAGCTCATTCCTTCATTATTTCTTACGAATTCATGAAACTCTAGAAAGAGAAACTATAGAGAGAAAGAAGAAAAGTATTATCGCTACTTCACTACTCCTATATCCGGTTTCTTACATGGTAAGGTGTATTATTTCTTCGTATTCATGAAGAGAACTTTTGTTATTCCATTCTTTATTATTCGTTGGAATAACTCAGTATCATGTGGACTTCCTTATACTCGGTGAAATTCTTACATTATTCCATTTCTTTATTATTATGTTGGAATAACATATCTATGCTGGCACCGCATACATGGTGAAATTCTTACATTATTCCAATCGTTGGAACATCATATACGTGCGCGCTTACGCATGACTGGGTTCCGTTATTTATTATTACATTGGAATATCACATCGATGCAAATTTACTTTGACCTAGTTCCGTTATTTATTATTACATTGGAATATTCGCATGCATGCGTTTATGCGTGACACCGGTTTTGTTATTTATTATTCTATTGGAATAACTTCGCCTACATCGCGGTCTATCGCATGCACGGTGATTTCTTTTGTTATTCCATTCTTTATTATTACTCGTTGGAATAACTTGTGTAGAAAAGCGGACTTCCTATACTCGGTGAAATTCTTACGTTATTCCATTCTTTATTATTATGTTGGAATAACCTATCATATGCAATACCGCATACATGGTGAAATTCTTATGTTATTCCATTCTTTATTATTCTATTGGAACATCATGTCTGTGCGTTTATGCATGACCTGGTTCCGTTATTTATTATTCATTGGAACATCACGCCGGCAAGCTAATTTTGCCGACACGGTTCTGCGTTATTATTTATTATTCATTGGAATATTCATGCGTGCATTTACGCATGACTTTGGTTACATTATTTATTATTTCGTTGGAATAACACATGTCATGCGGTCTATCGCATGCCTGGTGATTTCTTTTGTTATTCCATTCTTTATTATACTCAGTTGGTTAAAGTTTTGGCTTTTATACTCCATGAAATTAGTGGAATATCCTTGATATTAACGCTTCATCCAGTATCTTTTCATGGAAATATTCTTCCGAGCATTCTTGAGTTTTACCCCACAAAGCGATATCATGTTGACAATTTGGATGTTATTGGTTCCTGGATAAATTAATTCTTGAACTTGTTTTATTGAATTCTTATATCATTGTCATCATCCTCATGTTTATATTATGTTGAAAGTCATCTATGGCTTTTGTAGTGCATAGATGGACTTGGTATGATTATGACTGAGGATTATTCGGTATAATCGTGGTAGTAATGATACAAATGATGTGGTAAAAGTCCTCATTGGCCCGTAGTGCATTGATGGACGATTGTTGGCATGATCATGACCATTGATGAATACACGAATATCCTTGGCCTTTGTGAGTGCATGGAAAATTTGTGGTTGTGATACTAATGAATATACTTTGGTCAGTAGTGCGGGGATGATGTGGATTGTATATTGTCGAGTCCCAACGATAAAAGTGATGAAAACCTTTTAAATCATAGAAGATAGTAGATTTTATTCTCTACTTGACTCTTTTAATGGATTGCTTGTTCACCGCAGCTTAAACTTGATGTTTGTTATATTGTATCGTTTTAACTTTGTTAAAGGCTAATGATAATTTATTCGCATTATCTTAGTTATAATATTTCTTATTGGGCTAGTTGAGCTCACCCTTTTGCTTTTATTGTTCTCTTCAGGAAATGAGAACGTAGCAGGGACTAGTCGGGGAACAGAGTGATGGTCCAGATGATAGCATTAGTAGTCCCCATTATTCTATAAAATAGTGTGTTAAATAAATGTATTGAGGACTTATTTTGAGTTTGAATATTGTCTAGAAGATAATATTTGTATTAAAACTCACAACTCATGTTGTATATTTAAGATTATATTTGTATTTTGTACCATGTATTTGGCGACTCAGAATAGGTGATGTATACCTATTTTGGGGGCGTCACACTATTCATGGGGTACTATTTACCTGAAAAATATATTTCTTTTCTGTCCAAATTATTTTTGGTACATGAATATTATTCTTGAATTTTACTCCATAAAGCAGTATCATGTTGACAGTTTGGATATTTTTAAACTCTGGATAAATTTAAAGTCTTTAATATTTATCCTTGATTTCGTTTGATTAATGTTTATATCATTGTCATCATTCTCATGCTTATATTATGATGAAAGTTATCGTTGGCTTACGTGCAAAGATGGAGTGTATATTATTGGTTTTACAGTTGTATATCTTTGGCTTACGTGCAAAGATGAACTATTGATTGATGAGTATCTTTGGCTTATGTGTATAGATGAACTGTTGATTTATATGATTATGCCCAGGGATCATTCAGTATAATCATGACCTGTAATGTTATAGATGAGGTGGTAAAAGTCCTCATTGGCCCGTAGTGCATTGATGGACAGTTGTTGTTATGATTATAACCAGGGATTATTCGGTATAATCATGACCATTGTTGAAAACACGAATATCCTTGGCCCGTAGTGCATGGATAATTCGTGGTCATAATAATAATGAATATCCTTGGCCGTAGTGCAGGGATGATTCGATGATGTGAATTATTTATTAAGCTAAGTCAGAGCGATAAAATATTAATTATACACTTTTAATTCGTAAAAGATAGTAGATATCATGCTCTACTTGACTCTTCTAAAATACAGTTGCATGTCTTTGGCATGTAGTGCAAAGATGAATTATTAATGAATATCTTTGGCCGTAGTGCAAAGATTAATTTATTAGTATGATTATGAACAAGAATTGTGATTTGGTATAACCATGATTTTTGATGTTTCAAGTAAAGATAGGTGATGAAAATTATCTTCGTCCTGGGTGCGAAGAGGAATTTAGAATCACAATTATGATTATGAGTTATTCACATGATTGTGGACATGAAGTGTTGATTGATGTTACAGGGATAAAACATTATTGGTGGACTTTTAACATGGAGAAGATAATAGACCTTATGGTCTATTTGACTCTTCTAATGGATTGCTCGTTCCGCTGCAACTATGGTTAAAAAGTTTTATCATCTACCATATGTTCTAAATCTCTGATTTATTACTGATGAAGGCTATTGATGATGTAAATTATCTTTAGTCATGATATTCTTTCTTGGGCTAGTTAGTTGCTCACCCTTTTTGCTTCACAATTCCTTTCGGTGTAATAAGAGTGTTTAAAGATTGGCCAGGGATAACAAGGGAATAGAAGCGGTGATTGGTTCATATTTGTTGAGGTTCTCCCTAAATAGTATGGAAATAATTTTTTGAGAACTTTAGATAAGTGTGTCGTATTGTATACGTCATTTGATATTTAATTTTGGTGAACCGAATAGGGTGAGGTGAACCCAACTTTGGAAGGGTGTTTTGCCTTTATCATACAAGATGTCTAATGACATCTGACCTCGTGTTATCATAAGATAGTCATGCACATCCACTTCTTTGAGTATATCTACGAGCACTACCTATATGATATTGGAGTATATTTGAAATATAATTTTCACTTGGAGACAACGAATATAATTATATGTCAAGAGAAGACTCACCATTGGGAAGAAGATGATAGTAATCTTCTTGTTTTTTCTTTGGGGACTTTTGGGTCAACCAAGGATAATTCTGTGGACATATGATATTTATCATAACCTAGATGCATGGCCTCCCATGTACGAGGATTTCCTTGAGTATTTTCCAAAGATTTTAATTTCTAAAACAATTATTGACTGTACCTTTATGTGAGGTACCATTGTAAGGTCTTGTGGTCAAGGCCCCACGAAAGTTATATATATTTGTATTAAAACTCACAGCTTATCTGTTGTCGTACTCTGCACGATAGTTCAACAGTTGTATAAATGAAGTTTATATTTAATTTTTATAGTACGATATCTGGCAACTCAGAATGGGTCGTGTGGACCTATTTTGGGGGTGTCACAGGTTTGACATACTACTTACAGGCATGGGTAATTGAGAAGAAAGGACCAGTGTTCCTAGCCATGTCAACTTCTTTAGGCTTTGTTTTCACAATCTTTCGTTTAGCATTCCACTTGGGGAAGATACTTAGTTTCGCAAGGTGATTAACTTTCTATCCAATGCATATATTCCCTCCATTCTAAATTATTTATGATTAATATTAAATTTAATTTTGAGATATATTTTAGATTCAAAATTAATATAAATTAATTTAATTTTAGACAATATGGTTATAAAAATTAAAATTTTTTAATATAAATATAGTACTAATTAAGTCAATCACATCAATTTTAATTGAATAATTTATTGTGGGGGTGTGTTTGCAGCATTTTAGGAGGAATTTTGTTGGTGGGAGGGCTTTACTGTGTGTTGTGGGGAAAGAGTAAAGAAGAACAGTGGATGTTGGAATCTGTAAAATAGTAGAAGCTGAGGTGAAGATGAGCTCCGAGTCAGATGGAGAACTCACAACCAAGACTATTCATCCATCATTAATTGTTTAGCAGTGTAGTGTTACTGTGCTAGTAGTGTAATCAATTTTGAGTATCAAATATAGTTTCATCTATCTAACAAAATACAACTGATTTTGAATTTTCCGTTCACCCTAATAAATTGTTTGGGCCGTTCAAAATTTGGGATAAATCCCACGGTCCACGTAGTGCCGGAGGCACGGGACACATCTAGTCTGATTATATTTCAAATTGGTGGTGGGCCACGTTCAAAAGCTAGTAAATACATCAAAATCCATTTCAAAAACATAGATTTCTTATGTTTGTTTGCATGTATTATTCATGTTAGAAGTCTCAAATTTTATGTTCAAGGTACAAAATTAATCAACAAAATACACGAGACTATTTTTGTAATATGAATGTTGTGTTAAAATAATAATCAGGAAAATTTAAGGGAACTGATATTTTTACATAAAAATTGATAAGTTCGGTGATACGTTCAGCCTTCATGCGAACGTTCGTTCAGCCTATGGGCGAACATTTATTTTTATAGAGTTCGGTGATACGTTTAGCCTTCATGTGAACGTTTGTTCAGCCTATGGGCAAACATTTATTTTAATGTTGCTTAGAAAAGCATTTAACCTTCGTGCGAACTTTGTTCAGCCTTTGTGTGAACATTTGTTCAACCTTTGTGTGAATTTTGGTGTTTTTGGAGGTTTAGTGATGCGTGTTCACCCATTGGGCGAACAATTATTTTATGTTTGGAGATATGTTCAGCCTTTGTACGAATTTTGGTATTTTCAGAGGTTCGATGGTATGTTCAGCCTATGGGCGAACAATTATTTTATGGTAGGCGGTATGTATAGGTTTTGCGGTGAACTTTGGTGTTTTCGGAGGTTCGGTGGTATGTTCAGCTTTGGGGCGAACATTTTTTTTATGGGGTTCAGTTGATATAAGGGTAATTATTTATTTCTTTGGTCATGATAATGTTGGTTATTTGTCTTTGGTTCTGATAAGGCTTATTATCTGTTCGGCGTATGTATGGTGTCACTACAAGAAAACTGGCTAATTCTGACAGAATTAATTATGACGAAAATATTCCCTCGAAGATAGGCTATGTCCGACGGATATTTCAATCGAAAATAATTCAGTCGCCAAAGTTCGCGTCAGTGCCAAACTTATATTCGACGGAATAGTGTTTACTTTCGACGGACTATCAGTCGAAGATAACATAATTACGACGGATTTATTCTTGACAAAAATTCCGTTGAAAATAAGCTTTAAAACCTAATCAGATCAGTTTCTCCCCAACCGCCTCTCATTCTCATTCTCTCTCTCACTGCTCTCATATCCCTACCACCAGACGCCACCACCAGCAGCTGCCACCACCAGACGACGCCACTAACAATGACCATCGCCGCCATGACCACCACCCGTGAACACCACCACCCGGTGATGTACCCATGACTAGGCGCCACCACCACCACCACCACCACCACCACCGGTATTTCTGAAATTTGCACATTAATTCAAGGTATAATATTTCTAAACCTTTAGTTTGCAAATTAATTAAAGGTATGATATTTTTGATATTGGACATGATCTTTGTATGATATTTCTAAAATTTGTGGCTTAATTTGTTTTAGGTTTAGTATGAGTTTAAATATGAGATTAACCTAATTATATTTGTGATATTTGTATGATATGTTGTAGCTGTGAATTTGGGAGGCTGAAATTTAGACTCTTAAAATCTGAAATTGGGAGGCTAAAATTGGAATTTGAATTTTGGAATGTGGACATATGATAATTATGAATGTCTTTGCTTTTCTTTATGCAATTGCAGTTTATATATATGTTAGTGTATTGAATTTGGATTTTGGAATGTGGACAGTGTTGTGTAAATGCGATACTTGATATTTTTGACGAAATTTTCAACGGAATTTCTGTCAGAATACTGCAATTGCCAAATGTGTGGGACCTACAAGTATATTTATTTATTATTTAATTAGTTTCCTAATATTAAAATAAACTAAGTAGTATTTACTTAGTTTCTTACTACTAAATTAAATTAAAATAAAGAAAATTAAATTAAAATAAAATAAAGTAAAGTAACAAAGATAAAATAAATAATTAATAAAATAAAATAAATAATAAATAATAAATTAAATTAAATTAAATAAAACAAAAAATGATTTTATTTAATAAAAAAATTTAAAAATAAAAATAAATTAAATTAATTTAATTTAATATAATTAATATAATTCAAATTAAATTAAATTAAATTAAAAGAATTTAATTTAATTTAATAAAAAATTAAAATCATATAATATAATACAAAATAAAATTATATAATATAATACAAAATAAAATTAAATAAATTAAAACATAATAATAAATTTAATCTGATTTAATAAAATAAATTAAGTAAAATAAAATGAATTTAATTTAATTTAATAAAATAAACTAAGTAACATTTGCTTAGTTTGCCGCAATATTCAAAAAACTCAATAAGTACTATAATATGAAACTTAGAAACTCGTTTGCCAAGTATGAGTGACAAAGAGTACAGTAGTCTCCATATATTCCAAATAACAGATCTCACAAACTATGTAGCACATACTTAGTTTTTCATTGGCAAAATAAACTAAGTAGTATTTGCTTAGTTTGCCACAATTTTCAATAAACCAAGTAATACTCTCCCTTTAATCTTCAATACACTCAATAATGTACTATAATTTGAAACTTAGAAACCCATTTGACATTCACTCAGTAGGAGTGAATGTCGAACATTCGATTTGGATTTATTATTGGATGTTATGTCTCTCACTGAGGTAAGTTGCCCAATACTGAAGCTAAGTACATTTTTGTTATTTTGAGGATTTTTTGAAAGTTATCTCTATATGTTCTTCGAGTGCATCCTTAGATTAAGTTATCTTAGTCTATTTTGTATGCTTGGAGACCATGGGAAAGTGTTGCCGAAATTTTCTTGAAATTCATGAAACGTACTCAACGTGTTGGCACTAGTGACGAGACACATCCAATAACAGGATAGAAGCCTTACCCCTGTATGAATATCCAAATTAAGTGAATGTGTCTTCTGTGTAGTTAAAAATGTCGACCGACCGGAGATGGATGTACCGTAGGATACCCAGTGATGGGAGGGGATTAGTCTCAACTTATCGTGATGGGGTGTCAGATTTCTTGAACAAAGCAATAGAACATGTTGATGATCCGAATGGGAAGATGCGATGCTCGTGTGTCAAGTGTAAAAACCTAATTTGAAAGAAAGTCGACGAGATTAAATTAACGTGTACCTTCGACCGTTAGTGGATGAACTAAAGATGTTGTGGGAGACAGGGGTCCAGACGTATAATAAATTGATATGCGAGAATTTTGTGATGAAGGCAGCCCTGTTATGGACTATCACTGACTTTCAGGCTCTTGGGATGGTTAGTGGTTGGTCAAATCATGGGAAACTATTCTGTCCAGTGTGTATGGGGAATATGCAAGGCAATCAGTTGCAGCATGGGTAGAAATGTAGTTTCTTTAGAACTGCTCGTAGATTCTTGCCTCTTGATCACAATTATAGAAAGATGTCTGCACAGTTCAACACAAAGACAGAGAAGAAGGGGGTTGTTGGTCGACTGTCGGGCAGTGAGGTCTTGGGCTGGTTGAACCAACTTGATTTTCCTTTATCGGGAAAGGAGCAAAGTAAATTGAGAGCAGCCGGGTACGTGAAGACTCATAATTGGATATACTTGCCCATATAGTTTGAGTTGCCGTATTGGGGAACACTTTCAGTTTCTCATTGTATAGATGTCATGAAAATAATGTTTTCGAGAACTTGTTTTACACCGTGTTAGATGCAAGTGGTAAAACCAAAGACAATGACAACGCCCGAAAAGATTTAGAGGCATTGACCATTCGGCCAGAATTGTGGCTTCGCCCTAACAATACGAAACCTAAACCTAATTATGGTTTCACCCTAATAATACGCAATAAGTTGAAGACGTGTGTAAGTGGGTTAGTGGGTTGAAGCTCCCAGATGGATATGCGTTGAACATAACACATTGTTGTAAGGTTGAGCAATTGAAAATTTTTGTATTCAAAAGTCACGATTGTCATGTATTCATGCAGGATTTGATCCCAATTGCATTTCGTGAGATGTTACCCAGAAAAGTTGTGGATGCATTGACCAAACTTTCAAATTTCTTTCGAGATCTTTGCTCAAATGTAATTAAGTATAGTGATGTGGAGCAGATGGAGAACAATATCTTTTTATGAAAATAAGGATGAAAGTTTTACCGTTAAAACTGTTAAACTACCTAGTAGTAAAAGTACAGTAATACGCGTGGTTGCATAGTAGCACACGGTATTGATTATTGATGCTTACGTGAGAAGTCACTCAGTTTTGTTCAATTATTGCTACAGTAATTGCTGCATAGTATCTCACATTATTTGATTCAATTATTGTCGATATTTATATATTATTAAATCAATGATTGAGATGACAAGTTATTCATATTATTATTTGCAATATTGACGATGTCTAGAAGTTTTGTCAAGGAGAGGTTTGGTCACCTAATTGCGCGCCAATAGGGAGAAATCCTTATTGGAAAGCCCCATCTTTCCTGGGAACGACCTGGTTGTTAAATATTACGAATTATAATAATGATGATAAATGTTGTTAAAGATATTGAGGGGATTTTTATGAAGTATTTGTGTAAATTCTGCTTATGTTATGGACCCCCATTTACCCAATTTTTAAAATAATCAGTAGAAAGCTATTCAATATATATATAATATGGTAGGACCCACCTTTGTTGATGACATGTTGGTGGGAGGGGAACACGTGGGGCCCACGCGTAGAAAAATGAAATGGGGGGAGAAGAAATGGATTCACGAGTGGATTAAGGAAAAAGGAGTACTATTATTACATTATATATATATTTGATTATGACATGTGTTGAAATGAGGGAGTATGTGACGCCCCCAAAATAGGTCCACACGACCCATTCTGTGTCGCCAGATATCATACTATAAAAATTAAATACAAACTTCATTTATACAACTATTGAACTGTCGTGCAGAATACGACCACAGTTAAACTGTGAGTTTCAATACAAATGTATGTAACTCTCATGGTACCTAGACCACAACCTTACAATGGTATTTTTACATAAAAGTACAAATCAAAAAACTATTTTAGAAATTAAAATCTTTGGGAAGTGCTCAAGAGAAACCTTCATACATAGGAGGCCGTGAATCTAAGTTATGATAGATATCATATGTCCATAGAATTATCCTTGGTTGATTAATAGACCCCAAAGAAAACGAGAAGATTACTATCATGTTCTTTCCAATGGTGAGTCTTCTCTTGACATATAACTATCTCCATTTGCTCTGCAATTGAAAATTATATTTCAACCAAACTCAGGATCATATAGGTAGTGCTCGTAGATATACTCAAAGAAGTGAGGTGCACAACCCCTGTCTTATGATAACACGAGGTTGTATGTCATTAGAGATCTTGTATGACGTGTGGCAAAACACCCTTCCAAAGTTAGGTTCACCTCACCCTATTCGGTTCACCAAAATTAAATATCAAATGACGTATACAATATGACACACTTATCTAAAGTTCTTAATAAAATTATTTTCATACTATTTAGGGAGAACCTCAACAGCTATAGACCACCGTTCTATTCTCCTGTTACCCCCGCTCGACCCAGCTACACTCTTATTACCTGAAAGGAATTGTGAAGCAAAAAGGGTGAGCACAACTAGCCCAGTAAAGAATATCATGACTAAAGATAATTTACACCATCAATACCCTTTATCAGTAATAATTTACATCATCAATACCCTTTATCAGTAATAATCATATTAATAAATTCATCTTTGCACTATGGCCAAAGATATTCATTAACAATTCATCTTTGCACTACAGGCCAAAGACATATAACTATATTTTAGAGGAGTCAAGTAGAGCATGATATCTACTATCTTTTACGAATTAAAAATGTATAATCAATAAGTTATCGCTAAGACTCAGTTTAATAAATAATCCACATCATCGAATCATCCACGCTTTTCGGCCGAGGATATTCATGTAATCATCGATGGTCATGATTATACCGAATAATCCTGGTTATAATCATACCAATAAGCGTCCATCAAAGCACTACGGCCAATGAGGACTTTTACCACCTCATCTATAACATTACAGTCATGATTATACTTAGAATGATCCACGGTCATAATCATACCAATAAGCAGTTCATCTATGCACATAAGCCAAAGATGCTCATCAATCAATAGTTCATCTTTGCACGTAAGCCAAAGATATACAACTGTAAAACTAATAATCAACAGTCCATTTTTGCACGTTAGCCAAAGATACTCATCAATCAATAGTTCATCTTTGCACGTAAGCCAAAGATGACGTTCATCATAATATAAGCATAAGGATGATGACAATGATATAAGCATTAATTAAACGAAATCAAGGATAAATATTAAGGACATTAAATTTATCCAGAGTTTAAAAATATCCAAATTGTTAACATGATACTACTTTGTGGAGTAAAATTCAAGAATAATATTCATGTACCAAAAATAATTTGGACAAAAAAAAATATATTTTTTGGGTAAATAGTACCCCGCAATAGTACCCTATGAATAGTACTCCGGGAATAGTACCTCGTGAATAGTACCCCAGCATGAAAGTACCCCAAATACCCGAGTAAATAATATTCGGGTGAATAGTAATTTGGGTGAATAGTAACTCATGAATAGTAACTTATGAATAGTACTCTTACACGAAAAGTGCCCCGAATACCTGAGTGAATAATACTAGAGTGAATACTAACCGGGTGAATAGTAACCCGTGAATAGTAACTCGTAAAAAATACCAAAGAAAATAATATTCCATGGCGAGTACAAAAAAAATGATATCTCATACGAGTATAATAGAATATCTGAAGCTATGAATGAATTTTCACACGCCATGCGAGAATCCACGTAGATGATCATTTCCACAATTTAATAAGGAATGAATACAAAGGATCATTCACCATGCATGTGGTAATCCACATAGGATGAGTTATTCAACAGAATAATAAAGAATGGAATAATGAAGAATTAATCGAGCATGCGATAGGACCGCATGGGCAGGTTATTCCCCAATGAATAATAAAGAATGGAACCGTGTCATGCGTAATCCTTACGCATGAGGATATTCCAACGAATAATAAAGAATGGAACCGGTCATATGTAATCCTCACGAAAGGATATTCCAAAAGAATAATAAAGAATGGAATAACAATGAGAATTCACCGGATACGCGATAGGCCAAGATAGACGAGTTATTCCAACAGAATAATAAAGAATGGAATAACAGAAGAATTTCACCATGTATGTTGTACTTCGCATAGATAGGTTTCACCATGTATGGAATAACCCTTATGAGAATTAAAAGGAAATAACTCTCTTCATGAATACGAAAGAATAATACCCCTTACTTTAGAAGAAATTGGATACTGGAATAGTGAGGTAACAGACTTCTCTTCTTCTTACTTTCTATAATTTCTCTCTATAATAATTGCTCTTGTGAGACTTACTGAATTGGTGAAAAATAATGAAGGAATGAGCTTCTATTTATAGGAAAATATAGTTTCCATAATTGCACATTTTGGGGCTCGAAATATTACAGTATAATACCTTTCTCTTTTTCTTCATTTTTAATTTAGTCCTGCAAGTATTATCAAACTTGCACCACCTCCCCTAATAGTAAATAATGTGAATCAATAGTTCAATCATATGAAACAATAGTTATAATCATGTAAAAATACGAATTCTGATATAGTACCTTCAATTTATACCTCCATTTTTAACTTAGTCATGCAAGTATTATCAATCTTGCACCACCTCCCCTAATAGTACAAGAATGTGAATCAATAGTACACACATGTGAACAAATAGTTATAATCATATGAATTAATAGCAATTAATTGCTCATTTATCCGGTTAAATACCCGATTGATCAATATAACCTCCAGACATCAATTATTATCGAAATAAATGTCGATTTTCACTAACACTAATAATTCCAACACAATGGAACTATTAATTTCATCTTTAATCAACACGAATTTATTCATCATTAATATTATAATTCACAATATTTAACAATCAGGTCGTTCCGAGGAAGAGGGGCTTTCAGATAAGGATTTCTCCTTATTGGCGGCTATGATTAGGTGACCAAACCTCTCCTTGTGAACTTCTAGACATTGTCGATATTGCGAATAATAATATGAATAACTTTGCCATCTCAATTATTGATTTAATAATATAATATATTATCTGGATGATCTTTGTGACAATAAGCGAATCAATAATATGAGAGATATGATGCAAAGCAATTCTTGTAGCAATAATTGAGTAAAACTTAGTGACTTCTCACGTAAGCATCAATAATCAATACCGAGTGTGCTCTACTATGCAACCACGCCAGCGTATTCTTGTACTTTTACTCTTTGGGTAGTTCAACAGTTTTAACGGTAACACTTTCATCGTTATTTTTATAAAAAGATAATTTTGTAGTTTTCTTACTATGACAATTCTTCCGTTGTGGGGTCCACCAATAATTATGTCGTCGTACGAATGTGACGCCCCCAAAATAGGTATACATCACCCATCTTGGGTCGCCAGAAAATACACTACTGACAACTTCATTTATACAACTGTCGTGCAAAATACGATGACAAGTATACTGTGAGTTTTAATACAAATGTATGTAACTCTCATGGTGCCTCGACCACAACCTTACAATGGTACGTTACATAAAAGTACAGTAAAAGATTGTTTTAGAAATTAAAATCTTTGGGAAGTGCTCAAGGAAACCTTCGTACATAGGAGACCATGAATCTAAGTTATGATAGATATCATATGTCCAGAGAATTATCATTGGTTGACCCAATAGACCCCAAAGAAAAACTAGAAGATTACTATCATGTTTCTTCCAATGGTGAGTCTTCTCTTGATATATAACTATCTCCACTGTCTCCAAGTGAAAAATATATTTCAAATAAACTCCAAGATCATATAGATGGTGCTCGTAGATATACTCAGCAAGTGGATGTGTATAACCCTATCTTATGATAACATGAGGTTGTGTGTCATTAGACATCTTGTATGATAGTGGCAAAACACCCTTCCAAAGTTAGGTTCACCTCACCCTATTCGGTTCACCAAAATTAAATATCAAATGACGTATACAATACAACACACTTCTCTAAAGTTCTCAATAAAATTATTTCCATACTATTTAGGGAGAACCTCAACAGCTATAAACCACCGTTCTATTCCCTTGTTATCCCCGCTTGACTCGGCAACACTCTTATTACCTGAAAGGAATTGTGAAGCAAAAAGGGTGAGCACAACTAACCCAGTAAAGAATATCATGACTAAAGATAATTAAATTATCAATAGCCTTCGTCAATAATAAATCAGAGATTTAGAACATATGTTAGATGATAAAACATTTCAACCATAGTTGCGTTGAACGAAGCAATCCATTAAAGAGTCAAATAGACCGCCGAAGTCTATTATCTTCTCCATGTTAAAAGTCCACCAATAATGTTTTATCCCTGTAACATCAATCAACAATTCCTGTCCACAATTATATGAATAACTCATAATCATAATTGTGATTCTGAATTCCTTTTCGCACCCAGGACGAAGATAATTTACATCACCTATCTTCACCTGAAATATCAAAAATCATGGTTATACCAAATCACAATTCCTGCACATAATCATACTAATAAATTTGTCTTTGCACCACGGCCAAAGATATACAACTGTAGAACCAATAATCAACAGTTCATCTTTGCACTACAGGCCAAAGATTTTCAACTGTAAAACCAATAATGCTGAGACTCAGCTTAATAGTATCACGACCATGAATTTTCCATGCACTACGAGCCAAGGATATTCGTGTTTTCCTTTACGGTCATGATTATACCGAATAATCCCTAGTCATAATCATACCAAGTCCATCTATGCACTACGGGCCAAAAATGACTTTTACCACATCATTTATAACATTACGGTCATAATTATACCAAATAATCTTTGGTCATAATCATACCAAGTCCATCTATGCACTACAGGCCATAGATGACTTTCAACATAACACAAGCATGAGAATGATGACAATGATATAAGCATTACTCAAACGAAAACTAGGATAAATATTAAAGACTTTAAATTTATCCAAATATTATCAATCACTTAATAAACTCATAATCTAATATTATTAATATTATAACAATATTTTAATCACTTCTTAAACTTATAAATAATTTATTTCAATTGTTTACACTTTACCAAATAATGCATTTAATCATTCAAAAATGTCATACTCATAAGATTTCATCACCAATGATCAAATCCCTCATCAAAAATCTGCATATACCCTATATAGGATTCCCAAGCCATAAAATCCTATTTACCAATTTTCAACTTCATATAACATATTTAACTCATATACTCATAACTAGTGCATTTTCATGAAAAATACCACATAATTTAGCATTTAAGTTTTAGTTACTAATCCGTGCAAGCGAACACATAATTTAACACATAAGCACATAAAGTCTTTTATTATCTTCAATGAATTAAGAAATTCATTTCTTAGAACTCGATAAGAGTTTACCACCACTATGTTCTAAATCTCCTCTGAAGGTTCTTACCTAAGGTTGTTCCCCACCTAAGGTTCATAACCTCTGACTTTGATACCAACCTATGACACTCCCAAATCCGGTACTTCCATTTCCACAGGATTTGGTGTTCACTGTACAAATATCATCTATCTATCTACCCATAAATAAATGCAAACCATGCAATTGATAGAAATAATAAATAAACCTCCCCTTATGGGGTTACATAAACTGCATAAAAATACAATCCCCAGTCACTCTAACCTTAAACATCTGTGTGGAATCATAAATAATAACAAGTCTTAATAACATCAAGTCTGAAAATAAATACATAAGAATAACAAATCTTCCTCATTTGTTAACCTTGCCCTTGCCTTTACTAGTGGAAGGCTCGTCTGATCTTTCGTTCTTAACTACAATCTTATTATTACGCAAGAGTGAGCACGATTGCCCACAAGTATAACAATATAACAAATGAATAATAACATGCGAATAATCAAAGGCTTCTGAAACATAAAACTCAGCTTTTGAATCAAGAATGAATAACAAAAAACAAAAGAACTTCTGAGGGTCATAAGACCTTAAACCATGTCCTAGGTTGTCAAGTGTTTATATTTGAAACCTTTAACAGTCATAAGACTATGGACTCTTCTTCTCGTACGTAGGGGGATCAGTCTTTAGTACCTTACTGTGCACAATATCTTAACGCTAATGCATAAGTAATCCCCTATACAGGGTTGTTCATCTCAGTTTGACATTAGAGTTCGCACCAAAAGAAGTTTGGTTTGGATAATTCATCAAGGGTTCTAAAATTTAGAACGCTCATCAACTATGGACTAGTCAAATCATTAAGGGTTTGCTAGTCTACAAAGTTCAACAGTATCTGATAATTTAAAATTGAATAGCAATCTCAAAAGGTATACAATAGAATAATTATTGTATAACAGAATCATACTTTGAAAGATTAATACACTTTAATGTAATAAATGGACTTGATCAATAATAACGAGTATTTGCTCGAAGTAAAGAGACAACTTATAAGCTCATATTAAGATAATGAGTAAGGTTAGGAAACTTGCCTCGTGCGTAGATTACACGTTAATTAAACTCGTTCCTTGATTTAAATTCTACATATCATTTACGTTCACAATACCAGTCAATTATAACGTACTAATCATCACAAGTTTTTTCTTTTTGTCTAACTCGAATTCATGACTATACTTAGTCAAATTACTACACTCATAGCCACAATTAACACGTCATGAACAATAAGCTAACTATGCATTTAATTGTTCAATTCATACATAAATGTGTTATTGACATGTTAAGAATTTATCTTAACGTCTCATTGTACGTCTAACATAATTTTATGTTCTTTATATTTGGTTACTATCACATTTCTATACTTGAACACTTAAATAAATGCATTTATGGACATTCTGCTAAGTGGTATTTGTATTTCTTATTAAGCTTTATTAACTTGGTATTTGCTTATTGTAGCAATGACTTAAAGTTGGTATGGCTACATTTGAGACTTTAGTTTTGGAGTTGGCGTCGCGGCGCAAAACTCCAGATTTTGAATCTCAGTTCGCGAAGAACACAGAGTTAAGCTAATTTAACATTATATGGTCATTAATTTCATCAAATTAAACATACCCACATACTAGAATTCGTACATAATCATTACGCAACCTTTATAGAATGATTTTAACCAATTAAAACATGCAATTTTCACTGTTTTTGATGTTCTTGAAGGTTTTGAACATAAAACATAAAAATTAACACCACGGATTCGTTATGACACCAAATCCATCTATTCATGTTTTGTTTTCTTCGTTTTAGCATGCATAATCATATACAGGTGTGAATTTTACAAAACAATTTATGTTTGACATATTAATTTTATGTATAAGGGCCATATGGCCATATTCTATACTCTGTAATTTTTGAAACAACAACATACGTTATAATATTATGAAATTGATGATATAGAACCATCTAATACATAGGAAAACACATTAAAATAACATTTTAACACATATATGCATATAATCAATACAATTTTCCAATTTACAGAGACTTTACAGAATTTTGAAAGCCATATTCATAAAAACTTTAATAACGTAATTAACAATTGGGTTGAAGAGATTACCCTTAAAACAATTTCTCTGACTTTCACGTCCTTCTAAAATACCACAATAATTCACACTGCTTCTCTCTATTTCTCCAAAATTCTCCCTGAATTCTCTTAGTTAACTCATAAAATAATACGTCTTCTCAACATAAGACTGATTAATAAAGAAGAAGGCGTACGCATAGTGGAGGTCAGTTACGCATCATGGGTTAATTGTTATTAACTCCCCTTAGAGCCTTGTTTGGCTGACAATAATAAATTTCAAAGCCATTTAATTTAATGATTCTCTTATACTATAGTTTAAATTATGTCACACCCAATTGCTTAATAATTCAATTATCTTATTTAATTTATTTTAAATAACATATAATATTTTCTCATTAATTCACATAGTCACATAATTAAATTTCTCATTTATTAATTATGTCAAATTATTAAATCTCTAATTAATTATTAAATTAATTAAAATAACATTGGGCTTATTAAATATTTCTTTTTAATCTGATAAGCTCACATAATTACATACTTGAAATAATAAAATTCTCCAGATTAATTTAATAAATATAACACATAATTAGATTAATCTACCACAACTTCACCAATTAATTATTTAGTCTAATAATTAATCCATCGAAAATATTTATTCAATCCAATAAATATTAAAATTAAATTACAAAATCTCAGTTATCACATCATTCCCCCCTTAAAAGGATTACGTCTTAGAATCATGCTTTCAAACAATTAGTCCCATTACATTCTCCCCCCCTTACAAAGATTACGTCCCCGTAATAAACACATACATAAGTTAAGTAAATAAATGAGGATAATTGTTTATCATATTCTCTTCGAGTTCCCACGTTGCTTCTTCAGCGTTGTGGTTCCTCCAAATTACCTTAACAGAAGGTATTACTTTATTTCTTAGAACTTGCTCTTTTTGGTCGACAATTTGAACAGGAATTTCTTCGTAAGATAAGTCTTTGTCGAAATGTAGGGGTTCATATTCAATCACATGCTTGTAATCGGGTTTGTAGGGTCGTGGGGTGAGAGACATGGAAAGCGTTGTGGACATTCTCAGAAATTTGGAGGTAAGGCTACCTCATAAGCAACTTCCCTGACCCTTCGCAGAACTTCAAAGGGTCCAATGAATCTTGGGCTTAATTTCCCTTTTTTTCGAACCTGATCTTTCCCTTCTAGGGAGAGACCTTTAAGAACACATAACTTCCCGATTCAAACTCAACATTCTTACGGTGTGGATCGGCGTATTTCTTCTGTCTATCTTGAGCTGCTATCAATCTTGTTCGGATCACTTTGACTATTTTTACTATTTGTTGTACCAATTTTGGGCCTAGTAATTGTCTCTCACCAACTTCATCCCAGTATAGCGGAGTTCTGCACTTTCTGCCGTATAACGCTTCATAGGGTGGCATGCCAATACTAGCGTGGTAACTGTTGTTGTAGCCGAACTCAACGAGCGATAGATGATCATCCCAATTTCCTTTAAAGTCCATTATACAAGCTCTTAACATGTCTTCTAATGTCTGAATTGTTCTTTCACTTTGTCCATCTGTCTGAGGGTGATACGTTGTGCTCATTCACAACTGTGTACCCATGCATTCCTGTAGGCGTTTCCAGAAGTTCGACGTAAAGCGCAGATCTCTATCTGAGACAATTGACACCGGGACTCTGTGCCTCGAAACAATCTCTTTCACATATAACCTTGCCAACTGATCTAAGTTGAATCTTATTTTGATCGGAAGGAAGTGTGCGGATTTCGTCAATCGGTCAACAATAACCCATACTGCGTCGTAGCCTTTCTGAGTTGTCAGTAGGCCAACCATGAAATCCATAGTAATATGTTCCTATTTCCATTCTGGAATCTCTAAATGTTGTAGTAACCCACTTGGCCTCTAATGTTCTGCTTTCACTTTCTGACATGTCAGACACTTGGCAACACATTTTGCAACCTCTCATTTCAAATTTGGCCACCAGAAATGTTGTCGAAGATCTTGGTTCATCTTGATACTACCAGGGTGAATCGAATACCGTGAGTTATGATGTAAGACCCCAACTTATTATAAACAAAATTGAATTTCCTCTATTTATTATTTTGAAATAGTAAGGGTTGATTTGATTAATGTGGTTAGTTATGGGTAAAATGTGCAAATATTTCAAATAAGCAAGTGGTTATAAAATATTCATTATTGTCGGGGAATATTCGTTTGGTCGTGGAATATTCTTCTTTGTCGGGGAATATTAAATGCAGAAAGCGCGACCTTGTGTGGGCCCCATGTGGAAAGTGATTGGATGAAGAAAAATGAAAAATATAAGTTGGTTATAAATAGCAGGCGTAGTTATTACAGATTATCTTTGTTGGAATACCGGTGGTTAAAAACACGTAAGACACGGTATTGCACCAATTATTGATTCTTACGTAAGAAGGCACTACTCAATAATTATTACGATAATTCTTGTTCAATATTTTATTTTATTGATTGATAATTGCTACGTTCTTTATTTTATATTATTGTTGTTTTGATAATTGTCATTACACAGTATTTTCCATTATCGGATCAATAATTGATATTATTTGAATAATATTATTAGATAACATTATTGGCAATGTCTAGAAAGTTCTGTCTAAGGAGAGGTTTGGTCACCTAATTGCGCGCCAGTAAGGAGAAATCCTTATTGGAAAGCTCCCTCTTTCTTGGGAATAGCCTGGTTGCCAGTATTGTGATTCTATAATATTATTTGTAAATAATTAATTATTAATTTATATGATAACAAAAATATTCATTTTATTTGGATATAGATGGAGAAAATTTTTAATGTGACAATTGTTAAAAATTGATATTTTATCTTTTTCGATAAAATAATTCACTTAAATATATTTTTATATTTTAATAATATAATAATAGTGATATTTTTACAATGAATGTGGGATATATGAATAAATGAGAAGGAAGAGTATTTTTGTTGCAATAAATATTTAAAACATATTTTTCATGTTTGTGGACCGCATTTCTTGACTGAAATTTGATTATAGCCTGTAAAATTGCCCGTTTGTGAATTTCGGTCAATTTCTATTTGGAATTTGGAAAATCTTTCTTCTGCAAAGTTGTAGAGAATGGAATTTTCTATGGAAAGGACATAAGGTTTGACATTTTCTGATAAAAAGGCTATTTATTATGAATTATTGAAGTTTCGAAGTTCTAAAATAATTGATTTTTGGAAGTTTTAATTGTTTTATTCAAGAAAAACATTTTTTGCAATCCCACATGTGTGGTAAATGAGCTGAATTCAGATTCTTTGGTGGTGGGCTTGAATATTTAATAAATAAAATTATTTTAATAAATTTTCTGCTTTGGTGTTCTAAGCAATTTTCTATAAATAGGGTGCTTAGGTTAGAATTAAAAATCACACCGGAAACTGAAGTTTTTTCTCTCTTTCTCTCTCTATATTATCGAGCGTATTCTTGTGAGTATTTTGATACTTTGAGTGTTGTTATATGGTGCAAGTTTCCTTCAACACTATATCTAGTATTCCAGTCAGAAGTACCGTCTTTTCGAGGTAAGGGATGTTATTTTTTTTAAAATGAAATTATTTCTTCTAATATCATTATGCCGGATTATTGGTGAGATTTTTCTTGTGAAATTCTTGTCTTTTAGTTTTGGGGTTACTATTCATGTATACGATACTATTCACGTATACGGCACTATTCACGAATACGGCATTATTCATAAAAAAAAATTTAATTTTCGTTTCTGTCCAAAATATCTATTATGGATACTAGCTTTGATTGTATCCATGTTTTGATCATTCTTGAATTTTACTTCACTATGTTTATTTATGAAGTATTTTGAACTCGGATTGTTTAAAGTACGAATCCTTAATATTTGTTCTTTTGTTTCTTTGGATTCGTTTTTCTTTAAAATATTTTTCACCATCCTCGATCTAAATGATGATATTCTTGAATATCTTTGGCACGTAGTGCAGAAGATGGTTGATTTTCCTATGAATATCTTTGGTAGTAGTGCAAAGATGTCTGCAGTGTTGAGATGAGAACATGACCGGTGATGAATATCTTTGAGTGCGTAGTGTAAAGATGAATATTTGATTCAAGATGAATATTGATTGATGTTCCAGGGATAAAATATTGATGATGGACTTTTAAATTCATAGATTATAGTAGATTTCATTCTCTACGTAACTCATCTATGAATTATTATTTTCGCTGCGAATATTGATCTAAAACTTGTTATCTATTATATTTTATCAGATTTTTCCCTATTGAAGACTAACGATAATTTGTTCTATATTATCTTAGTCATAATATTCTTTACTAGGCTAGTTGAGCTCACCCTTTTCCTTTTTGTTCCATTTTTCTTCTCAGGAGGCGAGAATGTAGCGAGTTCTAGTCGGGGTATGGAATGATGGTTATAGAAAGTTGTTTTAGTAGTCCTCACCATTTTTGTAAAATAATGTATCAATAATTGTAATGAGGACTTATTTGAGTGTGGATATTGTCTAGAAGATAATATTTGTATTTAAACTCACAGTTTATATGTTGTATTAATAAAGTTATAGTTGTTTCTGTACCATGTTATTGACGACTCAAAATGGGTGATGTATACCTATTTTGGGGGCGTCACATATGAGCCTCGTTCAAAATTCCTTCCTTAATCTCTGCTACCGGCGGTACCCAAATTCTGCTCTCAAATATCAGTATTCCATCCTTATCCATCTTGAATCTTGATTCGGTTCCCTCGGATATCTTCTTTTTTACCGTTTTACATTCGTCATCCTGAAGTTGAGCCTCCTTAACCTTGTCTAGTAGAGTTGTACCAGATTGTATCTGAAACAGCTTCTCATCAATCTCCATAGGACACTTCACTTCCAATTCCAGCTTTTCCATTGCTGAAATTAACTCCTCCTAATCGGTCAAGATCATCAGTTTCTCTCAACCCTTTCTACTTAAGGCGTCGGCAACCACATTTGCTTTATCCGGATGGTAAATCTCGCAATCATAGTCCTTAATTAATTCCAACCACCTTCTCTGGTGCATATTCAGATCCTTCTGTGTAAAAATATATTTTAGACTCTTGTGGTCTGTATATATTTCACACTTCTCCCCATAGAGATAGTGCCTCCAGATTTTTAAAGCAAAAACCACTGCAGCTAACTCCAAGTCATGGGTCGGATACCCCTTCTCATAATCTTTCATTTGTCGTGACGCATACGCAATGACTCTACCATTCTGCATAAGCACACAGCCAAGTCCTTTATGCGATGCATCACTATAAACCACAAAATTTCCAATGTCATCCGGGAGAGATAACACAGGTGCTGAACTCAACCTCTTCTTTAATTCTTGAAAGCTTTCCTCACACTTCTCCATCCAAACAAATTTCACCAATTTTCTAGTCAAATTAAATCAGCCCGGAGTTACGATCTTGAAAAATCTGAATGAATCTTCTATAATAACACCGCCAATCCAAGAAACTTCTTACTTCCGATAGGCGCCTTCTTGGTGATCCCGATTAATCACGGCTTCGACTTTGGAGGATCCCATCAAATTCATCCCTATTGATCACATGTCCAAGAAATTGTACTCTTTCAATCCAGAATTCACATTTCGAAAACTTGGAATACAACTTCTCCCTTCTCAATGTCTCTAATGTCACCCTCAAATGCTCTTCATATTCTTCTTTGGTTTTCGAATATACCAAAATATCATCTATAAATACCACTACGAATTTGTCCAAAAACGACTTGAACACTCCATTCATTAAGCCCATAAATGCTGTAAGAGCATTCGTTAGACCAAATGACATTACCAAGAATTTTTAGTGACCATATCGTGTTCTGAACGCTGTCTTCGGTACATCCTCTGGTCTCACCTTCAGTTGATGATAACCACTCCTCAAATCTATCTTTGAAAAGAATCTTGCTCCCTTTAACTGATCGAACAAGTCATTGATTCATGGTAATGGATATCTATTCTTTATCATGACCTTATTCAGTTCTCTATAGTTGATGCAAAGCCGCATTGTCCCATCCTTCTTCTTCACGAATAAAATCGGCGCTCCCCACGGTGATACGCTTTGTTGGATATACTTCTTGTAGTTGGACCATCAGTTCTTTCATTTCTACTGGTGCCATTCGGTATGGTGCCTTCGATATTGGAGCCATTCCTGGAGCCAAATCGATCATGAATTCAACTGCTCTATCTGGAGGAAGTCCTGGCAAATCATCCGGAAATACGTCTATGAAATCTCTCACTATTGGTATCTCATCTATTTTTGGATTCTCTTTACGACTATCGACTATGTAAGCTAGATATCCTACACAGTCTTGCCTTAACAACCTCCTGGCTTGCATCATCGTCAGACAACTCGCTTGTCTAGGTGACTTGCTGCAATAAAACACAACCTTTGACGGAGTCATTAGGTTAATACGCTTCCTCTGATAGTCAATTACCGCCCCATAATTGGATAACCAGTCCATACCCAAAATAACATTGAATTCTCGAAGTCGAATAGGGATAAGATCTACGTTCATGATATTACCCTTAATATCCACTCTACAGTTCTTATGCACGTACTTAACAGGGATTATTTCTCTATTCACAATTTCTATGTTCATGGGGTATTCTAACTCGTCGTCTTAAACAATTCTAAGTTCTTAGCAAAGTCATCGGATATAAATGAACAAGTAGCACCCGAATCAAATAATACATAAGCCTTAACTTTATTGTTCGGAATGATACCTAACACCACATCGCGTGACTGCACTGCATCCTGTACTGTTATGTTGAATGTTCTAGCGGTCGGTCGGTTGGTTGCAGTTGGTCCGGTGATAGTCAGAGTGCTTCCACTGCTGTTTCCTTTATTCCCTCCTGATCCCGTTCCTCCAGATCCCTTCTTAGGACAATCCCTTGCAAGATGATCCTTTGAGCCACAAGTGAAGCAGGCACCCTTCTTTGGGTTAGGACAGTTAGGTGCTATGTGGCCTTCCTGACCACAATTGTAGCACACTCTTTTTCCCTTCATGCAAACTCCCAGGCGAGTTTTTTCGCTGGTTGGGCACGCTTCGATCTTCTTCTTCTGCCCTCCTTGTTGACTTCTAGCTGACGAGTTATCAGACCACTTCCTCTTCTGATTATGGCTACCCCCCGTGCTACTCCCACTAGTCTTGCTAATTCTTTCATTTTCACTCTTTTTCTTCTTCTGATCCTGATTATATTTAGTTACCGCATCACTTCCACCCTCAGTGAGTATGGCCTTCTCTAATACTCCAGCAAAAGTGTTCAATTGGAACATTGACACCTTACTATACAACCAGGGGCTTCGATCCCCTGCTCAAACGTCTGCCTTCTTACTCGCCGTCGGTATGCACTTGGTATGTGGCGAACCTAGCCAACTCGTTGAACCTTGCCGCATAATCAGCTACGGACATACTCCCCTGCTTCAACTCCAGAAACTGAACTTCCATTTGATTTTGCGAGCTAGTCGGAAAGTACATCTCAAAAAACATCTCTTTGAATCTCTCCCAGGTTATTACACCTTCACCTCCCCGTACTTTGTTTGCCTACCACCAATAACTGGCTTCAGACTTCAACATGAATGTTGCATACGCGGTTTTCTGGTCTTCCTTTACTCTAGCGACATCGAACACCTTCTCCATCTCCATAACCCATGTTTGAGCCTCGATTGGGTTTATAGAACCCTTAAACTTTGGAGGTCTTACCGCCTTGAAATCCTTAAACGATGTGTTTAGTGGGGCTTGTGGTTGATTGTTAATTGCTCCGGCTAATAGGTTCACCAACTGCTGAACAGGGTTAGCATTGGCGTCAGTGTTGTTATTCATTGGTTCTTCTTTAGCTTGCTGATGGTTTTGTCTTCTTCTAGGCGGCATATTTCTATTAAGAATATACGCTTATTAGGTCTTTATTAAATCTCTTAAACATTTAAGGCTTAACTAAAACATTTAATCATAATTCACTTAACACATTATTTCAAATAAACTCTAACATTTTATTCAATTCAAAAGTTTTAACATCATAAGATAGCATCACTGCTATTTACATCCACTATCCCAAGATAAAGAATCTACAGGATTTAAAATATTAAAATATTCCTTTGTTTATAAACACATCGGAACTTACATCTTAAACTACCAGATAGTTTTCATATAATCAAACTAATTTTATCACTGCATGTTAAGGCGCTGAATAGCCTTGCCACGTTCCTCTTCCATAATGCGGGACATCGTCCTGCGATCTAGCATATACGATGGTAGACCTTCAAACTGGATTGGATAACTCATAACTCGATCCTGGGCCGCATCCATTGCATTTTGAAATATAGAGTACGTCTCCCCAAGCTTAGCCTTCTTCGCGCGACAATCCTCTTCTGCAAGATCAGCACGACGTGACTCTCTTACCCAGCCCTCCTCTGCTATGGCCAACCTTTCTGAGCTCTCTTTCAGATCTTTCTTCAACTTTTCTATTTCTTCGGACTTCTCCTCGGTTTGACCCTTCTCGTAAACCAAATCCCACTCCACGTTTCCTAAACATGTGTGAAGAGTCACAATTTCCCCATCCTTCTGCTCGATGGTAATCTGCTAAATAACAGCCCTCTCCTTCAACTCCTGAACAATGTCCTGCAACTCTATGTTACGATCATAAAGTGCATCATACATCTCAGCATCGATGAAGTTTGGTGGGAACTCTTCTTCATCCTCTTCTTCATCAGAATCCTCCTCTGGATCCTTCTCAGGCTCATGCTCCTGACCAACAACAGTGATCAAAGGAGATGGCTCTCTCTCAGACCTGTTGCTGCTCCACGACGACATGAATGTCTCGGGGCTCCTCCTCTGTAAGTACTCGGGGTTCCTCCTCCCCAGCTCGACTAGCTCCTCCAACATCCGACATCCTGACAACAAAATTTTAAGTTTTAGTTACTAATCCGTGCTAGCGAACACATAATTTAACACATAAGCACATAAAATCTTTTATTATCTTCAATGAATTAAGAAATTCATTTCTTAGAACTCGATAAGAGTTTACCACCACTATGTTCTCAATCTCCTACAACGCTACTACCTAAGGTTGTTCCCCCACCTAAGGTTCATAACCTACAGCTTTGATACCAACCTATGACACCCCCAAATCCGGTACTTCCATTTCCACAGGATTTGGTGTTCACTGTACAAATATCATCTATTTATCTACCCATAAATAAATGCAAACCATGCAATAGATAGAATAATAAATAAATCTCCCCTTATGGAGTTACATCAACTGCATAAAAATACAATCCCCGGTCACTCCAACCTTAAACATCTGTGCGGAATCATAAACAATAACAAGTCTTAATAACATCAAGTCTGAAAATAAATACATATGAACAACAAATCTTCCTCATTTGTTAACCTTGCCCTTGCCTTTACTAGTGGAAGGCTCGTCTGATCTTTCGTTCTTAACTGCAATCTTATTATTATGCAAGAGTGAACACGATTGCCCATAAGTATAACAATATAACAAATGAATAATAACATGCGAATAATCAAAGGCTTCTAAAACATAAAACTCAGCTTTTGAATCAAGAATGAATAACAAGAAACAAAAGAACTTCTGAGGGTCATAAGACCTTGAACCATGTCCTAGGTTGTCAAGTGTTTATACTTGAAACCTTTAACAGTCATAAGACTATGGACTCTTCTTCTCGTACTTAGGGGATCAATCCTTAGTACCCATCTGTGCACAATATCTTAACGCTAACGATAAGTAATCCCCTATACAGGGTTGTTCATCTCAGTTTGACATTAGAGTCCGCACAAGAAGAAGTTTGGTTTGGATAATTCATCAAGGGTTCTAAAATTTAGAACGCTCATCAACTATGGACTAGTCGAATCATTAAGGGTTTGCTAGTCTACAAAGTTCAACAGTATCTGATAATTTAAAATTGAATAGCAATCTCAAAAGGTATACAATAGAATAATTGTTGTATAACAGAATCATACTTTGAAAGATTAATACACTTTAATGTAATAAATGGACTTGATCAATAATAACGAGTATTTGCTCGAAGTAAAGAGACAACTTATAAGATCATATTAAGATAATAAATAAGGTTAGGAAACTTGCCTCATGCGTAGATTACATGTTAATTAAACTCGTTCCTTGATTTAAATTCTACATATCATTTACGTTCACAATACCAGTCAATTATAACGTACTAATCATCACAAGTTCGTTCTTTTTGTCTAACTCGAATTCATGACTATACTTAGTCAAATTACTACACTATTGTGGTCTTACTACGGTAGCGATGGCGTTACTGTGTGAGACTTTAGTTACGGAGTTGGCATGCCATGTTGTGAAACTCCAGATTTTGAATCTCAGTTCGCGAAGAACACAGAGTTAAACGAATTTATCATTATATGGTCATTAATTTCATCACATTAAACATACCCACATACTAGAATTCGTACATAATCATTACCCAACCTTTATAGAATGATTTTAACCAATTAAAACACATAATTACAGAATTAAAACATGTAATTTTCACTGTTCTTGATGTTCTTAAAGGTTTTGAACACAAAACATAAAAATTAACACCACAGATTCGTTATGACACCAAATCCATCTATTCAAGTTTTGTTTTCTTCGTTTTAGCATGCATAATCATATACAGGTGTGAATTTTATAAAACAATTTATGTTTGACATATTAATTTTACGTATAAGGGCCATATGGCCATATTATATACTCTGTAATTTTTGAAACAACAACATACGTTATAATATTATGAAATTGATGATATGGAACCATCTAATACATAGGAAAACAAATTAAAACAACATCTTAACACATATATGCACATAATCAATACAATTTTCCAATTTATAGAGACTTTACAGAATTTTGAAAGCCATATTCATAAAAACTTTAATAACGTAATTAACAATTGGGTTGAAGAGATTACCCTTAAAATAATTTCTCTGACTTTCACGTCCTTCTAAAATACCACAATAATTCACACTGCTTCTCTCTATTTCTCCAAAATTCTCCCTGAATTCTCTTAGTTAACTCATAAAATAATACGTCTTCTCAACATAAGACTGATTAATAAAGAAGAAGGCGTACGCATGGTGGAGGTCAGTTACCCATCATGGGTTAACTGCTATTAACTCCCCTTAGGGCCTTGTTTGGCTGACAATAATAAATTTCAAAACCATTTAATTTAATGATTCTCTTATACTATAGTTTAAATCATGTCACACCCAATTGCTTAATAATTCAATTATCTTATTTAATTTATTTTAAATAACATATAATATTTTCTCATTAATTCACATAGTCACATAATTAAATTTCTCATTTATTAATTATGTTAAATTATTAAATCTCTAATTAATTATTAAATTAATTAAAATAACATTAGGCTTATTAAATATTTCTTTTTAATACAATAAGCTCACATAATTACATACTTCGAAATAATAAAATTCTCCACATTAATTTAATAAATATAACACATATAATTAGATTAATCTACCACAACTTCACCAATTAATTATTTAGTCTAATAATTAATCCATTGAAAATATTTATTCAATCCAATAAATATTAAAATTAAATTACAAAATCTCAGTTGTCACAAAACTCAAAGATCTAACTCTAGAACTTGACCACATTCAAAAATTCGAAATATAATAGAAGATATGGTCAATTGAATTTCATGTTCCATTTTCTCCCAAAATCTGATTTTCAACCCTTTGTGATTTCTAAGAAACTTTCATGTTTTCACATAATAACCAACATAACTCATCATAACACTTATTAATACTACATATACCCATGATTTTCATCAGTCCAATGCTTTTATTATGACTTTTATCATAATCCACGTAAATAGATCATTTCCACAATTTAATAAGGAATGAATACAAAGGATCATTCACCATGCATGTGGTAATCCACATGACGAGTTATTCCAGCGAGAATAATAAAGAATGGAATAAGCGAAGAATTCACCACGCATGCGATAGATCGCATGCAGACGAGTTATTCTCAGCGAGAATAATAAAGAAGCGGAACTGTGTCGAGCGTAATTTTCAACCGGCGGATATTCCAATAGAATAATAAAGAATGGAATAATGAAGAATTCACCCACGCATACGATGATAACCGCATGCAGACGGGATATTCCAGCGAGAATAATAAATAATGGAACCAGGTCATGCGTAATCCGCACAGACAGGATATTCTAACAGAATAATAAATAATGGAACCAGGTCATGCATAAACGCACAAACAGGATATTCCAACAAAATAATAAATAATGGAATAATAGAAGAATTTCACCATGTATGCAGTACTTTGCATAGACAGGTTATTCCAACATAATAATAAAGAATGGAATAACAGAAGAATTTCACCAAGTATAAGGTAGTCCGCATATACAGGTTATTCCAACGGAATAATAAAGAATGGAATAACAGAAGTTCTCTTCATGAATACGAAAGAAATAATACCCCTTACTATAATAATAATATCCCTTACCTTAGAACAAACTGGATATAGGAGTAGTGAAGTAGCAGAATACTTTTCTTCTTTCTCTATATAGTTTCTCTCTCTAGAGTTTCAGTGGATTCGTAAGAAATAATGAAGGAATGAGCTTCTATTTATAGGAGAATGGACTGGATAGTAACTAATTCACGAAGCGGTCCAGATTGATTTACTTTTAAGCAGACGATCCATTGTTTTACTATAAAATATTCTAATAAAACAAAATCTTTTAAATAAAATATAATATATTTTATTTATAATCTAATAAAACGAATAACTTTATAAAAGTATTACATTTTTTATATAAAAAGATTTTACTATGCAAACACTATCACGAACCTTATCTATGCAAACACTTTGCATAATAAAATATAATAAATTATAATTATTGTCTAATAAAGCAAATAACTTTATAAAAGTATTTTATTTTATATAAAAAGATTTTACTATGCAAAACACTATGCGTAATAGAATAGAATATATTCTATTTATAGTCTAATAAAACGAATAACTTTATAAAAGTATTATGTTTTATATAAAAAAAATTCTTTTTATTACATTAATAATACTAATAAAACAAAACTTCATCATCATTATTATAATTCACACTATTAATCGACCAGGTCGTTCCCAGAAAAGAGGGGATTTCCAATAAGGATTTCTCCCTATTGGCGCCCAATTAGGTGATCAAACCTCTCCTTGGCAGAATTTCTAGACATCGTTAATATTGCAAATAATAATATTAATAACTTTGTTATCTCAATTATTGATTTAATAATATATAAAATATCGCCAGTAATTGAATTAAACTGAGTGACTTCTCACGTAAGCATTAATAATCAATTCCATGTGCTACTATGCAACACCGCGTATTTTACCACTGATTATTTTACGACAACTTGCTTACTTTGAAAAATTTTCAAATGTCACCCTTAACTTTAAACTTTTATCAATTTAACTATTCACCAAAATAGAAAAATTGAATACTTTTATTTCATAAAATTCGGGGTCTCACAACGAATATTCCCTGTGAAAACGAATATTCCCCGACACAACGAATAACAACTTGCTTACTTTGTAAAATTTTCACATATCACCCTTAACTTTAACCTTTTATCAATTTTAACCATTTACTAAATAAAATAATTATAAAAAAATTGAATACTTTTATTTCATAAAATTCGGGGTCTCACAGAGTACATTAATATATATATATATATATATATATATATATATGATAGTTGATTAAGGGGGGGAAGTCACGGGAAATGGAAAATGGCAGGGAGGGAGTATAATTATATATATATATATATATATATATATATATTATATATTATAATAAGTTTTATTTTATTAGATTATAAATATAATATATTATATTTTATTTAATATTTTTATTTTATTAGAATATTTTATTACATAGTGGTAAATCAAAATTTTCAAACGTTTCAGCCGATGAATTCACCCGTGACATTTTCCTTCAATGTGCTCCCAAATAGTATCCTTTCTATTCTCCTATAAATAGGATGCTTATTTAGAATTGAAAATCACACCAGAATCAGAGAATTCTTCTTCTATAATATTGAGCGTATTTCTTTCGAGTTTTAAAAAGCTTTGAGTGTAGAAAATAGTAAAAGTTTTTTTCAAGAATATATCCGCTATACTAGTTGGAATACTCTTCTTTTTGAGGTAAGGAGTATTATTTATTTCACATTCTGAAGAGATATTATTTTTCGTATTCGTATGAATATTATTTCCGTTCAATATTCATAAGAAATTTTATTTCGTTCAATATTCGCAAGAAATATTATATTCGTTTACGTAATGAATATTATTTTCGTTTAATATTCGTAATGAATATTATTTTCGTTTAATATTCGTAAAGGATGTTATTTTTTGTTCAATATTTCGCTTGAAATAATATTTTCTTCCATACTACGTAGTATGTAAGTAATATTATTTCGCTTTGATTTCGAATTCTATACTCATTTGGTTAAAGTTTTGGCTTCTATACTCCATGAAATTAGTAGAATATCCTCGATATTTGTGCTTCATCCAATATCTTTTCATGGAAATATTATTCTAAGCATTCTTGATAAGTTTTAACTTTTTCATACCGGAGTACTATTCATGGGATACTATTTACTCGAGTACTATTCACCCAGGGTACTATTAATGATAAAAATTGATTCGCTTTCGGTCCAAATCATTTTTGGTACAATATTATTCTTGAATTTTACTCCACAAAGCAATATCATGTTGACAATTTGAACGTTATTGAATTCTGGATAAATTAAATTATAAATCTTTAAAAATTTATCCTTGAACTTATTTTATTGAATTCTTATATCATTGTCATCATCTTCATGTTTATATTATGTTGAAAGTCATCTGTGGCATGTAGTGCATTGATGGACTTGGTATGATTATGACCAGGGATTATTCGGTATAATTATGACCGTAATATTACAAATGTTGTGGTAAAAGTTCTCATTGGCCCGTAGTGCATTGATGGACAGTTTTTGATATGATTATGGCCATGGATTCTCTTCGGCCAAGGGTGCAAAGATGAATTGTTTTATAGCATGATCATGACCATTGATGAAAACACGATTATCTTTGGCCTGTAGTACATGGATAATTCGTGGTCGTGATACTAAAAAATATCCTTGGCCCGTAGTGCAGGGATGATTCAATGATGTGGATTATTTATTAAGCTGAGTCTCAGCGATAAAAAATTGATGATAAATTTTTAAATAATAGAATATAGTAGATATCATGCTCTACTTGACTCTTCTAATGGATTGCTTATTCCGCTGCAGTTGTTGATCTAAAACTTGTTGTCTATTATATTCTATCAGTTGTTATACTGTTGAAGGCTAAGGATAATTTATTCTGCATTATCTTAGTCATAATATTTCTTACTGGACTAGTTGAGCTCACCCTTTCTTTCAATGTTCTCTTCAGGAAATGAGAATATAGCTGGGACTAGTCGGGGAATGGATTGACTGTCCAGATATTTGCATTAGTAGTCCTCACTATTCTGTAAAATAGTGTGATAATAAATGTATTGAGGACTTATTTTGAGTTTGAATATTGTCTAGAAGATAATATTTGTATTAAAACTCACAGCTCTTGTGGTATATTTAAGTTTGTATTTAAGTTCTGTACCATGTATTTGGAGACTCAGAATGGGTGATGTATACCTGTTTTGGGGGTGTCACATATAAGGTGATTCTAAAAAGGACTTCTACTTCTAATTAGATTTCGATCGGTTGACATGACATCTATAAATACATCAATAAGCAAGGGTTTGAGGGAATGAGACAATTACATATGACACAAATAAACAATTTGTACTCTCCATATTATTATAGTGGATTTTCTCTCTCTCTCTGTGGTTTTTTTCCAATTGGGTTTTCACATAAATTCTTGTGTTCATATTTTATATCTCTTTGTTTATGTTTATGTGAGTGTTTTTCGTGAGTTTGATTTCACAAAAATGCAATCAACTTGTTAGCGCGATTTTGGCCTACTGTTTTGGTGATTTCGTCTGGCGTACAAAATTTGGCGTCAACATTGGCACCATCTGTGGGAAAGTAAAATTATGTTCGAAAAATCAACAATTCACCAAGAAAGAATTCTACACATAAAAACGCACCCAAATTTACGACGCCCCCAAAATAGGTCTACACCAAAATTTTAGCTCACAGTTGGTGAATTAGGCCTACTGCAAGAAAGAAAGTCATAGGTTCGAAAATTGACAGCGGCCAAATTAGATATATGTATTTAATTTCAATCAAAAACTAGCCAAAAAAAAAGAAATTAAAACTATGTCCATGCACAAAGACGAGCAATAACAATTCTCAACGTGAATAAGAAAAGAGAATTGTTAAATTCACAATGATTTTTGTTATTTCCACAACAAAATAACTCAGATCAAGTATTTTTTTATTTTATTTTATTATTTCTAAGACAAACAGAGTGTTAATTATGGTGAAAAGATTCAAGTGTTGGACCCTTCTATCCTGCGAGATGCATCTCACACGAGATGGCTAAAGGATTGACTTATTACCACGACAAAAATCGGAGGCCCGATCACTTTAGCTGAACTAAACTTGAGTTTACAATGAATTAAGGCCCATAACAATTGGCCCAAAAAAAAAACAAAAAGCAAAATAAATATATATATATATATATATATATATATATATATATATATATATATATATATGTGTGTGTGTGTGTGTGTGTGTGTGTGTGTGTGTGTGTGTGTGTGTGTCATGTACCCAAATTTAATTTAATTGTACATGAAACCTAAAAAACTATGTATGAGCGATATTTAATGTTGAACATATAAAGTTTATAATAAATCTTTTAGAAAATACAGAGTGTTCTAATATTCATTGTATTAATATCACAAAATTAATGATCTTTTAGATATTATCATAATTACTTCCCCGAATTTATGGTTTCAATATTAAGAATTCCAATTTTTGTTTTGTCTTGAAATTTTATTATTTCAATTATAAAATTAAAAGTTGAACAACGGTTGGATTCTTAAAACCTTCAAGCATTAAAATAGAAAATTAATAAATGAAAAAGATATGGTATCTTGAATAATAATAACATTTCTTTGTAATAATTATTCACTTACCATAAATATAAAACAATATTTAAGCAAACATTCCATAAAAAGAAATAATTACTTGATTAATAGGTGAGTAAATTCTAGCTCTTCATTATATATAGGTTATGATTAACATTATAACTCTTCTTCATTATTATATATTTATACTCTCTTCCTTCTCAATAAACAACTACTAACTGGTATTATAATAGTAATTTTACATTTATTATATTATATTATAATGGATTTGAGTACAATTCCTTTAAACTCAATTATAAATTATTGGTGCTTTTTGTTTTTCATTTTTATTTCTTTATTATTATTGTTATTATTTATTTATTTGCTTCACTGAAAAATTATGCATATATGGGTTGAGTGTGATCTGGATTAACAGCTATTATCATTAGATGAACTCCATAATCTAATTAATTGATTTATTTCTTTAGATTCATTTTCTTCCCCTCTCTAATCTCTACGTTTACGCAATCAATAATAAGAAAAATTCGATCACAAAATATGGGTAAGGATACATGTCTCACAATAAATGGGAAAAAAAATAAAATTCCTTCATTATAAACATACGGTGAAAATCGAACATAGAGATTAGGTTCGGTGATAAGGTTGGTTATTTATTTTTGGTTGAGACAATTCGTCTTTAGTAGATACGAATTTTTTGTTGGGATATGTAAGATTCTGAAATTATTTTTTTTGTATAAATAAAATTAAATTTCCTCTATTCATTATCTTGAAATAATATGGAGTTAATTTGATATAATATTTTGGTTATGGGTGAAATGTGCAAATTTTACAAAATAAGCAAGTGATTATAAAATATTCATTTTATCGGGGAATATTCGTTTGGTCGTGGAATATTCTTGTTGACGGGGAATATTCGTACGACGGCGCAGCCATTTGTGAGCTCCATAAAAGAATAACTGTTAGATGAAGAAAACGACAAGTTTGAGTTTTTATAAATAACGGTGTGATTATTACCGTTAACACTGTTGGATTATCTGGTGGTTAAAATACAATAATACGCGTGGTTGCAAAGTAGCACACGGTATTACACAGTATTTTTGAATTATTGATTCTTACGTATGAAGGCACTACTAAATAATTGTTACAGTAATTACTGTTCAATATTTTATTTTATTGGTTAAATAATTGCTGCGTTGATATTTTATATTATTGTTGTTTCAATAATTGTCACTGCACAGTATTTCCCATTATCAAATCAATAATTTATATTATTTGAATAATATTATTAGATAGCATTATTGGCAATATCTAGAAAGTTCTGTCAATGAGAGGTTTGATCAACTAATTGCGCGTCAGTAAGGAGAAATCCTTATCGGAAAGCTCCCTTTTTTCACGAACTACTTCGGTTGTTATTATTGTGAGTATGCACACAAGCCAATCATGTTTGATGATAAAGCATATACTTTTTGTAACAATCTTATTCATTTATTAATAAAAAGTATTAATTTATTAAAGGCTTTTAATTATCTACATGATGTCGCTTTTATAATATGTGATAAACCCATAGTTTTAAGCAATGCTTTTTTAGAATAATGATGATGATCATTCTAATGAGAGATCTAAATTTTAGAAAGCTTAAAACTAAAATAGTTCCCAATCATCGATTACTAAATCGGGGATTTAGTGAACCGATAGATCGGGTACATATACGCTGTTTGCTCATCGATGAGGATGATTGATCTCATGATCATTTGTGTGGAGACACTAAAGCAAGTATGTAGGTGCTTATTAGAGAATAAGTTCATCGAACGTGGCTCGCTAAGGAATACCTAATGGAGTTTTATTTATTCGTCAATAGGAATTTCAGAGTGATAGTAAGACAAGTAATCCTCGACTTGAGATCATCATAAGATTTGTGTATGATGAGTTATACTTTGACTTATTCCTTAAGACCCTTAGGGTATATCAAAGGGTATGCTTGGGTATAATAAGTTGTATATGGAGATAATGTATGATCAATAAAGAATCTACCACTTCTAATAAAAGAAGAGAAATGTCCTATGTGATTCGATAAATGACAACCCAAAGAGTCCTTGGTTAAAGCGTAATGAAATTAGAAAGGAGTTTCTAATTTGCATTATTTGAGTGTGCATTTAAGGATCGAAATACATATAATTAAATAAAATAAGACTTGACAAGAATTCCACGCCTTATATTTAATCGGGACATCAGATGGTGGAAGGGATGAAATCAGACAGAACTATTTACTCAAAGGTTCTTTAATGATTAATGTTGAAATCTATATTATCCTCGAAAGTCGCTGATCGCTAGGGAGGCTTATCCCTATCAGAATAAATATTATTTATTTAAATAAATTAATTGTTTAATTTATTTATTTAAATAAGATTAGAATTGTTCTAATTGATTTATTCACAACCTGCTTAATATGGAGAACCTAAAGGGTCACACCATAAAAGGAAGAATAATTATTTAAGAAGTTAATGGCATAATCGTAATAATATAGTTATGTATATTTAATTTAATCTATGGTGATAGAATAAATTAAATAGCTTAATATTTATTATTTAATATTTTAGAAATATTAAATATAAATTAATAAGAGGAGTCTTATTAATATTATTACAATTATTATTATTTTAATTTCTAAAAGAGTTTAGGAATTAATTTAATATAAGTATCTCATTTATTCCTAATGGATTAGAAGGAAAATTAGTTAAAGGAGTTTAATTAATTATCCCTAATAAGATTAGGGAGCTTAATTAATTAAAAGAATTTAATTAATTAAATAAAACCCAATTCCTTAATTGTTAAGGTGGGTTGCCCACATCTATAAATAAGAGGAGTCTTATTATGGGTGAGGGGGGTTGTTGATTTTTTCAACAACATAATATTAATAATTCCAATTGTTGGGAGAGTACACCTTTTCTATGTAGAGATAGAAAAACTAGGTTTAGCCAAACACCCTTCTTCTTGAATTTTCTTCTTCCTCGTGGATCACCCCAGAGGCCAAACATTTGGGTGGCTAACGCCGATCAAAGGAAGGAACCAAACCCGTGGATTCAAGATCGAACGCGAAAAGGATTTGGAGGTGAACTTGCACCGAGGAAGCTCGATCTTCAAGGGTATGATTTTATTCTTTATCTTTTTTTCGCTTAATTAATAATTATGCATAAAGGGTGATCCCGTATATGGTTTGTAAATTTTTAAACTCGATTTTTACACGCTCGCATTTTTTATGCAATTTGATCATCATACATATGAATATTACAAACCTAATAAAGGGCATCGAGCCAAACCTTTATGCTAATTATTAATTGTTTTAATTTGATATGTATATTGATATGTGTTTAGAACAATTTAATTGGGCATAATTTTATTGTATAAATTTAAAAAAAAAAAAAAAAAAAAAAAAAAAAAAAAATAAAAAAAAAATATTAAAAAAAAAAAAAAAAAAAAAAAAGGATATTTAATAAAAATTATAATAAAAATTTTAAAAAAAAAAAAAAAAAAATTTAAAAAAATAAAAAAAAAAAAAAAATTAAAAAAAAATAAAATGCATATATTTAAAATATTATATAAAAAAACCAAAATTATAATAAAAAAAAAAAAAAAAAATATATATATAAGAAAATATATATAAATATATATATATATATAAATTATATATATATATATATATATATATATATATATATATATATATATATATATATATATATATATATATATATATATATATATATATATATATATATATATATATATATATATATATATATATATATATATATATATATATATATATATATATATATATTTATATAATTTAAAATAATAGTTTATTATATATTAAAAAAAAATTTTATTTTAATTTTAAAATAATTTTATATTAAATATAAAATATATTTATTTTAATTTAAAATAAAAGTTTATTTTAATTTTAAAATAAAAGGTTTATTTTAAATTAAAATAAAAAATTTATTTTTTTTTAAAAGAATTTCATGCTAACTAATTAGAGTTGGAATTGGATTCCATGATAACTAATTGGAGTTGAAATTGGATTTTATTTTTCCTAAAATAAAGGAGTTTATTTGTGAATGAAGGAAAAGTAAATCCATCTTTCCTTAAATAAAGGAGTTTATTTAGATATGAAATAAGATTTCATATTATTCAAAATAAAAGAGTTTATTTGTGAATAGGAAAAGAAATCCCAATTTCCTTAAATAAAGGAGTTTATTTAAATATGAAATAAGATTTCATATTATTCAAAATAAAGGAGTTTATTTTGTGAATCCGTGAAAGAATAATCCGTGTTTTTTAATAATATTTTTTTTTTTAATTAAATCGATTCCATAATTAATTAAAATAAAAGAGTTTATTTTAATTAAAAGATTTTTTTTTTTTTTGGAATCGATTCCATAATTAATTAAAATAAAGGAGTTTATTTTGATTAAAGATTTTGATTAAAATAAAATAGTTTATTTTATTCAAAATTGGATAAATTAAAATAAAATAGTTTTATTTTGATTTAAATTTGGATTAAAATAAAGGAGTTTATTTTGATTCAAAAATAGATTTTATACTAACTAAATTTGCCCATTAAATGATATCAATATATATATTAAATGTTTATTATTCATGAGATGAATGTTATTTATCGATGCATATGATGATGTGTATGATAATAAATGGGATTGATTATGGACTATCGACCAATGTGATTGGATTTTATTTTAGTTGATGATGTAATGAATGTACGGGGTTTTATTAAATGGGGTCTCACAGACTGCCTTCTCTAATTTTTTCTTAATGTAAATTCTATCTCCTCCTATGCATTTCCCTCGATCACGATCAAGGTTTCTATTTATTTTAAATAGTTTTGTAATAGGAATAGTTAGAATTAATTTTGAAAAATTGAGAGATCAAGGAGCAAGGAGCGCTTGAAGACCCGCTTGTAATGGAGCCCCAAGTTTAAATGTAATAGTTATATTTAAATATTATTTTCGCACCCTTTGGGGAGTTTGAATTTTGGTTCACTTGGTGGCTCTAGTGAACCAAACTAGAATAAAAGTCCATAATCAATCCGTAGAATATAGTAGATCTATATATGTGCATGCTTATATATATATATATTATATATTATGCAAACATGCTTCGATGTTAATTAATACGACGATATATATTATATATATATGCATGCATGCCGCTTAAACAAGATGAGACAAATTAATAACAAACCCCTCAATTTTTTTTTTTATATTAAGTCCTAAGCTGCTCAAAGATATTTGGAATATCGAACGTCGCTTTTTCTAGCATGATAAAATTAATAGAGTATTAAATATTTAATATGAGTTTGTTGTGTCACCACAAGGCAAGTATTAAGTATTTAAGATGTTAATTTATCACATTTGATGCTTATAAAGAAAATTGAACAATATTGTTTTGTCAGGTCACCACAAGGATGATATTTTTCTTTTTGAATATATGGAGTGCTAGGTTTGACTTAACTTGGATAATTTTGATTCTGGATGTGCCACCACTGATCAAAATAATCTAAGAGGCAAAATACAAGGAGTCAGATAGTTGATGTAATTGACAAAAGTTGTCTACCTATTTATTTATATATAGTTTGTTGTGTCACCACAAGGCTATATACATTTGAAATGGGATCCTTATTCTCACTAGCAAATCTTTTAATTAGATTTTTATTTAACTATATAAGTGAGGGTAATATAGTTTGAAGAAAATAGTGGGAGATACCAATTTAAAACAAGACCTAAATTATTTTGGTAATTAATAAAAGAATGTATGTTAAAATGTTGTTAATTACAAATTCATTTACGTAATTTTACAATGTCTAAAATTACTATCATCGCGAAGCATATTAGATGCTAAATTAACCGTAATCAATTAAACGGATTGGTTAAGGAATTTGAGAATAGTTCTCATAATCAAAAGCTATCTTATGTCCTTAATACGCCTATCCTCGCAATGGTTGCGCATAATGCCTCCGAGGAAGAGATTGCTACTTTTAGAAAGTGGCAAGATGATGCACATTGGCTCAATGCATCATGCTCAGATCCACGAGTAACGAGCTTCAGCTTCAACACAAGATGAAACTATGGATGCTTCCTACTATATTCCCGCACATCAAGTAGTTGATGGTGAGGAAAGTAGGACCGATAGATATCGAGATATCTAAGGAGCTCTTCCGATCTAGAACGGCCAATGGCACTATAAGATGCATAAAAAGTTCTTAACATAATCAATTTGATTGATCAATTAGACAACGGTTTTTTGTCATGGATGGAGAGTTGAGCCAAGATTTGATCTTGCACTCACCCCTGAATTCTTTTCACAATTGTTGTGAATTTTTCATATATGAACAAGCTAGATATCGCCTCACCGATTTGCTTAACATGTTGAAAAATGTCGAGAGTCACTTTCCAACCAAGAAAGACCAAGTCTTACCGGTAGGGGCCAAAGGATCTTCTCAAAAGAAGAACGATTCAAAGAAAGAAGGTATATAAAGGCATAAACAAAGGATAATAAGAACAAAAATCGACACGGATAAAGAAAGGAGTTTGCTTCCACCGCAATAAGCCCCGACATCGAAAGAAATCATGAGAAGCATCTTGCAGAGGCTAACCAAAGAAGCTTAGTGAAGTTTTTTGCTACATAATACGCTTTTTGTTCATGATTGAAATAAATTTTTCTTTAAGTCAAGGTTCTACTGGGTATTGGATACCGACTTTGGTTATCATAAATATAGATTTATGAAGGACCAAGTAGTAAGTAGAAAGCTAAACAAATATAAGTAATCCTATGTGTGGAAATGAAGCAAAGGTTGCCACATTAGCCATAGAAACTTATAGTTTAGAAGCAATGCCTACGGCAAATCTATTAAGTCAATAAGTTGTTATCAGATTCCAGTTCTTGTTAAAAATATTATTTCCATTTTATTGTTGGACAATGAAAATTTTGGTATTATAATTAAGAACAATTGTTGTTCTATTTATAATAATAATGTTTTGTATAGAATCGAATATTACTTAATAAATTTTGTATACTGATTTACATGAAAATAATTTTGCATATTGAACAAATTAGTATAAGAAAAGGAGATGATCATTCAAAGAGTCGAATGTGTGTATTTGTTGAATACAAGTGTGAATTATTTGAAAGGTTCAAAGAATTCAAAATGAAACAAATTGGCAAAGTATTAAGATTCTTTGATTAGATCAAGGAATAAATACTTGTGCAATAAGTTTCTAGATCATCTCAAATGGTTTTTCTCATAATGGACACATCCCGACACGCAATAATTGATTGATGTATCCGAAAATGAAAAATCGCACTTGTTGGACATGGTGCGGTCCATAATGATTTTACCGACATTCCAAAGATCCTTCCGGGATAATGTCCTAGAAATGGTCAGACATTCACGTAAAATGGTAACTCAAAATCCGCCCCAAGACTCCATAAAAGTTATGGATGTGGAGGATTCCTAATCTTAAGTATGTTAAGATAAGGGTTGTCCAACTTATGTGAAAAGGTTTCAAAGGATAAGTTTTGGGACAAGATTTGACAAGTACGATTTGTGGGACATCCTAAAGTAAGTTTAGGTATATGTTCTATAATCCTACTTAGCAAAAGGTGTTTGTTATTAAAACACACGCTTCTAAGATAAAGGTGTTTATCATTAAAAGGGCTAGTGGAGGATAATAGATCTTGAAAGAGTTCAAGAACCACAAAACACTATAAGTCAAATAAGAGGAACCATAGATGAATCTATTGTACCACAACCAATCAGAATCGAATAGTACATCAAGATACCTAGAGGTATGGATTCATCATGGATGATGATGATGAGGTACACATCATAGAAGATGATGATCCGTAGTTACATTCGATGAGGTAAGAGTTCTAGTGTGTAAAAAAGGGTCAAGGGGAGAGCGCCGTGAAATTTCTAGTATTATATGTTGATATACTACTTGATAAGGAATGACATACCAATGCTACAATCAAGAAAGATAAAGTTGTTCAAACATTCCTCCATGAATGATTTGGGAAGAGTATCTTAATTGGGGATATAAATCTATATAGATAGATTTTAAGAGGATGCTCGACTTAACCCAAGGAACGATATTCATTTGATGCTAAAGTCGCTTAGCATGGCAAACTCCAAGAGATGTCTCATGTCGATGAGCTATGGAGTGTATCTCTCTTAATAGTCCCCATAGACTCAAAAAAGAGAGATCGCATGAGTGACAATCATGTATGCAATGAAATATACGAGACCCGATGTCGATCACCATATTATGGAGAAGTTCACTATGAAGTCGCTGAAAACATCTTAAAGTTCTTAACCCAAGACTAAGGATGTGATCATATTCATGGTGGGTCTAAATTAAAACTAGAGGGCTTAATGCACTCAAGTTTTTTTCGTATGCATCAAGACGACGTAAAATCCACTTTAAGGTAAAGTGTTACCTCGAAAAGGTGCAGTTGAATTCGAAAGGTTCCAAACAAAGAAAGAGTTGCCGGTTTAGTGATAAAGACAAAGTATATAGCTATAAATGAAGTCGCAAGTTGATTGTTTGGATTAAAAGTTCATTACGTAACTAGAATAGTTCCTAAGTCTCATCTTCGATCTAAACATGTGTTGTGGCACTTTCATTTGATTATTAGAATCATTGAAAGATGGGAAATCACTATGTAGATAGTGGACTCTCATGAACAACATTACATATCCATTAACTAAAGCTTATCCAACAAAGCAGGATAATCGCCACTTAGAGAAGAAGAAGTATAAGAGATACCACGACGATCGGCTTTTAGTGCAAGTGGGAGATTGAAAGTAGTATGCACACAAGCCAATCATGTTTGATGATAAAGCATATACTTTGTAACAATCTTATTCATTTATTAATAAAAAGTATTAATTTATTAAAGGCTTTTAATTATCTACATGATGTCGTTTTTTTATAATATGTGATAAACCCATAGTTTTAAGCAATGCTTTTAGAATAATGATGATGATCATTCTAATGAGATCTAAATTTTAGAAAGCTTAAAACTAAAATAGTTCCCAATCATTGATTACTAAATCGGGGATTAGTGAATCCGGATAGATTGGTACATACGCTGTTTGCTCATCATCGATGAGGATGATTGATCTCACGATCATTTGTGTGGAGACACTAAAGCAAGTATGTAGGTGCTTATTAGAGAATAAGTTCATCGAACGTGGCTCGCTAAGGAATACCTAATGGAGTTTTATTTTCGTCAATAGAATTCTCAGTAGTGATAGTAAGACAAGTAATCCTCGACTTGAGATCATCATAGATCTTGTGTATGATGAGTTATACTTTGACTTATTCCTTAAGACCCTTAGGTATATCAAAGGGTATGCTTGGGTATAATAAGTTGTATATGGAGATAATGTATGATCAATAAAGAATCTACCACTTCTAATAAAAGAAGAGAAATGTCCTATGTGATTCGATAAATGACAACCCAAAGAGTCCTGGTTAAGGCGTAATGAAATTAGAAAGGAGTTTCTAATTTGCATTATTTTGAGTGTGCATTTAAGGATCTAAATACATATAATTAAATAAAATAAGACTCGACAAGAATTCCATGTCTTATATTTAATTGGGACATCAGATGGTGGAAGGATTGAATTGCATTTAAGAACTATTTACTCAAAGGTTCTTTAATGATTAATGTTGAAATCTATATTATCCGGAAAGTCGCTGATCGCTAGAGGAGGCTTATCCCTATCAGAGAATAAATATTATTTATTTAAATAAATTAATTGTTTAATTTATTTATTTAAATAAGATTAGAATTGTTCTAATTGATTTATTCACAACCGGCTTAATATGGAGAACCTAAAGGGTCACACCATAAAAGGAAGAATAATTATTTAAGAAGTTAATGGCATAATCGTAATAATATAGTTATGTATATTTAATTTAATCTATGGTGATAGAATAAATTAAATAGCTTAATATTTATTATTTAATATTTTAGAAATATTAAATATAAATTAATAAGAGGAGTCTTATTAATATTATTACAATTATTATTATTTTAATTTCTAAAAGAGTTTAGGAATTAATTTAATATAAGTACTCTCATTTATTCCTAATTGGATTAGGAAGGAAAATTAGTTAAAGGAGTTTAATTAATTATCCCTAATAAGATTAGGGAGCTTAATTAATTAAAAGAATTTAATTAATTAAATAAAACCCAATTCCTTAATTGTTAAGGTGGGTTGCCCACATCTATAAATAAGAGGAGTCTTATTACGGGGTGGTATGGGGTTGTCGATTTTTCAACATAATAATAATTCCAATTGTTGGGAGAGTACACCCTTTTCTATAGAGATAGAAAAACTAGGTTTTTAGCCAACCACCCATCTTCTTGAATTTTTTTCTTCTTCCTCGTGGATCACCCCAGAGGCCAAACATTTGGGTGGCTAACGCTGATCAAAGGAAGGAACCAAACCCGTGGATTCAAGATTGAACGCGAAAAGGATTGGAGGTGAACTTGTACCGAGGAAGCTCGATCTTCAAGGGTATGATTTTATTCTTTATCTTTTCGCTTAATTAATAATTATGCATAAAGGGTGATCCCGTATATGGTTTGTAAAATTTTTAAACTCGATTTTTACACGCTCGCTTTTTTTTATGCAATTTGATCGTTTTATGAATATTACAAACCTAAAAATCTTTGTTATTTTGAGGTAAAAGATGTTATTTTCTTCGTAAATGATATTATTTTCTTCAATATCATTATGCTGAAATATTGATATAAATTTTATTGTGGAATTTTTACCTTTTTGTGTCGAGGTTACTATTCACGTATACAGCACTATTCACGTATAAGGCACTATTCACAAATACGGCACTTTTCACCGAAAAATAAAATTTTCTCTTCTTTATCCCAGATGTCTATTATGGCTACTATCTTTGATTGTATCCATGTTTTGATCTTCATTCTTGAATTTTACTCCATTATGGTTTATTATGGAGTGTTTTTGAACTTGGATTATCTAAAGTACGAATCTCTAATCTTTGTCCTTTTATCTTATTGGATTCATTCTCTAAAATATTTTTCATCATCCTCAGCCCTTAATGATGATACTTGATGAATATCTCTGGCCTGTAGTGCAAAGATGAATGATTACCTGATGAATATCTTTGGCCCATAGTGCAAAGATGAACATGTGTTGAGATAAACATGACCAACTGGTGATACAAATGAATATCTTTGGCCCGTAGTGCAAAGATGAATATTTGATTTAAGATATATATTGATTGATGTTACAGGGATAAAATATTGATGATGGACTTTTAAATTCATAGATTATAGTAGATTTCATTCTCTATTTAACTCTTCTAATGAATTGTTGTTTTCGCTGCAGTTGTTGATCTAAAACTTGTTGTCTATTATATTCTATCAGATTTTACCCCGTTGAAGACTAAGGATAATTTGTTGTATATTATCTTAGTCATAATATTCTTTACTGGGCTAGTTGAGCTCACCCTTTTTCTTTTTGTTCCATTTTTCTTCTCAGGAGGTGAGAATTTAGCAGAAACTAGCCGGGGTATGGAGTGATGGTCCAAGGAAGTTATTATAGTAGTCCTCCCTATTTTATAAAATAGTGTATCAATAAGTGTAATGAGGACTTATTTGAGTGTGGATATTATCTAGAAGACAATATTTATATTTAAACTCACAGTATTTGTGTTGTCGTATTTTGCACGATAATTGTATTAATGATGTTGTAGTTGTTTCTGTACCATGTATTTGGCGACTCAGAATGGGTGATGTATACCTATTTTGGGAGCGTCACAGGATAAATTTGTATACTCTCTTATAAGTTCCTTATAAATAAGAGACTAGCGGGCAACATTGGGATGTGATTATTTGGTCTAGCCCAATTATTTAATGGACCGAATTTGGTGTTGGCCCATATATTTATTTTTAAAGTGGGAGAATCCCTATTAAAGTAAAATTGTGTTTCCTTATTTGGTGGGGTAAGGAGATCTAATTTAGAAAGAAATCTATCATAAGGTGATTATAAAAAGGACTTCTACTCCTAATTGGATTTCGGTGGACATGACATCTATAAATACAGTAATAAGCAAGAGTTTGAGGGAATGACACAATTACATATGACACAAATAAACAATTTGTACTCTACCTATTATTATAGTGGATTTTTCTCTCTCTCTCTCCATGGTTTTTTTCCAATTAGGTTTCACTACAAGAAAAAAGGTTTCAAATGACCTTGATCGGTCATGAGATAACCATCAATGACCGATCATTGATTCACGATAGTCGTCAGATAAAATCGGTCATTTGGGATGCACATCAGCGACCACTATTAACAACCGATATATCTGCGATCGATATTAGCGACCAAAACGACAAATTCGGTCGCTGAGCTGAGTTGGCATGGTCCAAGGACAAAGCTAACATGGTCCATGTGTCATTGATCATTATCAAATGATCGCATGCGATCGCCGATAATCTTTAAATGCATCATGCCGTCGCTATTTGGATTTGAACACATAAATACTGTGTAAAAACCCGTTATACTAATGGATTTGAACACATAAATATACCACGTTATACTCCTCATTGAGGAGAACGCATTTGTGCAAAAACCCGACATTTACGGAATGTGGGTCCTACAATAAATTAAGCCTCAAAATGCTTTAATATTTATTTTGTCAAACCCATTTCCAATAATCCCCCACATGAATGTAAAATTGGATTTACAATATGTAAAATATGTTGTGAATATGCAGACACTAGTTCGAGTACATGAGAAAAGATATTTCATCAGGTTAAGTAGCCTAGTGGCTTTGAACTTGCCCTAGTAAAATCTATCGGATTTACTTGGCTAATCAGTAGACTTGATGTCTTTGAACTGTCAGCTTTTCGTGTAAACCTAGACAATAGAATTCACAAAATATCTCTTCAGACATAGTTGGTTCTCACGTTTGTGTTCATTTTGGCCTTGAAACACCTCTTTGTTCCATGAGTATATTAGAGAATTCAGCCTTCAAAATTTTCACAGAAGTGGCCCCCTTCTTACTCACGTAGGTGACTTCTATCAAGAGTATCCTGCAATACACCACTTGAACGTATTTGAAGATATAAAAGTCATTAAAAGCGTAACTTATCCTAACTCTCGCGGCAGATGTACACTGTCTCATAATAGGAATGGTTTGGAATAAATATCTCCTCAGTGCTTTACTGAGTATTACATAGTTCGGTTTGCCCATTGAACCTAGATCTTGGAATCTCCAGTCTGCTAGGTTGGGATGCCACTATGACGACTCTTATTTAAACAGTAGGCTTTAAACACATTCCCTTCGATGATTTTTCCACTTGCTCTCTTGTTAAACCTTTTGTAAGCGAATCCGCAATATTATCTTTTGACTTTACATAGTCAATTGAGATAATTCCATTTGAGAGCAATTATCTAACGGTATTATGTCTTCGTCGTATATGACGTGACTTACCTTTATATAAATGACTCTGTGCTCTTCCAATTCTTTGATTGGCTATCACAAAGGTATACATATAGTCGGGCATGTGTCTTGACCAATTTGGAATATCCTCTAAGAAATTACGAAGCCACTCAGCTTCTTCTCCAGTTTTGTCTAAAGCAATGAATTCTGATTCCATTGTAGACCTTGCAATACACGTTTGTTTTGAGAATTTCCAAGATACCGCTGCACCTCCAAGGGTAAAGACATATCCACTTATGGATTTCGAGTCTTTATTGTCAGATATCCAATTAGCATCACTATATCCTTCCAATACTGCTGGATATCTTGTATAGTGCAATCCATATTTTTGAGTATGTTTTAAATATCCCAAAACTCTCAAAATAGCTTTCCAGTGATCTTTACTTGGATTACTCGTATACCTGCTTAGCTTACTTACAGAATAAGCTATATCTAGTCTAGTACAGTTCATAACATACATTAAACTGCCTATTATACGAGAATATTCTAGTTGAGATATGCTATCACCTTCATTTTTAGATAATTGAAGATTTATATCAACTGGGGTCTTATTTAGAATTATATTATACTTATTAAATTTTTCAAGTATTTTTTCAATATAATGAGTTTGAGATAATATAATTCCATTAGATGTTCTAGAAATCTTGATTCCTAATATTATATCAGCAACCCCCAAGTCTTTCATGTCAAATCTATTTGACAACATACGTTTGGTAGAGTTGATAACTTCATTGTTGTTACCCATGATTAACATATCATCCACATAAAGACAAACAATGACATATTCCTTTTGAATGCTTTTGACATAAACACATTTGTCACACTCATTGATTTTAAATCCATTTGATAACATAACATTATCAAATTTCTCGTGCCATTGTTTTGGTGCTTGTTTTAATCCATACAAGGATTTAACAAGTTTGCATACTTTCCTCTCTTGTCCAGGAGCTATGAAACCTTCAGGTTGTTCCATATATATTTCTTCATCTAATTCACCATTTAAGAATGCAGTCTTTACATCCATTTGATGTATTTCAAGTCTATTTAAAGATGTTATTGCTATTAGCATCCGAATAGATGTAATTCTTGTAACAGGTGAATAAGTGTCGAAATAATCCAATCCTTCTTTTTGTCTATAGCCTTTAACAACAAGCCTTGCTTTGTATTTATCAATTGAACCATCGGCTTTCATCTTCTTTTTGAAGATCCATTTATACCCTAAGGGTTTGAAACCAGGTGGAAGGTCCACCAATTTCCATGAATGATTTTGCATAATGGACTCAATTTCACTATTAATTGCTTTTTTTCCAATGAGAAGCATCTGGAGAGGATATTGCTTCCTTGTACGTTTGAGGATCGTTTTCTGACAAGAATGTTAGAAAATTCAGACCAAAAGACTTTGAAGTCCTTGCCCTTTTGCTACGTCTAGGTTCATCCAATACAGACTCTTTGTCTATATTTTCAGGATTATTACTAGTAGCATCCAAAGGTCTTTTATTTGAATTTGAATCTTTATTTTCATTATATGGAAAAATATTCTCAAAGAATGATGCATCTCTTGATTCAATAAATGTATTAACATGAATATCATTAATTTTAGATTTATGAACAAGAAAGCGATAAGCACTGCTGTTATTTGCATAATCAATGAAAACACAGTCAATTGTTTTTGGTCCTATCTTAACCTTTTTAGGTTTAGGAACCATCACTTTTGCTAGATACCCCCACACTCTTAAGTATTTATAGCAAGGTCTATGACCTTTCTATAATTCATAAGGCGTTTTGTGAGTTTTCTTATGAGGCACTTTATTAAGAATATAATTGGCAAAAAGCAAAGCTTCCGCCCACAAATTCTGGGGTGCTCCAGAACTGTTTAACATAGCATTTAACATTTCTTTCAATATTCGGTTCTTGCGTTCAGCAATACCGTTAGATTGAGGTGAATAAGGAGTGGTAGTTTGGTGAATAATACCATAAGTAGAGCATATCTCTTCAAATGGTGATTCATATTCACCACCTCTATCGCTTCTTATTGCTTTAATCTTTTTGCTAAGTTGATTTTCAACTTCATTTTTATAAAGTTAAAACATTTCTATTGCCTCATCTTTGCTTCTTAGCAAATATACATAACAATATCTTGTGTAATCATCAATAAAGGCAATGAAATTTTTTTTCCCACCTCTTGTTTGCACAAACTTCAAGTCACATATATCAGTGTGAATTAAATCTAGAGGTTCAGTTTTCCTTTCAACAGAATGAAAGGGTAATCTTGTCATTTTTGATTTCACACATATTTCACATTTATGTTTTTGATTAATATCAAATTTAGGCAAGAATTCTAAATTAATTAATCTACGCAAAATATTATAATTAACATTTCCTAATCTAGCATGCCATATATTTGAAGATTCTAACAAGTAAGCAGAAGAATTAATTTTATTATTATCAATAGACTTTGGTACAACAGTCATAACATTCATCTTAAAAAGCCCATCATTCATGTAGCCCTTTCCTACAAACATATCATTTTTAGTAAGTACAAATTTATCAGACACAAACACCAACTTGAAGCCATTCTTGCTAAGTAGTGACCCAGAAACTAGATTTTTGCGGATATCTGGCACATGAAGCACTTCGTTCAAAGTCAGTTCTTTACCAGATGTCATTTTTAGTACAATCTTTCCACGTTCTTCAACCTTTGAACTTAAGGAGTTTCCCATGAATAGTTGATCATCATTTTCTACTGGTTTGTAAGTAGAAAACATCCATTTGTTGGAATAAATATGACGAGTAGCCCCAGTGTCCACATACCATTATTTGGGGTTTCCTACCAAATTACATTCAGATACAACTGCAGAAAGATTAATGTCTGAAACATTTTCAGAAAGTTTTTCCAGTTCTGTCACATTTGCTTGAGGCTTTTGTTCTTTCTTGAACTTCTTTGGCTTGCGACATTCACTTGATTTATGTCCTTGGATGCCACAGTTGAAGCATTTGCCTTTGAATTTTTTCTTGGCCTTGAAAGCTTCTTTGCCTTCACGCTTCCTTTTGTTGTTGTTTGGCCTTTGTTCTACCACATTTGCCTTTGCTTCAATGAAGTTTTTCCACTCTTCTTCTCAGATCTTCGATTGTCCTCTTCAATCCTAAGTCGCACAATTAGTTCTTCAAGATTCATCTCTTTGCGTTTATGCTTCAGATAATTCTAGAAGTCTTTCCATGATGGTGGAAGTTTCTCAATCATTGCAACAACTTGGAATGAATCACTTAATGACATTTCTTCTGAATGAATGTCATGTAGAATTACTTGTAATTCTTGAACCTGAGTGATAACTGCTTTAGAATCTACCATTTTATAATCAAGGAATCTACCGACTATGAATTTCTTCATGCCAGCATCTTCAGTTTTATATTTCTTGTCTAAAGATTCCCAAAGTTCCTTTGCAGTTTGAATTGTACAATACACATTATACAGTGTATTGTCTAATCCATTCATTACATAATTTCTGCAAAGGAAATCTGCATGTTTCCATGCATCAACTGCAGCCACCTTTTCCGTGTCAGTTTCTCCTTCAACAAGAGTAGGACAATCCTCTTGTAGAAACCTTGCCAAGTTCAGTGTTCTGAGATAGAAGAGCATCTTTTGTTGCAATTGCTTGAAATCCGTTCCATTAAACCTTTCAGACTTTTCTCCATGAGACATACTCACGGCAGGAATGGTGCTAGTAGATGTCATTTCTGTTATACAAGAAGATAAATATTAATAAACAGAAACAAATTTCTGTTGTACAAAGATTTAACAGAATTTAAATAACAAATTTGTTTGCAAAATTCAAACAACAATTTTGTTTTACAAATTTGTATAACACAAATCCAAATTCTGTTTACAAATTCAATTTACAAACTTCTTTGTTTAACAGATTTTTACATAATTTAAATACTATGTATTAACAAAGAGAAAAAATTTAAACAAATAACAGAATACTATTTATATTACTCATATATATATTAAACAATAATTGCAGTTTGAAAATATATATATAATAACATAATATAAATTACTTAACAAATAATATATATAATATTCTGTTTCAACATACGCTATCTTGTTATTTAATATTCTGTTTCAACATATACTATTTAACATATTTATAAATATGAACAGTAATATATAACATAACTTATTCGGGGGTATTTATTGATTTATGTATCTTTTCTTAGATTTGAAACAAGATAGAGATGGAACCAAGCAAAAGAAATTTGTAGTTCCTGAATCTCTATTTTAATGGTCTGTACTGGAGTTATATGGGAACAATATATGCTGACTGGTACTCATGTCAACGTGTGATTTAAACGGTTATGATGAAACAATGCATCAGTTGCATTTAATATATATTCAGGAAAATATATCATATTTGCATGTATATATACATCCTTGCATTAATTCATTTAATATTCAGTAAGATATATCATATATGCATGTATATATATTAATATATAAAAAAAAAAAACTCTTTCCCGAATCAGTGTAATTCGGTTTTTGGTCCATTTGATTTTGCAATATATACAAATAATGCATGCAATGATACTTCATTGGATTATATATATATATATATATATATATATATATAACGTAAAAGATTACAGAAGATGACTTGATCATACCCAACTTCTTTTTATACAAATTCTCTTCAGAAAGCCTTTGAAAATTCCCCTCCAGTCTAACGTAATATATTTAGAATGCATGAATGTAATATTACGTAATATATTTACATGATACATAAAATCGGATATTCTGTTCACATAAATAAACAGACCAAAAAATACTACAATCACAGAATAGTAAATTTGCTTTAAGATTGTTATCTGTAATATATAGTATTATTTAATATATGTAGATATAATAAAATAGAATAAAATTATAACACAGAAAACATATAAATCCGAGTCCTTTGAATTCACAAAGTCTCCTTAAAGCAAATTTATTCCCTCACTGGTGCTAAGAATTAAATGAATAATTGCTTCCCAAGATAAAACGGATTTGCAATTCTTAATTAGTAGCACTACAAAATTAAGAATTCGTTGAACGCAAATTCTATGTTATATACTCGAACTTTTACTATCAATAATAATGATGCATGTAAATGAAAATTACAGTAATAATGCATGAAAATGGTGAATTCATACACTTACTCAGAAACGGGAAAAGTATGCAGAACGGGACTGGAAAATATGCAGAACGGAAACGGGACTGCAACACTTTTGCAGAGAATGGGATTATGCAGAACGGAGAATGGGATTCTATACTGCAGAACGGGGAAGGAAGGAAAGGAACGGGAATTATAGAAAAGAACGGGACTTCTTATTCTGAAACGGGAATCCCACATAACTTATTAATAGATTATTTTCTGGCCGTTAGAAAGGATATGACCGTTGGGCATAGTCAAAACGACTTAGTATTGATATAACTAAAACAAAATCTGATAAATCATTAAACAGATTTTGTCCAAAAAATTATATATCATAACCCACCCATCCGCCCGAACCCGAGCCCGGCCAGACAACGGCGCGCACGTGTGGGTTTAAACCAAACCTTGGCTAGGTTCTCTCCCTTCCACAAAAGTGGGGTGCCCCTTGGTGCCCTTCCCATTGAGCAAACATCCCATATATATCCCTCTAATGTCCTATGTGGGACTTTTGCAATTTACAACATTCAAGTAGGTGACTTTAGAGTCAATTTTCTCATTCAATTCTTAATGGATTTGAACACATAAATATACCACGTTATACTCCTCATTGAGGAGAACGCATTTGTGCAAAAATTCGACATTTACGGAATGTGGGTCCTACAATAAATTAATCCTCAAAATGCTTTAATATTTATTTTGTCAAACCCATTTCCAACAGAAATTAGATGCAATTACTCACAAATCGAATCGAAAAGTGTCAAGTGTTCTGAAATTGAGATTGCTATGGCTGTTGGAGAATCGGAATTGACGAAGAATTTGTATATGTTGCATTTTGAAAACCATAGACGAATGGCGGTGACTACTGATTCGAGAACCTTGAAGAAACAGTTAGAGAAGCGGTTGAACCCTCGCATTGTAACTTCAGTGCTTGTGTAGTTGGGAACCATTTAGTTCTTTTCGGGGGGAAGGAGTCAACATGCAACCAATGAATGATACCTTCATATTGGACTTAAACTCCGGCAACCCGGAATGGGGACATGTAAAAGTGGATTTTCCGCCCCTTGGGTGTTGGGGACGCACATTTTCTTGCATAAATGGGTCTATTCTAGATGTCTTTAGAGGCTTTGGGCAGCATGGCTTACGCTGGAGTTCTTAAGTGGGTGAGCAAATTTTAATGCTATGTTTGAACTCTGTAAAAAAAATGTAAAGACGAACAAAGGAAGATCAGAACACAAGTTGAAATTTTACAAGAAGGTAGTGAGCTTACCGACTCAATCCTGGCTTTGGAAGGGGATTCCTCTCTCCCTACAGATCTCAAAGAAAATGTGGAAGTAGTGCAAATTAGTAACGAGTCGGTTGGTTTTGAAACTAAGTTGTAGCAATTTAGAGATATGAGGAGGATTTATATGTAAGAGTGAATACAAGCTGTTTTATGCACAAGTTCGAGGGAATTTTCTTCAGATTTCGGTGAAACGTTCAGCCTTCGTGTGAAGGTTTGTTCAGCCTATGGGCAAATATTTATTTTAATGGAGTTCAGTGATATGTTCGTGCCGATGCGAACTTTCGTTCAAATTTATGGGTGAACATTTATTTTAATAATGGTAATTAAGGCGTTGCTCAACCTTCGTGCGAACGTTTGTTCAGCCTTTTGTGAACGTTTGTTCAGCTTTTGTGTGAATTTTGGTGTTTTTAAAGTTTCGGTGATGTGTGTTCAGCCTTTGGGCGAACAATTATTTTATGTTCGGAGATACGTTCAGCCTTTGTGCGAATTTTGGTGTTTTCAGAGGTTCGGTGGTATGTTCAGCCTGTACAAATTTCTTTTATTCTTCTGGTTCAATTATCATGACCAATTTACATGTTCACAAGCATAGAGTTATTATTTATGAGATATATAATAAATGATTAATTGGTTCTTGATTTTATACAAGGTAATGCGATCAAAAGTTATCCTTCAAAGCTTCTCCTGATCCTCACAACTCTTCGATGTTTTTTAAGTTTCATTCAATCATTTATCATTGTCAGTGCTATGGAAAGAGACCCTTCTCAATGGAAACTGGGATGGAATGTCAGGCTCCTTGTCGTAACTTATTGTGTAAGCACCGTGCTATATATAATATGCATTTTTTTTGCTAATGAATTTTCATCTTTTTTATACTCCGTTAAATCAGAAATGAGAATCTTATTTGACTATTTACTGAAAAAATTGTGATATAGTAATTAAATTGGTGAATAATTGTGACATGCAAGGAGTTGTGGTTTGACATACTACTTACAGGCATAGGTAATTGAGAAGAAAGGACTAGTGTTCCTAACCATGTCAACTTCTTTGGGCTTTGTTTTCACAATCTTTTGTTCAGCATTCCTCTTGGGGGAGATACTTAGTTTGAGAAGGTGATTAACTTTCTATCCAATGTATATATTCCCTCCATTCTAAATTATTTATAATTAATATTAAATTTAATTTTGAGATATATTTTAGATTCAGAATTAATATAAATTAATTTAATTTTAGACAATATGGTTATAAAAATTGAAATTTTTTAATATAGTAGTAATTAAGTCAATCACATCAATTTTAATTAATTAATTTATTGTGGGGGTGTGTTTGCAGCATTTTAGGAGGAATTTTGTTGGTGGGAGGGCTTTAATGTGTGTTGTGGGGAAAGAGTAAAGAAGAACAGTTGGGTGTTGGAATCTGTAAAACAGTAGAAGCTGAGGTGAAGATGAGCTCCGAGTCAGATGGAGAACTCACAACCAAGACTAATCATCCATCATTAATTGTTTAGCAGTGTAGTGCTACTGTGCAAGTAGTGTAATCAATTTTGAGTATCAAATATAGTTTTATCTATCTAATAAAATACAACTGATTTTAAATTTTCCGCTCACCCTAATAAATCATCTGGGTCATCTAAAATTTGAGAACTATTTGTATTCTAATTGAGAGATTATTACTAAATAGAGGTATTAGTACAAAATATTTTTCGAACACCTAAAAATATCCACTTTAACAAAACTATCAATAAGAACTCCCACATAAATTATTTAGATTTTCAAACAAGGAATATATAGTCTTTTATAGGAAATGTAGTCTTTTATAGGAAAATGTGGTCTTTTAAATATAATCTTTTATAGGAAAATGTAGCTCTTTATAGAAAATGTAGTCTTTTAAAATTAATATTTTCTCTCTCTCTCTCATATATATATAGGAAATTATTATTATATAGAGTTATAGTTTCTTAATACGGGACTTAAAAAGTATATAACATATTACAATTTAGAGGTTATTCCTATTTATAACTGGCCCAACTTGGGACCAAATTTTTTTATAATATTGTAGAAGTTATTTTTATATAGAGTATTCCTAAATAGGGGTTTTACTGTAGTATGATTATATTTCAAATTGATGGTGGGCCACGTACGGAAGCTAATAAATACAGCAAAATCCTTTTCAAAAACATAAATTTATTATGTTTGTTTGCATGTATTATTAATGTTAGTAGTCTCAAATTTTATGTTCAAGGTACAAAATTAATCAACAAAATACATTGGACTATTTTTGTGATATGAATGTTGTGTTAAAATAATAATTAGGAAAATTTAAGGAAACTGATATTTTTATATAAAAAATTGATATTTTTATATGATTTCTCCTACGTGAACAGTGAGTGAGTCTCACCTCCATATGAGAGAGATCCAAATTAATCTTAAAATCCATAAAAATAATTCTTACAAACACTCCAAAGTTGTTTACGTATTTGTTAGAACTTAGAACTATACACCAAAGTTTTAGCTCACAGTTGGTGAACTAGGCCTACTGCAAGAAAGAAAGTCATAGGTTCTAACCTTGACAGTCGCCAAATAAGATATATGTATTTAATTTCAGTCAAAAACTAGCCAAAAAACAAGAAATTAGAACTATGTCCATGCACAAAGACGAGCAACAACAATTCTCAACACGAATAAAAAAAGAGAATGGTTAAATTCATAACATTTTTTAATTGTACAAAACAAAAAACTATATATATATATATAGTTTATAATATATAGTTTATATATTATATTATAAAAAATTATATATATATATATAACAAAAAACAAAAGCAAAAAACTATATATATATATATTCAAAAAAATTGAACATATCTGTCATGTACCCAAAAAAGAAACAAAGATATATATATATATATATATATATATATATATATATATATATATAAGATACCTACTTATTTATTCATCCAGTCTTCACTCCTTTTACGGAGATTCTATGACGGTTGAAATATATATAAATACTATACTTTTAATGACGCTTATATGTTGTCCGTCGCTTAAAAAATATAGAGCGACGGTTTGTATGACCGAAATCGTCGTCGGTCCGCTGCTAAAATAATAAAGCGGATAAAGATAAAGAGTAAGAGATATCACTTAATCCGAACCAATATATATATATATATATATATATATATATATATATATATATATATATATATATATGTGTGTGTGTGTGTGTGTGTGTGTGTGTGTGTCATGTACCCAAATTTAATTTAATTGTACATGAAACCTAAAAACTATGTTTTTGGTAATATTTAACGTTGAACATATAAAGTTTATAATAAATCTTTCAAAAAAATACAAAGTGTTCTAATATTCATTGTATTAATATCAATATCACAAAATTAATGATCTTTTAGATATTATCATAATTACTTCCTGAATTTATGTCCAAATTTTTGATTTGTCTTGAAATTTCATTATTTCAATTATAAAATTAAAAGTTGAACAACGGTTGGATACTTAAAACCTTCAAGCATTAAAATAGAAAACTAATAAATGAAAAAGATATGGTATCTTGAATAATAATAACATTTCCTTGTAATAATTATTCACTTACCATAAATATAAGACAATATTCAAGCAAACATTCCATAAAAAGAAATAATTACTGGCCGGATTAATAGGCCAGTAAATTCTAACTCTTCATTATATATAGGTTATGATCAACATGATATTCTATGTTATTAGTTGAGGAGCATTAGAGGGAAGCCATTAAAGTTAAGGTATTCTTGTTTATTATTATACTCTCTTCTTTCTCAATAAACAACTACTAACTGGTATTATAATAGTAGTTTTACATTTATTATATTATATTACATTATAATGGATCAGAGTACAATTCCTTTAAACTCAATTATAAATTCTTGGCTTTGTTACGTACCCTGCTTTTTGTTTTCCATTTTTATTTCTTTATTATTATTATTGTTATTATTTATTTATTTGCTTCATTGAAAAATTATGCATATATGGGTTGAGTGTGATCTGGATTAACAGTCATTATCATTAGATGAACTCCATAATCTAATTAATTGATTTATTTTTTTAGATTCATTTTCTTCCCCTCTCTAATCTCTACGTTTACGCAATCAATAATAAGAAAAATTCGATCACAAAATAAGGGTAAGGATACATGTCTCACAATAAATGGAAAAAAAAATAAAATTCCTTCATTATAAACTTACGCTGAAAATCGAACATGAAATCATTAAGTTATCAATGTCTCTCTTCTACAGTCATGGTAATTTAGGATCCCTTCTTTAATTTCTTTAAATACGTTTTTAATGATAAAGTTTATTGTAAATAATTATCAGTACAATAAAATTTATCGCAAGTAGTTGTGTCGCTTGTACCGTTGTTAAAAGTAATATTTTGTATTGTAAATATGTATTAGAGAAAATTGAAACATAAGTGTAATAGAGGGGATCCTAATCCAATAACTTCAAACGCATAGCTATAAATTTTTTTAATGAATTCTCTTTCATGTTATATACATACTTGTTCCTCCATTTATGTAGTAATTGGTCGAACTCCATAATCTAATTAATTATATTATGTGCATGCAGATGGGTCGAGCTAAGCTAAACATGAAACTCATAGAAAACAAAAAGATCCGAAATTCCACTTTCCAGAAGAGGAAGAATAGTGTGAAAAAGAAAATTTATAAATTATCAACTCTCTGCTGTGTCGAAGTAGCCCTCGTCATTTATGGTCCCACAATTAATAACAACGATTTACTCGAACTTGAAATTTGGCCTGCAAATCGTGACAACAAAATTCTCCAATTGATCAACAAGTACAAAGCCCAATCCCCTGAAAAACGCAAGAAGAGAACATATCATTTGTCAGACTACTTTGTGGACCGCAAGAATAAGGCCCAAAATGAGCTTGCAAAATTGCGAAAAATACACGACCAGGCCCAGTACCCCACGTGGGACCACCGGTATAATGGTTTATTGGTAGATCAACTAAGGAGAATTAGTAGCATATTGGAAATGAAGCTTAATGATGCAAAGATTAGGCATTATAATTATGTTTATTTTATACAACAACAACAGTTGTGGCAGCAACAACAACATCAACAACTCTTGTTCAACAACTTTTTGATTACGATCAACTCACAAGAGCCGTGTGAGTAGCCTTATAATTATCAGTTGCAGCAGGAGATTAATACTTTTGATCATCGCACGTATTTATCCCCGATCAATCAACTTGAACCGTTCGATCAGTCCTACAATTATCAGCTGCAACAGGGGTTTAGTACTTTTGATCAACGTACGAATTTAATCTCGAATTCGAGGATGATTGAGCCAATTAATGATGCTGATTATGTTGAGGGCACCTCTAGTTGCAAAAATGTTGTGTATGGGCCTACGCTTATGGCCAAACCAAGGGTTTATGACGATTAAGGCTGGGATGGTGGAGAGTATTGACATTGTGAAAAATTTAATTAGGGCACCCCAAATGAGCTATTATGGGGAGGCCAAGCTGCCTATGCCACATGAGTACAATATGTAATACCTTAAGTGGGCAGGTGATGGAGCTATGACGGATCAATTGCGTGATTTTTTTCAAATGGATGGTTATAAGTACTATAAAAATCGTGATTATGATGTAAAAAATCGTGAATGATTTAAGGTACAAAATTTAAATATTAACTTACTTGAAGCGGATTGATTTATATGCTTATTAATTTAGTTTAGTTGACATAAAATTTAGTTTATTTTTGTGTTGGTTTTATAAACTCTTTATACTAATTTAAACAGTGGTAGATATTCTATTTGAATTATTTGCGGTGATATATTATTTCTTATTGATGTCAGTATAAGTTTTTTTAATTACTGTTGAATGTGAAAATTCTTACTTAGTTTTTGAGCCAAGACCTGAAAGAGGTGGTTAATATATATAATTAATGTCATTATAAGCTTTTCTAATTACCGTTGAATGTGAAAATTCTTGGTTAGTTTATGAGCCAAGACCGGAAAGAGGTGGCTTATAAATTATATATGCAATTTTTTGGTTAGTTTCTGAGCCAAGACCGGAAAGAGGTGGCAAAATTATATATGGTCTCATTTCCACTTTTTTCTGTTAGATTTTGTTCTTTTCCTTTTTTTTAAAAATCTTTTTATGGTGGTGGAATTGGGTTTTGGAATGTTAATGCGCTTATGTAGAATTTGGATTTCATGTTACGTACACACTCGATTGTATATAATTTAATTTATTTTTATTTTTATATTTACTATAACAAAAGTTGTATATGATATTTTTATCGTCAAAAAATAAAATAATCAAAAATCTCGAGTAACTGGTTGAGCCACTAAAGTAACTATAATGGTGAGCGCCATAAGTTGATACAACATTTGTTATAAGAAAAATAATTAATAAAAGAAAAAAAAAAGGTATAAGCTTAATTTTATAATTCCGAATTATATCATTATTTTTGTTGGTACTTCTCATTTATAACTCAATAATGTAGTTATATATCGTACGGGTAAAATAAAATGTGGCCATTGAATTTTAGATATTTTTGGGTATTGAAATACTTTCTTTGGTTGTTCTCTTTGCTCAGAAAATTTGAATATTGAGTTCACGAGATCTGCCATTATGCGTTAACTCGCGCCTACGTGACACACGTGGCACCGCTTACATGTACTTTTTCAAAATTAATTCTTAAAAACATGGTTCTTCCAAGAAATAAACCTAAGACCTTCAAAATTTTGGGCATGAGACCACCCAAGCACAACTGACTTAACTATTAAATTGTCCAAAGAATTAAATTTTGTACTAAAATAATTTATTTATTTTATTATTATTATTATTATTATTATTATTATTATTGTTGTTGTTGTTGTTGTTGTTGTTGTTGTTGTTGTTGTTATTATTATTGTTATTGTTATTGTTATTGTTGTTGTTATTATTATTATTATTATTGTTATATAAAAATTAAAATTAAAATTTAGAAAATAATTAATATTTTTGCAAAATAAGTTAAATTTAATCTAAGGCGGATATTTATAATAAATAAATACATAAAAAATAAAAATAAAATAACAAATACTATCATTAAAAATACAAAACATCAATTAAATTAAAAGAAAAAAAAGACTAACTCAAAAAATACAAAACACCTTTAAAAAAATATAAAACATCTTTTTTTCTTAAACAAAACATCAATTCAAAATAAAACCCAATTTTAGTATATAATTTTTTTATATAAAAAAAAAACCAACTATTTGGATTTAATGATTTAATTAAGTTGTTGACGGGTGACGGTTTGTTCAAGGGCTTGGTAGATGGGGGCTTTCTCGACAAGTTCAGAGAGGTTGGTATAGCGGGAATCGAGGAGGGCTCAAGAACAGAGTTGGAGTTTATCTGGGCGTTGGCGTGGTCGTGGCCGGGAGCGCACTACTACAAAACAGTAAATAGATAACGCGAAAAAAACGTTATGGTTTCAGTCAGAAAAACGTCATGGTTAAGAGTGTCATCTATTTGACACCCTTACACGACGTTTTTAAAACGTTGTAATTAAACACATTACACAACGTTTTTTAAAAAAAAACGTTGTAGATTTGTTTTTCATAAATTAGCAGATGCTTAAAAACGTTGTAGAAGGTATAATTCCACAACATTTTTTGGATAAAAAACGGTATAGTTTAATATATCAGACAACATTTTTAACCAATTTATACAACATTTTTAAAATGTTATAGATAAAGAAAAAAAAAAGGTTGTGGTTCACCTATATTACCAATGCACCTGCAATATGCTAATACCATGATATATAGCTAAAAAGTCTAAATTCTCATTTAAATTTAAAGCCAAATGTATCAACCATTCAAAATACATCCCAATAATACCATTCGTTTACAATTTCAAATTACTATTACAAAAAATTAAATAAACAAGAGACTCAAAAACCATGACATGAGTCCACTACTGTAGAGCTAAAAACAACATTATCTTGAATAGAGTTTCATCCCTATGGTATTAAACTCTGGTGAATGCAATAAATATCACCAGAAACAATTAAGATAAAGAATAAAGTTAAATAGCTACCGCAAAACACCACCACAATATTGAATAAATATAAGCACAAACACCTCTTAATCCTCTTCAAGGTCTCGGGACTGATCTCGTTACTCGAACCAGGGATCATCCTCTTTTTCATAACCTCGTTCCCCCATTTCAACCTGTCAACCCATAATTCAATAACATCACTATTCTGTCACTTCTTAATCAAAATTAATTAGGTATTACAACACTGATGCTTTCTCCAGAAATATTAGAAAATATCAAACATATAGATTTAGAATTCAGAATTTCAACAAATTTGGAATCCTTTCTTCTAACAAACTAATTTAACAGTCAAATGGAGAAATTTCCTAGCTTTTTTAATCTACTGTTGGTCTTACATCAGTTTCTGTTGGATGTACTCATTTGATGCAGCTTCAACTTGTATGAGTTAAAAGATTTCAGACCCAACAATCTATTTTGTACTTGGCCTATTCTAATTGTGAATTGTATATCTCAATTCTGTCCAATCTCTTAAGATTAGTCATTTATCCATTAAAATTTTAGTACAATCTCTTAAGATTAGTCATTTATTTTATAGTACATTCTCCCCTGTGAAAGAATATATAGCAATCAATTTATGGGAGAGAGAGAGAGAGACTACCTTGAGCTGAACAAGACAAATCCAGGAGGCAAACTTCAATCTATTAGATACAAGAATAAGTGTAAAGAAGACCTTGATTGAAAAACTTGAAGATGTCATCCCATAGTTGAGGTTCTTTAGATCCTGGTACTTCCACCTGATGGAAGTTACGAAGTTGCTTCGCAATTTCTGCAGCTAGCTTTGGCTTTCTCATGTCTGTCGAGGGAAAGAGTGACTATAATATCAAAAACAGATTACAGGTCTCCATGTATATTGGTATAATGGTATTCGTATGTAATCATAAAGAAAAACAATATTACATTTACTAAGCTATTTTCATCTCACTTAGAATGCAACACCTTCAAGCATGCCTCTGTGATGAAAAATAATGTGTATACATGGCAAGATAACTTCTAAGACTAAAAGTTATAGATGTGAGCCATGGAATGCATTGTGGTTGTCATTTATTACACCTTCAATTCTGAAATTAAATCAAGTTTGTAGTTGTCATTTATTACATATTCGTCTTGGACTGTTACAGTTATAGGGAAAATTGTTGTATTATAATATAGAAAAACAGACCAGATGATATCATTATAGTGTAGAACATGACCTAGTATTTTTAACATAAACATCAATATCTTCAGTGTATTAAGAACAGAGCAAACCAAACCTCCATTTCTGTAATGGCATTGCAGGAAGCTGGGTGCTTTTCTATCAGTCCGTTCCCTGGTCATGTAATTTAAGCAGGCGATTTGGCTGTATCGATGATTTGGCTGTAACTAACATCCAACTTGGGACGTGCAATGGAATTAATCAACTGGAATTCACACTTACCAATCCAATATTTAAATAGATCGATCTGATTAAAACAAGTACTCGGTACTAACGACACCTCTAGGAATTCAAAACTAAAGGTTAGTATAATAGACAGACCTTTAGAGCATTCTGGATAATCTGAACACCAATCTTCTGATCAAAATTGGTAGTCTGCAGCTTTTCAAGTTCCTTTGAGGCATAAAGAAGAGCTACACCACCACCTGCAGAGGAAAAATTCCTCTAACTTATTGTATGGTCATCACAGGCCCGTGTTTAGGAGTCTCTCATACAAATATTCTATCATAAAACTTTGTGATTATTACCTGGGACAATGCCTTCTTCAACAGCTGCCTTTGTAGCATTTAAAGCATCAGTTACTCTATCCTTCTTCTCGCTAACCTCAGCTTCGCTTGCTCCTCCAATCTTTCAGAAAATCAGATTTATCAGTACCCAATTGTTATATGATCCAGTAAATTTCCTTTTGGCTTTTTATATTGATTGTTGTTCCATCAATGACACTAAAAAACCCTTTACACGAGGCTGACCTTCAAAACAGCTACACCGCCGGAAAGCTTTGCTAGCCTCTCCTGATGCTTCTCCTTGTCATAATCAGAAGTGATCAACTCAATTGTCGATCTTAGCTGTCACAAGAGAATGGCAACCAATTCAGTGTCATACTTATGAATTGGGAGAATGACAGAATTTCATACAGCTGGGAATGAGTCTAAACCTGCTCACATCTTTCTTCAATAGCTTTCTTGTCACCTGCCCCATCAAGGATTACTGGATCATCCTTTGAAATTGTAACCTACACATCCACAAATAGAATGGCACTATGCAGTTATGATTGTAATAATTATAAAGAATATGAACTGTCAGCCAAGAAAACTGTGCAAGAGATCATGGTATATCAGCACCTGCATCAACAATTATATTCCATTAATATCAATTATCCATGTTCTGTAATTATCTTTGTAGTTCGTAATCAAAATGAGAATTTCAATCCCTACAAAGTGTAGGAGGATCTCAATCTTCAATACCCACAGACTAGGACCCAAGACATTTGAATTGCTGCAACACAAGATTTGAAATTCATAGACGTATTGCACGAGCTACCGTGAGAAAATTGAGATTAATTCTCTATCAACAAATTAAAAGATTTGAGTAAATATATGGGGTGGCTAAAGTATATAGGATATGACAGAGCAAACGTATATCGTCCATGCCTAACTTACAGATTAAAGAGGAATGCAGATGGCTAGAGAATCAACTAACCTGCCCACTGCAGAATGGCCCAGCCCCAATTCCAATGGTGGGTATTTGAAGAGCAGATGTTGCTGCAGCAGCCACAGGTGCAGGCACACATTCGAGAACAACAGAAACTGCAGCTTAGGTCCATAAACTGCTGCTTAGGGTTTTCATTCTTCTATGTCCCAGCTTTAGGTCCATAAACTGCAGCTAGAACTTTAGTATCACCTTAAACAAAGCAGAAAGCACCAATAATCACTAACTTTAGTCTCACCTTAAACAAAGCCAGATACAATGAAGTCTTAAGAGACACATGCATTAATCTAATTCACCATATTTAAATTCATTTTAAATATATAGTCATTTGTAAATGTCTCAACGAGAATCATATACCATTTGTTAAACACAGCTTTCTCACAAAGAGGATTCCAATCCAGTACTAGATTTTCACCTTTTCTTAGGTTTCAATTTCAATAATGAAATTCAAAAGACTTAAGTATTTATGTCTTGAAGACTTGATAAGTTATATAGAGTTTTATTTGTTTAGATACCAGATTGACGAAATTCATTTTTTTCTAGGGGGTCTATTTTGACATATTCTTTTAGAATTATGAATGTGTTTCTATGTTCATACCAAGATAGGAAACTGCAAAAGATACGCCAAACCATTTGATCAATCTACACCAAAAAGTAATAATGAAGTGGTTCAGCCGGGAGATATCTTGATTCAAGGACTGACAGTCTATGATAGAATATGTTATATATAATATATGTGTTTGTGCAATAGTACATCTCGTATATACATCAAGTAATACATGGGGGAAGGATGAAACTCACAAAAAGGAAGGGTATTCTACCAGTAGGCATCCATGCCTTACAGATTGCATCTCTATTGTTCTTACGGCCAAACCTTGTCATGATCCCTATCACAGCTAGAAGCATTTTCTTTGTATTACTCTCACTATTTTCTGTGAGATGCTTTGCAGTAAATCCTTCTAGTCTAGATTTTTCCAACTCTAACTGATGTGCATCTAATTTCTTCTGCTGTTCCCTGGAAAAATACAAATTGGTTACTTTACTTCTACAACGATTTCTATAGCGAAAACGAATTTGCCGCTCAAAAAAATTGCCATTGCATTTGGCCATAATTAACTTACCTGCAGGCTATGATTTTTAATTTATCGTCAACAAATATAGTAGACTGCCCCTGAAACAGAAGACTAATTGTCTAGTTTAGCTTAAACCAAGTTTTAGTAAATGAGATATGATAATATAACACAACAACAATCTTCAAATTCAAAGGATAAATGAAAATACCTTGCCAGTTCTCCTGTCTAACTCCTTAATTACATAAACCCTGCTATCTGCGTCCTGCCATAGTCTACACACGATGTACAAAATTTAAAAACCCAAGTCACCAAGATTATGTTTGGAACTCCCAAAAAAAGATATGAACTCCTTTGTTCATATTTTTCTCTCTAATTTTTTTATCAGAGTTCCAAACAAAGACAGAAACTTTTTTGGTTATAAACCCAAAACCACAAATATTGTTAACAGGAAAAATAAAAATTGGAATTATAGTGACATAACTGACCGGCCAGCGACATAAAACGAAGCCATTGTTGCGAACATAGAGAGCAGGAGAGTTGAAACTCGCGATCGAAAGGCCGATTCGGAAGATAGCCGCTAGATGGTGAAGTTTAGGGTTTTGGGGGAGTATCATTCGGAAGTAGTGCCGTTAGCGATTGAGGAAGAAAAAGAGGCATGGGCGGTGTATTTATGGTGGTGGTGGTGGAGTTTGTTAGGGCAGTTGTTGCCGTAGACGAAAAAGTTGCAGCAAAGAGAGTTCTGTGGTGGAGGTGCCGGATGAGTAAGCGGAGGAGGAGGTGATGGCAGATGGTGAGGGGGGAAAAGTATAAAGAGAATGAGGAGCCTCTCTCTCTAAACCATCGAGGATGCACTCCAGTCACGTTTTTTTTAATTTTAAGTTTTCATTTTTTTGCTCCGTATTTTTTATATAGATAACTTTTTTTTAAAAAAAACATTATCTAGTTAAAATCTAAAAATATCCCTTTTTTAAGATAATTTAACAGCTATCTTGTAGTGTTGGAGTGGTCTCATGGCCAAAATTTTAAATTGTGCTCAAATATATCTCAACAGTTCTACGTGTGTCATGTAGACAAGTCAACACACGTGTCACCTAGGGGTTCAATTTGCATTGGCCAAAATAAAGAGGCTCAATACTCAAAAATATTTAAAGTTCAATGACCACATTTACATTTTACCCTATATCGTACTCATTTTTAAATGTTAAAAAGAATTAATTATGGTATTATACATTGCCCGCAAATCACTTCTAACTATGAAAAGGAGTAATAGCTTAGTTTATTCTTCCTTGCTTGTTTTAAGTTTTATTTCACCAATAATTTGTCCCAAGACTGCAAATATTACCAACTACCATTAGTTTTACAAGAGATTTTAACTAAGCAAACAAACACACTTGCTTAGTTCATACTTGCGTATTTTAAGTTTTAGTTTACTACTAATGCTCCCAAGACTACAAATATTACCTATTATCATTAGTTTTTCAAAATATATCAGCTAATTCAAATAAATCTCTATATATTATTTTAGTTATGGCTGTAAAATAAAGAGTTAAATGCTTTTTAGGTCACTATATTATAAGTCGATTTATAAATGGGTCACTGAACTTTTTTTTTCTTACAGTCAACTCACTGAACTCGATTTTTCTAACAAAAAGTTAAAAAAATCGTTAAACTAGTTTGACTATTAACGGAAAACGATTGAATTGTTAAAAAAAGCCTATGTGGCAGTTAGTATACGAAGTGACAGTGATGATGTGGATTTGGAGAAAAAATTTTATGAAAAATTGGAAAAAAATATTTTAAAGTATAATATAAATTTAAAAAATTAGCCAAAAAAACAAGAAAATAAAAAAAAATATATTTAATTATTTTAAAATTAATCTGTTAATTTTTTTTATTAAAAAAACTGTGTTTTTAATTATTTATTAAAAAACTGCGCTTTTTTTTTATTATTAAAAAGTGCATTTTTTTATTTTATTAAAATATTTATTTTTATTAAAAAATTGCGTTTTAATTTTTTTTAATAAAAAAATTATTAAAAAAAAACAGCATTTTTTTATTTTTATTAAAAAAAACTGAGTTATTTTATTTTTATTAAAAAAGTGCGTTTTAATTAATTTTATTAAAAAAAGTGCGTTTTTTATATAAAAACTGCATTTTAATAAAACTAAGGTATAAAAACTACATTTTTAATAAAAATAAAAAACTAAGGTATTTAGCGACAATGAATAAAAACTATGTGAATTTTTATTAAAATGTTTATTTTATTAAAAAATATTGCAGTTTTTATTTTAATAAAACTTTCACATAAAACAGCATTTTTTAAAAAAAATTGTAGTTTTTATACCTTAGTTTTATTAAAAAAACTGCAATTTATTTTAATAAAATAAATATTTTAATAAAAATTTCACATAGTTTTTATTCATTGTCACTAAATACTATAGTTTTTTATTTTTATTAAAAAATGCAGTTTTTATACATTAGTTTTATTAAAAAATGCAGATTTTTTTAATAATTTTTTTTATTAAAAAAATTTAAAACGCAAATTTTTAATAAAATATATTTTTATTTATTTTTATTAAAAAATTATTATGCAAATTTTTTAGTAAAAATAAATATTTTTAATAAAAATAAAAATAAAATACACTTTTTTTAATAATAAAAAAAACGCAGTTTTTTTAATAAAATAATTAAAAACACAGTTTTTTTATAAAAAAAATTAACAGATTAATTTTAAAATAATTAAATATATTTTTTATTTATTTTCTTGTTTTTGACTAATTTTTTAAATTTGTATTAAACTTTAAAATACTTTTTTTCCATTTTTTCATAAAAAATTTTCTCCAAATCCACATCATCACTGTCACGTCGCATACTAACTGCCACATAGGCTTTTTTTAACAACTCAATTTTTCGTTAACAGTCAAACGAGTTTAACGATTTTTTTAACTTTTTGTTAGAAAAATCGAGTTTAGTGAGTTGACTAAAAGAAAAAAAAAGTTAAGTGACCCATTTGTAAGTCGACCTATAGTACAGTAACCTAGAAAGCATTTAATATGGAGGAGATGAGAAGGAGAAGAAATATGGAGAAGAGCTATGGTCACCGTCGCTGCTGCTAATTAGGAAGAAAGGGAAAGAAGAAAAGAGATTAGGGCTGCTGGTACGCTTATTTTAAAAAAAAGAATAAGTTCGACGAACTTCGATCGAGGTTATTTTTGTCGCACTTTTGCTATTCTCGACTGACCATTCGGTCGATTTTAATAATATTCCGTCGACATTAAACTCGCGCTAGCAGGAAATCTAATCGCCAAGGAAAAAAGCTTAATTCCAACGGATATTTGTTGATTTTAGTCTAACCTCGACGCAATTAATGTCGACGTAATATTCCGTCGAACTTATATTAACCTCGACGCAATGTATTCGGTCAGAATTGATTCCGTCGGAGATAACCCTTTTTTTGTAGTGAAATAAATCAAACAGATTCAAGTTTGATTCGTACTCACTCGACTAAAATTTTGATTCAAGTTCAACTCGAAATTATAAACGATTCAAATATGAGTAAATTTTTAAGTTCGATAAATTACTCGAGTCTTTTCAAATTATAATTTTTTGTTGATATTTGAATCATATTCGCTCGAATAATTTAAACTGCTCAAACTCGATTCAAGACCGTGCTCGACTCGGTAGCTAAACGAGTTTCAACCAAAATCTTATTTCAACTCGATAACTTTTATAAACCAAATCTGAGCAATTCAATACTCATCTCGACTCGGTTCATTTACAACCCTAATTTTAGCAATAATCTTATCAATCATTACAACATTAATTACAAAAAAACATTATCATTTCGAGTTTTATTTCAAACCGAGACATATATATATATATATATATATATATATATATATATATATATATATATATAGGTTCGGTTCCTGTAAGGGAGCCCTTACTTTGTTAAAATATGGATTTTTTTTTAAAACAACTAAAAAAAAAAGTTTAATATTTTATGAAACTGAAATTTTTTCATAATACAGTATTTTGGATGTGATTTGGATACTTATAACAAAACAGGTATGTGCAGACTGTACATATATTTTTTAGTATAGGTATCCAAATCACGCCCAAAATATTGTATTATGGAAAAATTCCAGTTCCATAAAATATTAAAAAAAAAAAAATTAGTTGTTTTTAAAAAAAAAAGCAAAAAAAAAAATCTGCATTTTAATAAAGTAAGGGAGTCCTTTCTGACCGACTATATATATATATATATAACATTGTTTCCTTATATTATAGTTCACTAGCAATCAAGAAAAGATATATCTTTTGTTGATATTGTCAAAATAAAATAATATTATCGTAATAAATATACATTTAGCGTCATTTTATAATTATTCTAACAACACTTAACACTTTAAATGATGTAGTTTCTTTTTAAAAAAACTCATTTTACTCGATAAAGTATATATATATAGCTAGTTCACTCGACAAAGCTTTAAAATGATATTATTGTTTTTGGTATTTTAATAATGATAAATGTATTATTTCACCGAGTTTATTAATTATAATTTTAGTATTTTATTAATTAAAACAACGTGGTTATAAATAAATTCATAGCAATGTTTATTTGTAAAAATTTTACTTGGGATAAGAATATTAATCTCAAATGTCTTTTTTATTTTCAAATTTAAATTTAAGACTATTAGTTTAGGAATTATAAAATGACTTCTGTTAGGACTTGTAATTTTTGTAATCTTCATTTTTTTTCTCTTTATTGGTACTTTGCCCGAACTTTATATGATCGGGTCCTGTAGAAATTCGAGAATATGAATGAAGTATAAAATTCTTGTTGGTAAAGTGTTTCGATCAGTTATATTCGCGACTCTCCCCAATCAGTTACGTTATTTCAAACTTTCTGATCGTGTTATGCTTGAAGCTCATCTGATGAACAATTACCATTTTTCCATTCAGTTATACTTGTGACTTTTCCCGACCAGTTAGGTTGCATCGAACTATTTTGATCGAGTTTTGTCTGAAGCTTATCTGATTCCAGAATTATAGTCTCGATCAATTATACCCGTGACTTTTATCGGTCAGTTAAGTCGTCTACGACTTTCTGACTGGTTTAAGTGTAAGACCCCAACTTATTATTAATGAAATTTAATTTTCTCTATTTATTATTTTGAAATAGTAAGGGTTGATTTGATTAATGTGGATAGTTAGGGTAAAATACGCAAATATTTCAAAATAACAAAGTTGTTATAAAATATTCATTGTTGTCGATGAATATTCGTTTGGTCGTGGAATATTCAGCATCGCTTGGGAATATTCGCATGCGATGACAGCCATGCCATGTAATGGGCCCCATAATGGAAAGCGATTGGATGAAGAGAACGACAAATATAAGTTGTTTAAAAATAACTACAGAAGTTAGTTATTCAAGTATTATCTTTGTTAAAATACTAAATTGGTTAAAACAAGAAGAGTGCGACGGTATTGCACCAATTATTGATTCTTACGTAAGAAGGCACTATTCAATAATGGTTTACAGTAATTATTATTCGAAGATTTTATTTTATTGATTCAATAATTGTTCGTTGATATTTTTATATTGTTGTTGTTTCAATAATTGTCATTACACGGTATTTTTCATTATCGAAGCAATAATTCATATTATCCGAATAATATTATTAGATAACATTATTGGCAATGTCTAGAAAGTTCATCTAAGGAGAGGTTTGGTCACCTAATTGCGGCGCCAATAAGGAGAAATTCTTATTGAAAGCCCCTCTTTCTGAGGAAGCGCCCGGTTGTCAATATTGTGATTACGTAATATTATTTATGAATAATTAATTATTGATTCATATGATGAGGAAAATATTGATTTTATGTGGTTATAGATGGAGAAAATTTTAATGTGACAATTGTTGAAAATTGAAATTTTATCTTTTTCCGATAAAATAATTCATTTAAATATATTATTATATTTTAATAATATAATAATGGTGATATTTTTACAACGAATGTGGGATATATGAGTATACTGAGGAGGAAGAGTATTTTTGTTGCAATAAATGTTTAAAACATGTTAAACATGCCGGTGGACCCCATTTATCGACTGAAATTTGATTATAGCTTGTAAAATCGCCCGTTTGTGGATTTCGGTCAATTTCTGTTTGGAATTTGGAAAAACTTTCTTCTGTAAAGTTGTAGAGAATTGAATTTTCTATAAAAACTCGCGAGATTCAAATTTTCGGATAAAAGGGCTATTTATTGTGAATTATTGAAGTTCCGAAGCTCCGAAATAATTGATTTTTGGAAGTTTTAATTATTTAAATTAAGAAAAACGTTTTTAATGTTTTGTCACATGGTGGCTGATGTCTTGGACCAAATAAGTGGGCGTAGGAAATTTGAAAAAATAATATTATTAATTTATTAAATTTTTCGCTTTTGTGTTCTAAGCATTTTCCTATAAATAGGGTGCTTGGGTTAGAATTGAAAATCACACCGTAAATCAAGTTTTCTCTCTCTATATTATCGGCGTATTCTTGTGAGTATTTTGAGTATACTTTGAGTATTGTTAGGCGGTGCTGAGCAAGTTCCTTCAAAGACTATACCTCGTATTCCAAATATGTAAGTACTAATCTTTCGAGGTAAGGGATATTATTTTTTTCAGAATGATATTATTTCTTCAATATCATTATCTTTGAAATATTGATCCAAGTTTTATCAAATTTGGAACTTTTGGTGTGGAGTTACTATTCACGATATCAGACTATTCACGTATATGATACTATTCACGAATACGACACTATTCATCGAAAAATAAAATTTTTCTTTTCGTCAAAATATCTATTTCGGATACTAGCTTTGATTGTATCCATGTTTTGATCATTCTTGAATTTTACACCACTATGATTATTTTTGAGGTATTTTTGGACGTGAATAAAACAAAGTACGAATCCTTAATCCTTAATCCTTGTCATTTTGTTTCCTTTGGATTCGTTTCTTTAAAAATATTTTCATCATCTTGATCTTAAATGATGATATTATGGAATATCTTTGGCCTATAGTGCAAAGATGAATGATTCTGAAGAATATCTTTGGCCAGTAGTGCAAAGATGAGCAGTGTTTAGATGAACATGATTAATGATGAATATCTTTGGCTGTAGTGCAAAGATGAATATGTGATTCAGATATATATTGATTGATGTTACGGGGATAAAAGATAGGCGATGAACTTTTAAATTCATATATGGAAGATAGTAGTTTGCATTCTCTACTTAACTCTTCTAATGAATTATTATTTCCACTGCGAATATTGATTTAAAATTTGTTTGTCTATTGTATTCTATTAGATTTTTCCTGTTGAAGACTAACGGTAATTTGTTGTATATTATCTTAGTCATAATATTCTTTCTTGAGCTAGTTGAGCTCACCCTTTTCCTTTTTGTTCCATTTTTCTCGTGAGGGAGAGAATATAGCGAGTACAGTCTGGGTATGGAATGAAGGTTCTAGAGAGAGTTGTTTAGTAGTCCTCACCATTTTTGTAAAATAATGTATCAATAAATGTGATGAGGATTTATTTGAGTATAGATATTGTCAGAAGATAATATTTGTATTTAAACTCACGCTTTCTTGTTGTAATAATGAAGTTGTAGTTGTTTTTCGTACCATGTATTGACAACTCAGAATGGGTGATGTATACCTATTTTGGGGGCGTCACAGTTTGTATTAGAGCTTAGGGATGTGATCTTTGGCGGAGATCGGGGAATAGAACTAGGAGGGGAGAGACGAGTAAATCCTTCGCTAGTGTGTCCTACCTAAGCTTATTTGTTAGTTGGTCAGTATATAGGGATATTATGTGATATATTGATTTCCTTAATTAACCCTTGTTTTATGACGGTGATTTGAGAATGTCGATCGAGAATATTAACAATGGAAATGAGACCGTGGAGACGCCAGACTACTCCAACGAGGAGAACGCGTGCAACAGTGGCAATGTTCCTCCCGTGAACAACACCATTGAGCGAGATGATGAACGAGGGATGTTTAGAAGTTTTTCAGTTCATGCAAAATCGACGAGGAGACTCGTGTTCAAAATATGAGGAGGAAATGATAGCAATTCACGGGTTGTCACAACAAGCGATTCAAAGAGTTGGGACCACGAATTTAAAGGAAAGCCGGATCCGATCACGGCGGAAACATGGGTCAAGCAAATTACCAAGATATTCGATGTCTTGGGATGCACGGAGGAACGAAGGTTCCATTCGCCACCTTTATGTTAAAGTGGCGAGGCAGATCATCGGTGGGAGTCTCGTGAAGCGTACTCTCATCCAAGCCGCACTCTCCGCATGTCTTGGGAGACGTTCAGAAGCTATTTAATGACAAATACTTTCCGAAAGTGTTTCGTCGTATGAAGGAAGTGGAGTTCATCGATTGGAACAAAACAACAATGACGGTGTCTCAAAGACGAGGCAAAGTTTGCAGAGTTATCCAGTTTGCACCTCATTTGGTGGAGAATGAGGAACGATGATGACGCGGATGTTTCGAGAGAGTTTGAAACCCCAGTACGACAATATCTCATTTCTCATAAATTTACTCTCTATTCGGATGTTGAAAGCAGGCTCAATTATTAGAAGCGAGATAACGAGATGCACCAACTGAGGGACCATAACCAGGATCGCATGCCGGAGATAGCGATCAATGTAATAATGATAACCGGCGGAGAAAGAAACAGACGGACAAAATTGTGACGCCCCAAAATAGGTATACATCACCTATTACGAAGTTGTCAATACATGGTATGTAAAACAACTACAACTTTATTATTACAACAAGAAACTGTGAGTTTGAATACAAATATTATCTTCTAGACAATATCTATACTCAAATAAATCCTCATCACATTTATTGATACATTATTTTACAAAATGGTGAGGACTACTAAACAATTCTTTCTAAAACCTTCATTCCATACCCCGACTGTACTCGCTTATATTCTCGCCTCCCGAGAAGAAAAATGGAACAAAAGGAAAAGGGTGAGCTCAACTAGCTCAAGAGAAGAATATTATGACTAAGATAATATACAACAAATTATCGTTAGTCTTCAACAGGAAAAATCTAATAGAATACAATAGACAACAAATTTTAAATCAATATTTCGCAATGAAATAATAATTCATTAGAAGAGTTAAGTAGAGAATGCAAACTACTATCTTCTATGTATGAATTTAAAAGTTCATCGCTCATCCTTTATCCCTCGTAACATCAATCAATATACATCCGAATCAAATATTCATCTTTGCACTACAGGTGCCAAAGATATTCATCACTTGGTCATGTTCATCTAAACACTGCTCATCTTTGCACAACGGCCAAAGATATTCTTCAGAAATCATTCATCTTTGCACAAAGCCAAAGATATTCCATAATATCATCATTTAAGATCAAGATGATGAAAAATATTTTTAAAGAAACGAATCCAAAGGAAACAAAATGACAAGGATTAAGGATTAAGGATTCATTTTGTTTTATTCACGCCCCAAAATACCTCAAAAAATAATCATAGTGGTGTAAAATTCAAGAATGATCAAAACATGGATACAATCAAAGCTAGTATCCGTAATAGATATTTTGGACAAAGAGAAGAAATTTTATTTTTCGATGAATAGTGTCAGATACGTGAATGAATAGTGTCAGATACGTGAATAAGAATCGACACCAAAAGATAGAAATTCCACAAAAAACATCTTCACGCTTTCACTTAATAGTACTCGTGAATAAGAACTCGTGAATAGTAACTCATGAATAGTAAACCCGACATGAAAAAGTTCCAAATTTGATAAAAGTTCCAACCAATATTTCAAAGATAATGATATTGAAGAAATAATATCATTTGAGAAGAAAATAACATCCCTTACCTCGAAAGATCATTCTTCTAGTTGAAACACAGATATAAAGCTATGACTTGACTTGCACAGTATAGCAATACTCAAAGTATACTCAAAATACTCACAAGAATACGCCGATAATATAGAGAGAGAAAACTTCAGTCGATGTGATTTTCAATTCTAACCTAAGCACCTATTTATAGAAATCGCTTGTAACACCAAAGCGTAAAATTTAATAAATTAATATTATAATTTTTCTACAACTTCCTACGCATCCAAGAATCTGAACTCAGCCACCCTAACACATGTTAAATGAGTTTCAAAAATGGAAAAAACGTTTTTGTAATTAAAATATTTAAACTTTCAAAATCAATTATTTGAACTCAAACTTCAATAATTCATAATAAATAGCCTTTTAATCAGAAAATTGAATCACGCGAGAGTTTTTATAGGAAATTCAATTCTCTACAACTTTGCAGTAAGAAAGTTTTTCCAAATTCCAAATAGAAATTGACCGAAATCCACAAACAGACGATTTTACAAAGCTATAATCAAATTTCATTCAATAAATGGGGTCCCACCGACATGTTTAACATGTTTTAAACATTTATTGCAACAAAAATACTCTTCCTCCTCAGATACTCATATATCCCACATTCGTTGTAAAAATATCACCATTATTATATTATTAAAATATAATAATATATTTAAATGAATTATTTTATCGAAAAAGATAAAATTTCAATTTTCAACAATTGTCACATTAAAAATTTTCTCCATCTATATCCACATAAAATTAATATTTTCTCATCATATGAATCAATAATTAATTATTCACAAATAATATTACGTAATCACAATATCGACAACAGCAGCCTCCTGTGAAAGAGGGGCTTTCAATAAGAATTTCTCCTCATCAAGCGGCAAGCAATTAGGTGACCAAACCTCTCCTTAGATGTAACTTTCTAGACATTGCCAATAATGTTATCTAATAATATTATTCGGATAATATGAATTATTGCTTCGATAATGAAAAATATTGTGTAATGACAATTATCAAACAACAAAGAATATAAAATATCAATGCAAAGAATTATTAACTCAATAAAATATTGAATAAAGAATTATCGTAACCATTATTGAGTAGTGCCTTCACGTAAGAATCAACAATTGGTGCAATACCAGTAAGCTTCTTGTGTTTTAACCACCGGGTATTTTAATAAAGATTAATCAGAATAACTACGCCCGTTATTTTTAAACAAACTTATGTTTGTCGTTATCTTCATCCAATCGCTTCCGTTATGGGGCCCACACATGGCTACGCCTGGTCGCATTTAATATTCCCAAAAAGATTTAATATTCCACGACCAAACGAATATTCCCCTAACCACAATGAATATTTTATAACCACTTGCTTATTTTGAAATATTTACAGATTCTTACCTCTAACTATCCACATTAATCAAATCAACCCTTACTATTTCAAAATAATAATAGAGAAAATTAAATTTCATTAATAATAAGTTGGGGTCTTATAAAATGGTAACCACTCGGTGGTAATCATGGTCATGAAAATAGAAGAAGCGAGTGAGGAGGAGATTTTAAAAAGAGGAGATTTAACAAACGACTATGTGAAGACGCAGCGGTCTGGCAAAGAATCGGTTCTAAGGAGGAGAACGACCACCGATCATATGCTACAAATGCGGAAAAGAGGGACATATCATTCAAAACCGCCCACAACAGTTCAAGGTATGCTATAATTGTGGAAAGGAAGGACATATCGCCGAGATTATGCAGAAAGCGAAACCTAGTTCGATTGGGGACGGTGACTCAAAAGATCGTCCCGTAAAAGTCAAAGTCAACGATTCCGGAAGAGAGTTTGTTGTGATTGGTCAAAATGCGAGAAACCCAAACGAGGTGATCACGGTAAGCTATTTATAAATTCTTGCGAAGTTTATACCTTACTTGATCTAGGGTGCTACCCATTCATTTATCTCTCCCGCATGTGCTCAACGTTTAAACTTGACTCTCGGAGAAATTAGACTTTGACCTATCTGTGGAAACTCCGTTAGAGAAACTTTCATCACATCCACCTGCTTATAAATCTTGTTTGATTCAAGTTGGCACCATCACCTTTACCATTGACCTTATCTCTTTAAAGATACTTGCTTTTGATGTGATTTTAGGGATTGATTGGTTAACTACTCATCATGCCAAAATTGATTGTTTTTCGTAAGGTTGTTAGTTTTCATATTCTAACCAACCTGTTGTATTTAATTCAAGCAACTAAACCATTAAAATCAATCATCATCATATCTAATCATAAAGCTATTCGTTTATTGAAAAACGGATGTCAAGCTTTCTTAGCCCATGTTATGGATTTGAATAAAGACACGCCAAATTTGAATAATATTCTGTTGTTATTGACTTTCCCGACGATTTCGAAGAACTTCCTTGGCCTACCCCGTAACGTGAAGTTGAATTCTTTATTGATCTTGAACATGGTATAAAGCCCATTTCTAAAACCCCATATCGAATGGCTCTATTGAACTTCGGGGAGTTAAAGGTCCAACTACGTGAATTGTTGGACATCGGTTTCATTCGTCCTAGTACATCTCCTTGGGGTGCTCCTATTTTATTCGTAAAGAAGAAGAAAGCGGGAGTATGCGACTTTGTATTGACTATAGGGAATTGAACCATGTCACCATCAAGAATAGGTATCCTCTACCTCGTATTGATGACTTGTTTGACCGATTCTGAAGGGCACAATTCTTTTCAAAATCGATCTTCGCTTACGGATATCATCATTTGAAGATTAGGCGAGGATATTCCAAAGACCGCCTTCGAACTCGATATGGGCATTATGAATTCTTAGTCGTGTCTTTCGGACTAACTAATGCTCCTCGCGGCTTTCATGGATATGATGAACCGAGTATTCAAGGAATATTTGGATCATTTGTTGTTGTTTTTATTGATGACATCCTCATATATTCCAAAAGTCATGAAGATCATAAGCACCATTTAATTTCGGTACTCCAAAGGCTTCGTGAAAACAAACTATATGCCAAATTGAAGAATTGCGAGTTCGCTTGAGGAAGTAGCATTTCTTGGGCACGTGGTGTCAAAACATGGAGTATATGTTGATCAGGCGAAGATTGAAGCAATACAAAGTTGGGAGCAACCAAAGTCGGTGAACTGAAGTACGTAGTTTTTTGGGCTTAACTAGTTATTATCGGAGATTTCGTGGAAGGGTTTTCTCGAATCGCTACTCCATTAACCCCCGCCTAACTCGGAAGGATACAAAATTCGTTTGGAGTGAAGAATGCGAGAAGAGTTTCCAAGAGCTTAAGAGGAGACTTATTTCTAAGACTGTCGTAACAATACCACCATCGGTTCGGATGGATTTGTTATCTACAAATGATGCTTGAGTGCAAAGGGTTAGGATGTGTTCTCATCCAACGTGGGAAAGTTATAGCTTTATGCCTCGCGACAACTTAAAGAGTATGAGAGGAATTATCCTACTCATGATCTAGAGTTAGCGGTTGATCGTTTTAGCGCTTAAAGATATGGAGGCACTATCTATATGGGGAGAAAGTGGAGATATATTCGCACCATAAAAGCCTTAAATATTTCTTCACTCAAAAAAGAACTCAACATCGCGCAATGACGTTGGCTCGAGCTATTGAAAGACTACGACCACACTATTCAATACCATCCTGTAAAAGCGAACGTGGTAGCTGACGCATTGAGTAGAAGATCATATGCGGGAACGAGTGCGATGATGTCAAGTATAATGACAGAGCCAACTTTAATAGAAAAAGTTAAGGTTGCTTTCAAGCCACCCAACCGGAGTCGATGCGTATGAAGAAGAAAGTACAAGAAGGAGCTATTCCTAAGCAAGAATTGATGAAGAAGGAATACTTGAGTCCCTCTAGACTTTGTGTTCCTAACGACTACGATTTGAAGTACATGATTATGATGGAGGCACACAATACACCATTTGCAATCCATCCGGAAGTACTAAAATGTATCGTGATCTTGACATACATTTTGGTGGAACAATATGAAGAGAGAGATTGCAAAGTTTATCTCGATGTGTTTAACTTGCCAACGTGTAAAGGCGGAGCATTTAGTACCTAAGGGTCCGTTGCAACCACTTGAGATTCCGAAATGGAAGTGGGAACACATTACCATGGATTTCAATTCTACGGGTCTTCCTACGGTTTTCAAGGCATCAATGCTATTTGGGTTATTGTTGATAGATTAACCAAGTCGCTTCATTTCTTGCCGATCACGGAGACTTATTCCTTGAACGCTTCTTGCTAGTATGTACGTGAATGAAATTGTGAGGTTGCATGGCATGCCCTGTATCCATAGTTTCGGATCGTGACCCAAGATTCACTTCAAGATTTTGGGTTAGCTTGCAAAAAGCTATGGGCACGGAGTTTGCGATTTAGTTGAGCATACCATCCCCAAACCAGACGGACAATCGAGAGAGCACTATTCAAACTCTTGAAGATTTATTAAGACTCTGTGTCCTAGACTTCAAGGCGGTTGGGATAAGTATTTACCATTGGTGGAATTCTCCTACAACAACAGTTATCGTGCAAGTATAGGTGTGGCTCCATTCAAGCATTATATGGACGAAAATGTCGTTCTCAATATGTTGGGATGAGGTGGGTGAAGCAACATTGTTGGGACCCGAGAGTTAAGACGTATGATCACCGAAAAGATTCAAATGATTCGACAACGATACAAACGGCACAAGATCGATAAAAGAGTTATGCGGATCTTCATCGAAAGGACGTGGAATTTAGTGTAGGAGATCATGTATTGTCATGAAGTTGCTCCATGGAAGGAGTTACAAGATTTGGGAAGAGAGGAAAGCTCAATCCACGATTTATTGGTCCATTTCAAATTCTTGACCGAGTAGGAAATGTAGCCTATAGACTTGCGTTACCTCCAAGTATGTCTCGTGTTCATAATGTGTTTCACATATCGTACTTCGTAAATATGTGAAAGACCAGAACCACGTTATAGAATTAGAGCAGGACGAAATAATAGAAGACTTAACGTATGAGGAGGTACTGTCAAGATCTTGGATAGGAAGGAGCATGTCCTACGCCAAGAAAGGTCATACCACAAGTTAAAGTTTTGTGGAGGAATCATGCTATAGAGGAAATGACCTAGGAATTGGAAAGCGGAAATGAAAGCGAGGTATCCTCACCTTTTCAAACACACCAATACGTCACGTCGATTTCGAGGACGAAATTTCATAAGGAGGGGGAGGTTGTAAGACCCCAACTTATTATTAATGAAATTTAATTTTCTATTTATTATTTTGAAATAGTAAGGGTTGATTTGATTAATGTGGATAGTTTAGGGTAAAATACGCAAATATTTCAAAATAAGCAAGTGGTTATAAAATATTCATTGTTGTCGGGGAATATTCGTTTGGTCGTGGAATATTAGATCTTGTCGGAATATATTAAATGCGACCAGTAGTGACCATGTGTGGGCCCATAACTGAAAAGCGATTGGATGAAGAAAACGACAAATATAAGTTGTTTAAAAATAACGGCGTAGTTGTTTACAATTATCTTTGTTAAAATACTCGGTGGTTAAAAACAAGAAGCATTGCGGTATTACACCAATTATTGATTCTTACGTGAAGAAGGCACTATTCAATAATGGTTACGAAGAATTATCTGATTAAAGATTTTATTTTATTGATTCAATAATTCTTTGCGTTGATATTTTATATTTGTTGTTTCAATAATTGTCATTTACGGTATTTTAATAAAGTAAGGGAGTCCTCACCTGATCGGTTATATATATATATAACATTGTTTCCTTATATTATAGTTCACTAGCAATCAAGAAAAGATATATCTTCATTGATATTGTCAAAATAAAAATGATATTATCATAATAAATATACATTTAGCGTCATTTTATAATTATTCTAACAACACTTAACACTTTAAATGACAGTAGTTTCTTTTTAAAAAAAACTCATTTTACTCTGACAGTAGACATATATAGCTAGTTCACTCTGACAAAGCTTTAAAATGATATTATTGTTTTTGGTATTTTAATAATGATAAATGTATTATTTCACCGAGTTTATTAATTATAATTTTAGTATTTTATTAATTAAAACAACGTGGTTATAAATAAATTCATAGGCAATGTTTATTTGTAAAAATTTTACTTGGGATAAGAATATTAATCTCAAATGTCTTTTTTATTTTCAAATTTAAATTTAAGACTATTAGTTTAGGAATTATAAAATGACTTCTGTTAGGACTTGTAATTTTGTAATCTTCATTTTTTCTCTTTATTGGTACTTTGACCGAACTTTATATGATCGGGTCTTGTAAAAATTCGAGAATATGAATGAAGTATAAAATTCTTGTTGGTAAAGTGTTTCGATCAGTTATATTCGCGACTCTCCCCGATCAGTTACGTTATTTCGAACTTTCTGATCGTGTTATGCCCGAAGCTCGTCTGATGAACAATTACCATTTTTCCATTCAGTTATACTTGTGACTTTTCCCGACCAGTTAGGTTGCATCGAACTATTTTGATCGAGTTTTGTCCGAAGCTTATCTGATTCCAGAATTATAGTCTCGATCAATTATACCCGTGACTTTTATCGGTCAGTTAAGTCGTCTACGACTTTCTGACTGGTTTAAGTGTAAGACCCCAACTTATTATTAATGAAATTTAATTTTCTCTATTTATTATTTTGAAATAGTAAGGGTTGATTTGATTAATGTGGATAGTTAGGGGTAAAATACGCAAATATTTCAAAATAAGCAAGTTGTTATAAAATATTCATTGTTGTCGATGAATATTCGTTTGGTCGTGGAATATTAAATCTTTGTGGGGAATATTTAAATACGACGCTGCTTGACCATGTGTGGGCCCCATAACTAAAGCGATTGGATGAAGAGAGCGACAAATATAAGTTGTTAAAAAATACAGTAGTAGTTATTACAGTAATTAATCTTGTTAAAATACTAAATTGGTTAAAACACAAGAAGATTACCTGCAGTATTGCACCAATTATTGATTCTTACGTAAGAAGGCACTATTCAATAATGGTTACGGTAATTCTTGCTTCGATATTTTATTTTATTGATTCAATAATTGTTGCGTTGATATTTTATATTCTTTGTTGTTTCAATAATTGTCATTACACGGTAGATTTTTCATTATCGAAGCAATAATTCATATTATCCGAATAATATTATTAGATAACATTATTGGCAATGTCTAGAAAGTTACGTCTAAGGAGAGGTTTGGTCACCTAATTGCGCTGGCAATAAGGAGAAATTCTTATTCGAAAGCCCCTCTTTCCAGGAGGCGCTCGGTTGTCAATATTGTGATTACAGTAATATTATTTATGAATAATTAATTATTGATTCATATGATGAGGAAAATATTGATTTTATGTGGTTATAGATGGAGAAAATTTTAATGTGACAATTGTTGAAAATTGAAATTTTATCTTTTTCTCGATAAAATAATTCATTTAAATATATTATTATATTTTAATAATATAATAATGGTGATATTTTTACAACGAATGTGGGATATATGAGTATCTGAGGAGGAAGAGTATTTTTGTTGCAATAAATGTTTAAAACATGTTAAACATGTAAATTGGACCCCATTTATTGAATTGAAATTTGATTATAGCTTGTAAAATCGCCTGTTTGTGGATTTTGGTCAATTTCATTTGGAATTTGGAAAAACTTTCTTACGTAAAGTTGTAGAGAATTGAATTTTCTATAAAAACTCATGAGATTCAAATTTTCGGATAAAAGGGCTATTTATTGTGAATTATTGAAGTTCAAGCTCAAAATAATTGATTTTTGGAAGTTTTAATTATTTAAATTAAGAAAAACGTTTTAATGTTTTGTCACATGGTGGCTGATGTCTTGGACCAAATAAGTGGGCGTAGGAAATTTGAAAAATAATATTATTAATTTATTAAATTTTACGCTTTGGTGTTCTAAGCATTTTCCTATAAATAGGTGCTTGGGTTAGAATTGAAAATCACACGTAAGCGAAGTTTTCTCTCTCTATATTATCGAAAGCGTATTCTTGTGAGTATTTTGAGTATACTTTGAGTATTGTTAGAGGCGGTGCAAGTTCCTTGAAAGACTATACCTCAGTATTCATTTAGAAGTACTAATCTTTTCGAGGTAAGGGATATTATTTTTTTTCGTAATGATATTATTTCTTCAATATCATTATCTTTGAAATATTGATCCAAGTTTTTATCAAATTTGGAACTTTTGGTGTGTCTGAGTTACTATTCACGATATCTGGACTTTATTCACATTATACGATACTATTCACGTACGAATAAGACTATTCATCGAAAAATGAAAATTTTTTCTTTTTCGTCCAAAATATCTAATACGGATACTAGCTTTGATTGTATCCATGTTTTGATCATTCTTGAATTTTACACCACTGCGATTATTTTTTGAGGTATTTTTGGACGTGAATAAAACAAAGTACTAATCCTTAATCCTTAATCCTTGTCATTTTGTTTCTTTGGATTCGTTTCTTTAAAAATATTTTCATCATCTTGGTCTTAAATGATGATATTATGGAATATCTTTGGCCTATAGTGCAAAGATGAATAATTTCTGAAGAATATCTTTGGCTCAGTAGTGCAAAGATGAGCAGTGTTTAGATGAACATGACTAATGATGAATATCTTTGGGCTCAGTAGTGCAAAGATGAATATGTGATTCAGATATATATTGATTGATGTTACGGGATAAAAGATGAGCGATGAACTTTTAAATTCATACATGGAAGATAGTAGTTTGCATTCTCTACTTAACTCTTCTAATGAATTATTATTTCCACTGCGAATATTGATTTAAAATTTGTTGTCTATTGTATTCTATTAGATTTTTCCTGTTGAAGACTAATGGTAATTTGTTGTATATTATCTTAGTCATAATATTCTTTCTCGAGCTAGTTGAGCTCACCCTTTTCCTTTTTGTTCCATTTTTCTCGGAGGCGAGAATATAAGCGAGTACAGTAGGGGGTATGGAATGAAGGTTCTAGAGAGTTGTTTAGTAGTCCTCACCATTTTTGTAAAATAATGTATCAATAAATGTGATGAGGATTTATTTGAGTATAGATATTGTCTAGAAGATAATATTTGTATTTAAACTCACAGTTTTACTGTTGTAATAATGAAGTTGTAGTTGTTTCTGTACCATGTATTGACAACTCAGAATGGGTGATGTATACCTATTTTGGGGGCGTCACATTAAGTCCGAAGTTTGTCTGATCGGGTACAGAAAATCGTATGAATATAAATGAAGTAAAACTCATATGACCCCGGATCTCAACCCCGATGTAAGACCCCAACTTATTATAAATAAAATTAAATTTTTTCTATTTATTATCTTGAAATAATTAGAAGTTTATTTGATATAATGCTTTGGTTATGGGTGAAATATGCAAATTTTACAAAATAAGCAAGTGGTTATAAAATATTTATTTTTGTCGGAAAATATTCATTTGATCGTGGAATATTCTTGTTGTCGGGGAATATTCGTACAACGGCGTAGCCATTCGTGGGCCTTATAATGTAATAAGCGTCGGATGAAGAAAAGCGACAAAGTATGAGTTTTATAAATAATGGCGTAATTATTACCAATTAACCTTTGTTGGAATACAAATTGGTTAAATATATAATGTCTGGCGTGGTTGCATGGTAACATACGGTATTGCATAAAGATTTTTGAATTATTGATTCTTACGTAAGAAGGCCTTTACTCAATAATTGTTACGGTAATTCTTGCTCAATATTTTATTTTATTGATTCAATAATTGCTACGTTGATATTTTATATTATTGTTGTTTCAATAATTGTCACGGCACAGTATTTTCCATTATCAAATCAATAATTCATATTATTTGAATAATATTATTAGATAGCGTTATTGGCAATGTCTAGAAAGTTCTATCAAGGAGAGGTTTGGTCACGTAATTGCGCACCAATAAGGAGAAATCCTTATCGGAAAGCCCCTATTTCCTGGGAACGGCCTGGTTGTCATTATTGTGATTCTATAATATTATTTGTGAATAATTAATTATTGATTTATATGATAAGGAAATATTTATTTTATGTAGATGAATTTGATATTATAATAAATGCATATAGATGACTAAGTGTGAAACAATTGTATTATGAAATCAAATATTTTTATTCGAACTTGGAATTTAGTAACTATTGGCTATTAATAAAATAATGGGATGAGGAAATTTTGTTCAGTAGCTTGCATTATGTCTTGATAGGTGTGTTAAGAATGAAAAAGAATGTTTATTATATTATGATTGGTGGAACATGAATTTGTATGTTTGCAGGAGACTTATATTATAATGGTATTATATCATTACTAATCAACCTTGGCCACCTTTTAGCAACTTGGAAATTATTCCATACACGTTGTTTTTATTTTACATGCAAACTTTTTTATAATGCAACCGTTTGTCAAAGTTGGCATGTTAAAATTCTTTATCAGCCAAAATTTTCAAACTTGGTGTAATAGAATTTTCATCCGATGGAGTTTGTCAAATGAGGCGTGCTAACCATTCTCCTATAAATAGGTTCTTAGGTTAAAATTGAAAACCACACCATAAAACTAAGTTTTCTCTCTCTATATTATCGAGCGTATTTTTGTGAGTATTTCTTTTGAGAATAAGAATACTTTAAGCGTAGTTTTTCTGCAAGATTTTCTTAGAATAATATTCGATATTCCAGTCAAATCCAGTTTCTACTAAGGTAAAGGATATTATTTTATTGCAATATTCGTGAGAAATATTATTTCCTTTCATACTCCATATTATGTAAGCAATATTATTTCATCTCGTATTCCTAAATTTGAAATTACTATGGTAAGTATTGCTTCTATAATTCTTGAAATGATTAGAAATTTCACTTCATCTAATATCATTTCATAGGAATATTGATCTGGAATTTTAATCAAATTTGGAACTTTTCATTTGAATCGAGTAATCGCTCATTCTTGTGCATGAATTCTTATTCATCGCTCACTGCAATTGTAAGACCCCAAATTATTAATAAATGAAATTTATTTTCCTCTATTTATTATTTTGAAATAGTAAGGGTTGATTTGATTAATGTGGATAGTTATGGGTAAAATACGCAAATATTTTGAATAAGCAAGTTGTGACGCCCCCAAAATTAGGTATACGTCACCCATCTTGGGTCGCCACTTACATGGTACATAAATTCAAATACAACTTACTAATATAAACGCTGCGTGTACAATACGACATAAATCGTGAGTTTGAATACAAATATTGTCTACTAGATATTATACAAACTCAAAAGGAGTCCTCATTACTACTATTATCACACTATTTCACGTAATAGTGAGGACTACTAATGCTATCCTCGGACCATTACTCCGTTCCCCGACTCGTCCCAAACTATGTTCTCATTTCAAGAGAAGCGGTGAAAGAAAGGGTGAGCTCAACTAGCCCAAAGAAGAAATATTATGACTAAGATAATGCGAATAATTTATCATTAGCCTTCAACGTTGTTAAACCGATAAAATACAATAGACAACAAGTTTAAGCTGCAGCGGAATAAGCAATCCATTAAAAGAGTCAAGTAGAGAAGAAAAAGTCTATTATCTTTTAGGTTTTAAAAGGTTTTTCATCACTGTTATAGATGAGACTCAGCTTTAATAAATAATCCACATCATCGAATCACCCTCGCACTACTGGCCAAGGATATTCATCAAATTATCAATGGTCATGACTATACCGAATCACCCCGGTCATAATCATACCAAAATTATCCATCATCGCATTATGTGCCACCGAGGACTTTTATCACATCATTTATAACAAGCCATGATTATACCGAATGATCCCTGGTCATAATCATACCAAGTTCATCTATACACGTAAGCCGAAGATAACATAGTATAACATGAGGATGATGACAATGACACAATAATTCAATAAAACAAGTTCAAGAATTATTTTATCCAGGAATTATTAACGCCCAAATTGTCAAAATGATCTTTGCTTTTTGTAGAATAAAATTCAAGAATGATCGGAAGAATATTTCTATGAAAAGATTTGGATGAAGCGCAAATATCAAGGATATTCCACTAATTTCATGGAGTATATAAGTCAAAGATTTAACCAACCGAGTATAATAAAGAATGGAATAACAAAAGAAATCACCATGCATGCAGATTGCTTGGCATATAAAAGTTATTCCAATGTAATAATAATAACGGGACCAGTCGTGAAATTCACATCGGCCAGGATGATCCAATGTAATAATAAATGTGAATAATAAACAATGGAACCAGTCAGGTGTAAAACACATGCATGTGATATTCCAAATGTAATAATAAATGCGGAATAATAAACAATGGAACTGTGTAGGTGTAAAACACATGCATGTGATATTCCAATGAATAATAAAGAATGGAATAATGAAGGAGATCACCAAGTATAGGGGATAAGCGTATACATAAAGTTATTCCAACAGAATAAATAAGAATGGAATAATATAAGGATTTCACCAAGTATATATAGGTATACCATGATATAAAGTTATATATAGGTATACCACTTTTACAAAAGTTATTCCAATGTAATAATAAGCAATGGAATAACAAAAGTTCTCTTCATGAATAAGAAAGAATAACACCCCTTACGGTACAACAAATAATATTCCCTACCTTAGAAGAACTGAATATTGGCAAGGTGAAGTAGCAGAATACTTTTCTTCTTTCTCTCTATAGTTTCTCTCTCTAGAGTTTTAGTGAATTCGTGAAAAATAATGAAGCACTAGGCCTCTATTTATAGAAGATTTCTTGCTTAGCACCTACCATGTGAAAAGGCAAGTGGCTTGACGACTGGTGATGTGAAAAGAAAAGTGGTTCGACGCCCTGTAATGTGAAACGACAAGTGGTTTTGGCGCTTTGTAATGTGAAGCAAGCAAGTGGTTTGATGCTGTGAATGTGAAACGGCAAGTGGTTTGACGTCGATAAAGGTAATTACTATCGACGAAGGTAATTACTATTCACAAGGGTAATTACTATCGACGAAGGTAATTACTATCGACGAAGGTAAATACTATCGACGAAGGTAAATACTTATTGTGAATGTAATTACTATTCACAAAGGTAATTACTATCGATTGAAGAGACTCTTAGATAATGACATATGGGCCCCCATAAAATAATCAAACTTACCACAAACGTCTCATATAATGACTCTTTATATACATTAAGGATTGAATAAATATTACCACAAATCATTTTATTTTTAATCAACACATTTTTAATCTTTCAACAATTATTAATCATTTATAACTTGTCGTCTCAATTAATAATATAACATATTATATGATGATGATCTTGTGACAATAATTGAATCAATAATATAAGAGATATGATGCAAGCAATTATCAGAAAGTAATAATTGAGCATATATTTGAGTGACTTCTCACGTAAGCATCAATAATCAATATCGTGTGCTACTACGCAACCAACGCCAGACATCGCATTTTTTTACCACCGGGTAGTTCAACAGCTTTTAACGGTAACACCTCCGTAGTTATTTTTATAAAATATTTTTGTCGTTTTCTCAATCCGACAATAATTACATTATTGGGGTCCACCAATGATTGAGTCGTTATATCTGAATATTCCCTAACAAAAAGAATATTCCCCGACCAAACGAATATTTTATAACAACTTGCATACTTTGCAAAATTTATAAATACTACCCACAACTATAATATTATCTCAAATTCACACCATAATATTAAAAATTATTTCGACAAAATTTAAATCTTTATTGATAAAATATGGGGTCTCACAATCTCCCCTCCTTATGGAATTTCGCCCTCGAAATTAGGGTACGTATCTGGTATGATAAAGAGGTGAGGATACCTTGAATACCTTTATCGTTGAAAACATTAAATTCATCTTTGCAATCCGACCAAAGATATTTATTCACAATTCATCTTTGCACTACAGGCCAAAGATATACAACTGTAAAACCAATAATGCTGAGACGCAGCTTAATAGTTTCACGACCACGAATTATCCATGCACCACTGGCCAAGGATATTCGTGTTTTCATTTACGGTCATGATTATACCGAATAATCCTTGGTCATAATCATACCAAGTCTACTACTGACTAAAGATGACTTTTACCACATCCATGAATTAATATTTCATCTTTGAGACTCATTTCAATAATTAATCCATATCATCGAATCATCCCCGCACTACAAAGCCAAGGATATTCATTAGTATCACGACCACGAATTATCCATGCACTACTACCAAAGATAATCGTGTATTCATTAGTATCACAACCACAAATTATCCATGCACTACTACCAAAGATAATCGTGTATTCATTAGTTTCACGACCACAAATTATCCATGCACTACGCCAAAGATAATCGTGTATTCATTAGTATCACGACCACAAATTATCCATGCACTACTACCAAAGATAATCGTGTATTCATTAGTATCACGACCACAAATTATCCATGCACTTCTGTACCCAAAGATAATCGTGTATTCATTAGTATCACGACCACAAATTATCCATGCACTACGGCCAAAGATAATCGTGTTTTCAATTACGGTTATGATTATACCGAACAATCCCTGGTCATAATCATACCAAGTCCATCTATGCACTACAGGCCACAGATGACTTTCAACATAATATAAACATGAGGATAACGATATAAAGAATCAATCAAATGAGATAAAGGATAAATATTAAACATTTATAATATAATTTATCCAGGATTCAAGAATATCCCCATGTTATCAATCACTTAATAATCTCATAATCTAATATCATTAATATTATAACAATATTTTAATCACTTCTTAAATTTATAAATAATTTATCTCAATTGTTTACGCTTTACCATATAATGCATTTAATCATCCAAAAATGCCATACTCATAAGATATCATCACCAATTATCAAATCCCTCATCAAAAAAATATGCATATATTCTATATAGGATTCTCTAGCCATAAAATCCTATTTTCAACTTTGTTACTTCACATAACATATTTAACTCATATGTTCAGAATTAAACTATTTTCATGAAAAATACCAAATCAGTCCCAAAAATATTTCTTTTCTCGGGTTTTAGCATAATATAGTCCCATAATGAAAATATATTTTCTCGAATTTTTAAAATTCATTTACTATTTTTCAAAAATCAATTTCTAATTAATTCTTAAGAAATTAGCTACCTCAAGTTTAACTCCAAAAATTCCCAAATCTTGGCAGGACCTTACACATGTTAACGTGAGCTTCCAGTTTAAATTTCATGGTCATCGGAGTTATAGAACTCTGGTTATAGCGTTTTTCGTCGGAAAAACCTAAATATTGAAATAGTCATAACTTGCTCATTTTAAGTCAGAATGAGCTCATTTTTGGACAGGAGGTACTTTATACCATATACCTTCAAGTCCCAAAAGGCCAGAATTTTTCTCATAATTTAAGTGGCTGAAACAGCCCGTCTAAAATCATGGCAGCAGCTTTTTCGATTTTTGCAGCTTTGCACTCCTTTGCTAAAATCAGTCCACACAAAAATCTACAACACCTTTTCCAGTAATTCCACTTAGATTAGTTAGGTAACTCATAGATCTAACTCTAGGACTTGACCACACTCAAAAATTCAAAATATAATAGGAGATATGGTCAATTGAATTTCATGTTACGTTTTTCACCAAAATCTGATTTTTAACTCTTTGTGATTTCTAAGAAACTTTCATATTTTCACATACTAACCAACATAACTCATCTTAAAATTTACTAACACTTCATATACCCTTGATTTTCATCAGTTCTATCCTTTTATTATGACTTTCATCATAATCCACGTAAACAGATCCTTTTAGTTGAAGAAATATTTGAGGTTTAAGAAATGGGTTTCAGATCGGGTCAATACAAAATTCGATTTCACGTTCTAGGGTAGGCTAGGAAGACTTCAAGAATACGCCAAGAAATTTATTAATGATAGAAATATCATTCAAAAATTATATCTCGTCCAAGACTTGGATAGTACGTCACATTAATACCAACTGTGACTTCTATCCCTTAACCTAGATAAAGACCTCACAATGATACCTATCAACTTGCCATCTTCATCCACGACGCCGCCTACGTAAAGTCCGGCCGGTGCATTTCACACAAGGAAGTCAACAACGAAAGGATCGGGCTCTTTACTTATGGCTTGATATAATGTTGATTAACTTTAGGGTTTGGTTACTTTGAATTCAGTATAACAAAGTTGGTTAGGAATATGAAAGCTAACAACCTTACAAAAAAAGAATAATGAGTAGTTAATCAATCATTTTCAAAAATTACCTCAAAGGCAAGTATTTTCAAAGAGATAAGATCGTGAAAGTGTTTATTTGAAACAACAAGATTAATAAACAATGGAGGTAACGAAGGTTTCTCCCAACGAAGTTTCAATAGAAAAATCAAAGTCTAATTTTTTTTGAGTCAAATTTAAACATTGAACACAACTAGGTAGAATAAAAGAGTGGGTAGAACTTGTATTGAATAAAGTATAGACTTCGTAATAATTTATAATTAATTTACCCGTAATAACTTCGTTCGGGTTTTCTATTAAACGCCTCGCTTAAATTACCGAAGTTTGACTTTTACTATAGGTACATTCCACCCTTAAGTGCTTCTTCACATTCTTGATCCATGATTTGAATCATTATTCTCCGATCCATATCGAATTCGGGTTGACCGCTATGCATGTGGTAATTCGAATTCGATGTTGGTTCTCCCAATTGTTGTCCAAAAAGCAAAGTCCATTTCATCTATTTTGGCTTTATTGGATCGGACGTCTTTTTCTACACTTATCAACGCGCCAGTGACTTTTACCCATGCATCGCCTATTCTCCTTCGCTCAGTTGTTTCTTCTTTCAATTTGATCTTTGATTTTTAAATTCTCGATTCCAACTTTAATATCTTACACCGCCAAAGCGTGATTTTGTTCGAGCATCACATATCGGGTAACCCAATTTTCAATTGTTGTATCCCTTTGTTCCACCTGACGTTCTTGTTCTTCTTCAACTGTTCTTCTAGCTCACGAACACGATTTTGTAATTCTAAGTTTTGATCATAAACTTCTTCTAACCAATTCTCCTCAGGTTCCTCTTCTTCCTCTTCTTCCTCACTCTCAGCTGCTACCTCTGCAACTAGCTCGGGTGCAATAATTAGTTCTTCATTCACTACGTGGATATCTCTAATTTGTTCCTCGTCGATAATCGCATTAACTCGATTAGTGATTAAAGGTGTCACAACGGTCACATTCACTCCATTGTGAATATTTTCAGCTGCCATTTCCAAACACTGCCACAAAATAAGGGTTAATTGACATGCAACATATTATCACTATACTCTAACCGACCAATCAAATACCAAATAAACTTAGGTAGGTCATACTAGCGAAGGTATTCCCCGTCTCTCCCCTCCTAGTACTATTCTCACATCTTAGCCAGGATCATATCCTAAGCTCGATACCAATCGTGACTCGACTGGACACCAACTTGTGTCAAGACCTCACATTGATACCTATCGGTTTGCCACTTGCGCAGAGCAGGCGCCCCCTACGAGAGAGTCCGGCTTCGATGCATCCCCATCAATAGAAGTCACCGGTGAGAGGCTGGGGCTCTTCACACTTATGGCTCGATACCAATTGTGACGCCCCAAAATTAGGTATATCGTCACCCATCTTGGGTCGCCACTTACATGGTACATAAATTCAAATACAACTTACTAATATAACTGCCGTGGTATAATACGACATAAAGCGTGAGTTTGAATACAAATATTGTCTACTAGATATTATACAAACTCAAAAGGAGTCCTCATTACTACTATTATCACACTATTTCACGTAGAATAGTGAGGACTACTAATGCTATCCTCCGGACCATTACTCCGTTCCCCGACTCGTCTCGGCCTATGTTCTCATTTCACGAGAAAACGGTGAAAGAAAGGGTGAGCTCAACTAGCCCAAAGAAGAAATATTATGACTAAGATAATGCAAAATAATTTATCATTAGCCTTCAACAATGGTGTTAAACCGATAAAATACAATAGACAACAAGTTTAAGCTGCAATGGAATAAGCAATCCATTAAAAGAGTCAAGTAGAGAATAAAGTTTACTATCTTTTAGGTTTTTAAAGGTTTTTCATCATTGTTATAAATTTGAGACTCGGCTTTAATAAATAATCCACATCATCGAATCACCCCGCACACTACTGCCAAGGATATTCATCAAATTATCAATGGTCATGATTATACCGAATCACCCCCGGTCATAATCATACCAAAAATTATCCATCAACGCATTACATGTGCCATCGAGGACTTTTATCACATCATTTATAACAAGCCATGATTATACCGAATGATCCTCGGTCATAATCATACCAAGTTCATCTATACACGTAAGTCAAGATAACATAAGTATAACATGAGGATGATGACAATGACACAATAATTCAATAAAACAAGTTCAAGAATTATTTTATCCGGGGAATTATTAACGCCCAAATTGTCAAAATGATCTTGTTTTTGTAGAATAAAATTCAAGAATGATCGTAAGAATATTTTCATGAAAAGATACTGGATGAAGCGCAAATATCAAGGATATTCCACTAATTTCATGGAGTATAGAAGTCAAAGATTTAACCAATTGAGTATAATAAAGAATGGAATAACAAAAGAAATCACCATGCATGCGGTACTTCGCATAGACAGGTTATTCCAACAGAATAATAATAATCTTAACCGAAGTCGGTGAAATTCACAAAGCAGGATGATCCAATGTAATAATAAATTTGAATAATAAATAATGGAACCTGTGTCCGTGTAAAACACACGCATGAGGATATTCCAACGAGTAATAATAAATGCGGAATAATAAACAATGGAACTGTGTCGGGTGTAAAAACATGCATGGATATTCCAATGAGAATAATAAAGAATGGAATAATGTAAGGAGATCACCAAGTATAGGGGATTCAGCGTGATACTGAGTTATTCAACAGAATAAATAAGAATGGAATAATATAAGGATTTCACCAAGTATAGGGTATACCGCGTATACAGGTTATATATAGGGTATACCACTTTTACAGGTTATTCCAACAGAATAATAAGCAATGGAATAACAACAGTTCTCTTCATGAATAAGAAAGAATAACACCCCTTACGGGTACAACAAATAATATTCCCTACCTTAGAAGAACTGAATATTGGCAAGGTTGTAAGACCCCAAATTATTAATAAATGAAATTTATTTTCCTCTATTTATTATTTTGAAATAGTAAGGGTTGATTTGATTAATGTGGATAGTTATGGGTAAAATATGCAAATATTTCGAATAAGCAAGTGGTTATAAAATATTCATTATCGTTAGGGAATATTCGTTTGGTCGTGGAATATTCATCGTATGGGAATATTCATACGACGGCCTGTGATCTTTTGTAGGCCCCATAACTGAAAGCGATTGGATGAAGAAAACGACAAATATAAGTTGTTTATAAATAACTACAGTAGTTATTCATCACAATTAATCTTGTTGGAATACCCGGTGGTTAAAACACACTAATACGCTGGCGTTGTTGAACAAGAAGATTTACGGTATTGCACCAATTATTGATCCTTACGTAAGAAGGCACTACTCAATAATTGTTACGAGAATTACTATTCGGTATTTTATTTTATTGATTCAATAATTTTGATTGATATTTTATATTCTTGTTGTTTCAATAAATTGTCATTACACAAGTATTTTCAATTATCGAAGCAATAATTCATATTATCCGAATAATATTATTAGATAACATTATTGGCAATGTCTAGAAAGTTCGTCTAAGGAGAGGTTTGGTCACCTAATTGCGCGCCACAAGAAGAAGAAATTCTTATTGGAAAGCCCTCTCTTCTGGGAACCTACCGGTTGTCAATATTGTGATTCTCGTAATATTATTTGTGAATAATTAATTATTGATTTATATGATGAGGAAAATATTGATTTTATGTGGATATAGATGGAGAAAAATTTTAAAATGACAATTGTTGAAAATTAATATTTTATCTTTTTCCGATAAAATAATTCATTTAAATATATTATTTTAATAATATATTAATGGTGATATTTTTACAACGAATGTGGGATATATGAGTATCGAGGAGGAAGAGTATTTTGTTGCAATAAATGTTTAAAACATGTTAAACATGTCTCTGGTGGACCCCATTTCTTAACTGAAATTTGATTATAGCTTGTAAAATTGTCCGTATGTGGATTTCGGTCAATTTCTGTTTGGAATTTGGAAAAACTTCCTTCTGCAAAGTTGTAGATAATGGAATTTCCTATGGAAAGTCGCGTGTTTCGAATTTTTTTGATAAAAGATCTATTTATTATGAATTATTGAAGTTCTAAAGCTCCGAAATAATTGATTTTTGGAAGTTTTAATTGTTTTAATTAACAAAAACGTTTTTTAGATGTATGAGCCTCATTTAACACATGCTAAGTTGCTGAATTCAGATGATTCTAAGTGGGCGTAGACAAATTAATATATATTATTATTATATTAAATTTTCTGTTTTGGTATTCTAAGCAATTTCCTATAAATAGGTGCTTAGGTTAGAATTGAAAATCACACCGTAAGCTCAAGTTTTCTCTCTATATTATCAAAGCGTATTCTTGTGAGTATTTTGAGTATACTTTGAGTATTGCTATACTGATTGCAAGTTCAAGTCATAGCTTTATATCCTGTTTCAACTAGAAATCTTGTCTTTCGAGGTAAGGGATGTTATTTTCTTCTAAAATGATATTATTTCTTCAATATCATTATCTTTGAAATATTGGTTGGAACTTTTATCAAATTTGGAACTTTTTCATGTCTGGGGTTACTATTCATGAGTTACTATTCACGAGTTCTTATTCATGAGTTCTTATTCATGAGTTCTTATTCACGAGTACTATTCATGAAGCGTGAAGATGTTTTTTTTATGGAATTTCTATCTTTTGGTGTTTGAGTTACTATTCACGATTATCTGACTATTCACGTATACGACATTATTCACGAATACTTGACTATTCATCGAAAAATGAAAAATTTTCTTTTCGTCCAAAATATCTATTCTGGAGACTAGCTTTGATTGTATCCATGTTTTGATCATTCTTGAATTTTACACTACTATGATTATTTATGAAGTATTTTTGAACTCGGATTGTTTAAAGTACGAATCCATAATACTTGTTCTTTTGTTTCACTGGATTCGTTTTCTTTGAAATATTTTTCATCATCCTCGGTCCTAAATGATGATATTCTTGAATATCTTTGGCACTGTAGTGCAAAGATGAATGATTTCTTGATGAATATCTTTGGCCCATAGTGCAAAGATGAGCAGTGTTGAGATGAACATGACCGATCGATGAATATCTTTGGCCCGTAGTGCAAAAAGATGAGCAGTGTTGAGATGAACACGACCGATCGATGAATATCTTTGGCCAGTAGTGCAAAGATGAATATTTGATTCGGATATATATTGATTGATGTTACTGGGGATAAAATATCGACGATGAACTTTTAAATTCATATATAGAAGATAGTAGTTTGCATTCTCTACTTAACTCTTCTAATGAATTATTATTTCATTGCGAAGATTGATTTAAAACCGGTTGTCTATTGTATTCTATTAGATTTTTCCCTGTTGAAGACTAACGATAATTTGTTGTATATTATCTTAGTCATAATATTCTTTACTGGGCTAGTTGATCTCACCCTTTTCCTTGTTGTTCCATTTTTCTTCTCAGGAGGCGAGAATGTAGTGAGTACTAGTTGGGGTATGGAATGAAGGTTCTAGAGAGAGTTGTTTAGTAGTCCTCACCATTTTTGTAAAATAATGTATCAATAATTATGATGGGGATTTATTTGCGTGTGGATATTTTCTAGATGGCAATATCTGTATTTAAACTCACAGTTATATGTTGTAATAATAAAGTTGTAGTTATTTCTATACCATGTATTTGGCGACTCAGAATGGGTTGGATGGAATGGACCTATTTTGGGGGCGTCACAAAGGTGAAGTAGCAGAATACTTTTCTTCTTTCTCTCTATAGTTTCTCTCTCTAGAGTTTCAGTGAATTCGTGAAAAATAATGAAGCACTAGGCCTCTATTTATAGAAGATTTCTAGCTTAGACCTACCATGTGAAAAGGCAAGTGGCTTGACGATTTGGTGATGTGAAAAGAAAAAAGTGTTCGGCCTTTTGTAATGTGAAACGACAAGTGGTTCGGACTTTGTAATGTGAAACGACAAGTGGTTTGGCGCTTTTGTAATGTGAAACGGCAAGTGGTTTGATGCTCGTAATGTGAAAAGCGGCAAGTGGTTTGACGTCTGGTAAAGGTAATTACTATTTACGGAAGGTAATTACTATTCACAAGGGTAATTACTATTGACGAAGGTAATTACTATCGACGAAGGTAAATATTTATCGACGAAGGTAATTACTATTCACAAAGGTAATTACTATCGATTGAAGAGACTCTTAGATAATGACATATGGGCCCCCCCATAAAATAATCAAACTTACCACAAACGTCTCATAACAGACTCTTTATATACATTAAGGATTGAATAAATATTACCACAAATCATTTTATTTTTAATCAACACATTTTTTAATCTTTCAACAATTATTAATCATTTATAACTTGTCGTCTCAATTAATAATATAACATATTATACAGATGATACTGTGACAATAATTGAATCAATAATATAAGAGATATGATGCAGCAATTACTGTAGCAATAATTGAGCATAGCTGAGTGACTTCTCACGTAAGCATCAATAATCAATATCGTGCTTCTTATGCGAACCACGCCAGACATCAGTATTTTTACCATCGGGTAGTTCAGCAGTTTAATTCAGTAACACCTCCGTAGTTATTTTTATAAAATATTTTTTTCGTTTTCTCAATCCAAATAATAATTACATTATGGGGTCCACCAATGATTGAGTCGTTATACGAATATTCCCTAACAAAAAGAATATTCCCCGACCAAACGAATATTTTATAACAACTTGCATACTTTGCAAAATTTATAAATACTACCCACAACTATAATATTATCTCAAATTCACACCATAATATTAAAAATTATTTCGATAAAATTTAAATCTTTATTGATAAAATATGGGGTCTCACACAAGTGGTTATAAAATATTCATTATTATCGGGGAATATTCGTTTGGTCGTGGAATATTAAATCTGTCGAGAATATTAAATGCGATTAGCTTGGTCTTTTCTGGCCCTATAACGGAAAGCGATTGGATGAAGAAAACGACAAATATAAGTTGTTTATAAATAACTACAGAAGTAGTTATTCTGCAATTATCTTGTTGGAATACACGGTGGTTAAAACACACTATCTGGCGTTGTTGAGCGAACAAGTAGACTGCAGTATTGCACCAATTATTGATTCTTACGTAAGAAGACGCTACTCAATAATTTATTACTGTAATTCTTCGTTCGTAATTTTATTTTATTGATTTAATAATTCTTTGCGATGATATTTTATATTACTTGTTGTTTCAATAAATTGTCATTACACAGTATTTTCCATTATCAGAGCAATAATTCATATTATTTGAATAATATTATTAGAAAACATTATTGGCAATGTCTAGAAAGTTACATCAAGGAGAGGTTTGGTCACCTAATCGAGTTGAGTAAGGAGAGATCCTTATTGAAAAGCCCCTCTTTTCCAGGAGCGGCTGGTTCACAAGATTGTGATTCTGTAATATTATTTGTGAATAATTAATTATTGATTTATATGATGAGAAAAATATTGATTTTATGTGGATATAGATGGAGAAAATTTTTAATGTGACAATTGTTGAAAATTAATATTTTATCTTTTTTTGATAAAATAATTCATTTAAATATATTATTTTAATAATATATTAACGGTGATATTTTTATAATGAATGTGGGATATATGAGTATACGAGGAGGAAGAGTATTTTTGTTGCAATAAATGTTTAAAACATGTTAAACATGTCATTGGACCCCATTTATTGATCGAAATTTGATTATATTTGTAAAATCGTCTGTTTATGGATTTCGGTCAATTTCTGTTTGGAATTTGGAAAACTTTCTTACGCAAAGTTGTAGAGAATTGGATTTCCTATAAAAGTCGCGAGATTGAATTTTCTGATAAAATGGCTATTTATTATGAATTATTGAAGTTCAAGTTAGAAATAATTGATTTTTGGAAGTTTTATTTATTTTATTAATAAAACGTTTTTTATATGTTGTGGGCATATTTAACATGTGCATGATGGCTGAATTCAGATTCAAGATGTGGGCGTATGAATTTTGTTTATATAATATTATTATATTCAATTTTTTCGCTTTTTGGTGTTCTAAGCAATTTCCTATAAATAGGTGCTTAGGTTAGAATTGAAAATCACCCAGGCTCAAGTTTTCTCTCTATATTATCGAGCGTATTCTTGTGAGTATTTTGAGTATACTTTGAGTATTGCTATATCTGAGTGCAAGTTCAAGTCATAGCTTTATATCAGGTGTTTCAACTAAATCTTGTCTTTCGAGGTAAGGGATGTTATTTTCTTCTAAAATGATATTATTTCTTCAATATCATTATCTTTGAAATATTGGTTGAAACTTTTTATCAAATTTGGAACTTTTCCATGCTCGGGTTTATTTATTCATGAGTTACTATTCATGAGTTCTTATTCACGAGTTACTATTCATGAGTTCTTATTCACGAGTTCTTATTCACGAAAGTACTATTCACGAAGCGTGAAGATGTTTTTTGTAAAATTTCTATCTTTTGGTGTCGAAGTTACTATTCACGATATACGGTATTATTCACGATAACGACATTATTCACGAATACGATAATTATTCACCAAAAAAATGAAATTTCTTCTTTTCGTCAAAATATCTATTCGGATACTAGCTTTGATTGTATCCATGTTTTGATCATTCTTGAATTTTACACCACTATGATTATTTTTGAGGTATTGTTGGACATGGATAAAACAAAAGTACGAATCCTTAATCCTTAATCCTTGTCATTTTGTTTCATCGGATTCGTTTCTTTAAAAATATTTTTCATCATCCTCATCTTAAATGATGATATTATTGAATATCTTTGGCCCGTAGTGCAAAGATGAATGATTTCTTGATGAATATCTTTGGCCCATAGTGCAAAGATGAGCAGTGTTGAGATGAACACGACTGATCGATGAATATCTTTGGCCAGTAGTGCAAAGATGAAGCAGTGTTGAGATGAACATGACCGATCGATGAATATCTTTGGCACTGTAGTGCAAAGATGAATATTTGATTCGGATATATATTGATTGATGTTACAGGATAAAATATCGACGATGAACTTTTAAATTCATATATAGAAGATAGTAGTTTACATTCTCTACTTAACTCTTCTAATGAATTATTATTTCACTGCGAATATTGATTTAAAATTTGTTGTCTATTGTATTCTATTAGATTTTTTTCCTGTTGGAGACTAATGATAATTTGTTGTATATTATCTTAGTCATAATATTCTTCTTGGGCTAGTTGAGCTCACCCTTTTCCTTGTTGTTCCATTTTTCTTCTCGGGAGGCGAGAATGTAGTGAAAGTCTTAGTCGGGATATGGAATGAAGGTTACAGAGGGAGTTGTTTAGTAGTCCTCACCATTTTGTAAAATAATGTATCAATAATTATGATGGGGATTTATTTGCGTGTGGATATTGTCTAGATGACAATATCTGTATTTAAACTCACAGTTTATATGTTGTAATAATAAAGTTGTAGTTATTTCTGTACCATGTATTTGGCGACTCAGAATGGGTTGGATGGAATGGACCTATTTTGGGGGCGTCATAGTTGGTATCAGAGCTTAAGGATATGATCTCTGGCGGAGATCGGGGAATAGAACTAGGAGGGGAGAGACGAGTAAATCCTTCGCTAGTGTGTCCTACCTAAGCTTATTTGTTGGTTGGTCATAATATAGGGGTATTATGTGATTTGTTAATTTATTTAATTAACCCTTGTTTTATGATAGTTTTAAGAATGGGTCTTTGAACGTTAACAATGGAGTGAATGAGATCGTGGAGACACCTCTAATCGCCAAACCGAGGATAATGTGATGTCGGTGAAGAAGGAATTAGAGATATCCATGTGGTGAGTGAAGAATTGATTGTTGCAATCCGAGATAGTCACAGAGGTAATAAATTTGAGAGTGAGGAAGAAGAGGAAGAAGAGGTACATCAAGAGAGTTTATTAGAGGTATTTTATGATCAAAGCGTAGAATTGCAAAATCGTATTCATGAGTTAGAAGAAGCAGTCAAGAATTGCAAAATCGTGGAGCAAAAGGATGCAACAATTCAAGCTTATGTTACCCGATATGTGATGCTTGAATGCGAAGCACTCTTTGGCGAGTATAAGATGATAAAAATTTGGAATCGAAATGAAAGAAGAAATAATCGAACGAGTGAGAATGAGTGATGCATGGGTAAAAGCCGCACGACAGCGTTGATATTATGGAAAGAGGTGTCCAATCTAAAAAGAAGATTTAACAAACGACGGAAGGCGTCGCAGCAGAAAGATCAAAGACCAAAGAACAAATTCTAGGGGAAGAGAACGATCGCCGGTTAGATGCTGAGATCACGATGAGAGGAGGGACATATAAGGTCAAACTGTTTTAAAGCCTTCCAAGGTATGTTTTAGTTGTGGAAAAGATGGTCACATAGCTCAATTTTGTCTATAAGCGAAATCAAGTCCGGTTGGGACGTTGGCACCAGAGGCGGATCTGTAAAAGTCAAAGTCAACGATTCTTTGGAAGAAGCGTTTTTTCGTGACTTCTCAAAAAGCGAGTAACCCGAACGAAGTTAGCACGGGTTAGTTAATTATAAATTCTTGCGAAGTTTATACCTTACTAGATCTGGGGTTCTACCCATTCTTTTATCTCTCTTGCTTTGCGCTCAACGTTTGAACTTGACTATGGAGAAATTAGACTTTGACCTATTTATGGAGACTCAGTTAGAGAAACTTTCATTACATTCGTTGTTTAGAAATCTTGTTTGATCCAAGTTGGCACCATCACATTACACCTGTTGATTTTATTTATTTAAAGATACTTGCTTTTAATGTGATTTTAGGGATTGATTGGTTAACTACTCATCATGCCAAATTGATTGCTTTTGTAAGGTTGTTAGTTTTCATATTCCTAAGCAACCTGTTATTCAAATTCAAGCAATCAAACCATTGTAGTCAAACATTTTCATATCAAGCCATGAAGTCATTCGTTTATTATGGATGTCAAGTTTTCTTAGTCCATGTTATGGATTTGAATAAAGACACGTCAGATTTGAATAATATTCCTGTTGTTATTGATTTTTCCTGATGTATTTCCTGAAGAATTTCTTGGCTTAATCCCAAAGATTGATATTAAATTTTGTATCGACTTTGAACCCGGTACAAAACTAATTTCTAAAATCTCATATCGAATGGCTCCTATTGAACTTCAGGAGTTAAAAATTCAACTATAGAATTTGGTACCGAGCCTTTATCTGGTGACTTCTTTTTGTGGAATGCAAGCCGCACTCTCAAGTAGGGGATACCATATTAAATGCGATAGTAAATCGACGATAGGTGTGACGCCCACAAAATAGGTATACATCACCTATTCCGAGTTGTCAATACATGGTACGTAAAACAACTACAACTTTATTATTACAACAAGAAAGCTGTGAGTTTGAATACAAATATTATCTTCTAGACAATATCTATACTCAAATAAATCCTCATCACATTTATTGATACATTATTTTACAAAATGGTGAGGACTACTAAACAATTCTTTCTAAAACCTTCATTCCATACCCCGACTTCGCACTCGCTATATTCTCGCCTCCTGAGAAGAAAAATGGAACAAAAAAGGAAAAGGGTGAGCTCAACTAGCTCAGTAAAGAATATTATGACTAAGATAATATACAACAAATTATCGTTAGTCTTCAACAGGAAAAATCTAATAGAATACAATAGACAACAAATTTTAAATCAATATTCGCAATGAAATAATAATTCATTAGAAGAGTTAAGTAGAGAATGCAAACTACTATCTTCTATGTATGAATTTAAAAGTTCATCGCTCATCCTTTATCCCCAGTAACATCAATCAATATACATCCGAATCAAATATTCATCTTTGCACTATGTGCCAAAGATATTCATCATTGGTCATGTTCATCTAAACACTGCTCATCTTCTTTGCACAACGGCCAAAGATATTCTTCGTAAATCATTCATCTTTTCACTACGTGCCAAAGATATTCCATAATATCATCATTTAAGATCAAGATGATGAAAATATTTTTAAAGAAACAAATCCAAAGGAAACAAAATGACAAGGATTAAGGATTAAGGATTCGTACTTTGTTTTATCCACGCCCAAAAATACCTCAAAAAATAATCATAGTGGTGTAAAATTCAAGAATGATCAAAACATGGATACAATCAAAGCTAGTATCCGTATAGATATTTTGGACAAAAGAAGAAATTTTTTTTAAATTGAATAGTGTCAGATATACGTGAATAGTGCCGTATCATGTGAATAGTAATCTCGACACCAAAAGATAGAAATTCCACAAAAATATCTTCACGCTTGCTTAATAGTACTCGTGAATAAGAATCGTGAATAGTAACTCATGAATAAGAACTCATGAATAAGAACTCATGAATAGTAACCCGACATGAAAAAGTTCCAAATTTGATAAAAAGTTCCAACCAATATTTCAAAGATAATGATATTGAAGAAATAATATCATTTGAGAAGAAAATAACATCCCTTACCTCGAAAGATCAAGAGATTTTTAATTTAAACACCTGACATATAGGCTATGACTTGACTTGCACCGTATAGCAATACTCAAAGTATACTCAAAATACTCACAAGAATACGCTCGATAATATAGAGAGAAAACTTCAGCTTTCGTGTGATTTTCAATTCTAACCCAAGACCCTATTTATAGGAAATCGCTAGAACACCAAAAAGGTAAAATTTAATAAATTAATATTATAATTTTTTCTACAACTTCCTACGCATCCAAGAATCTGAACTCAGCCACCCTAACACATGTTAAATGAGTTTCATAAATGGAAAAAACGTTTTTGTAATTAAAAATATTTTAAACTTCCAAAAATCAATTATTTCTGAACTCCTAAACTTCAATAATTCATAATAAATAGCCTTTTCATCAGAAAATTCGAATCTCATGAGTTTTTATAGGAAATTCAATTTCTACAACTTTGCAGTAAGAAAATTTTTCCAAATTCCAAATAGAAATTGACCAAATCCACAAAGCAGACGATTTTACTGTGCTATAATCAAATTTCACCAATAAATGGGGTCCACCACATGTTTAACATGTTTTAAACATTTATTGCAACAAAAATACTCTTCCTCCTCAGTATACTCATATATCCCACATTCGTTGTAAAAATATCACCATTATTATATTATTAAAATATAATAATATATTTAAATGAATTATTTTATCGTAAAAAGATAAAATTTCAATTTTCAACAATTGTCACATTAAAATTTTCTCCATCTATATCCACACAAAATTAATATTTTCCTCATCATATGAATCAATAATTAATTATTCACAAATAATATTATGTAATCACAATATCGATAACTGTGCAGCTCCTCAGTGAAAGGGGCTTTCCAATAAGAATTTCTCCTCATTGGCGCGCAATTAGGTGACCAAACCCTCTCTTAGATGTAACTTTCTAGACATTGCCAATAATGTTATCTAATAATATTATTCAGATAATATGAATTATTGCTTCGATAATAAAAAAAATATTGTGTAATGACAATTATCAAACAACAAAGAATATAAAATATCAACGCAAAGAATTATTAACTCAATAAAATATCGAAGCAAGAATTATCGTAACCATTATCGAGTAGTGCCTTCACGTACGTAAGAATCAACAATTGGTGCAATACCGTGTGTAACATCGTGTTTTAACCACGGGTATTTTAACAAAGATTAATTCAGAATAACTACGCTAGTTATTTTTAAACAACTTATGTTTGTCGTTTTCTTCATCCAATCGCTTTCACATGGGACCCACACACGGTCGCTACTGTCGCATTTAATATTCCCCGACAAAGATTTAATATTCCACGACCAAACTAATATTCCTTGCACAACAATGAATATTTTATAACCACTTGCTTATTTTGAAATATTTATGTATTTTACCCCTAACTATCCACATTAATCAAATCAACCCTTACTATTTCAAAATAATAATAAATAGAAAATTAAATTTCATTAATAATAAGTTGGGGTCTTACAACCTCCCTCCTTATGAAATTTCGTCCTCGAAATCGACGACGTACTGGTGTTTCAAAAGGTGAGGATACCTCGCTTTCATTTAGTTTCTAATTCCCTGTGTCATTTCCTCTATAGCATGATTCCTCCACAAAACTTTAACTTGTGGTATGACCTTTCTTGGCGTAGGACATGCTCCTTCCTATCTAAGATCTTGACAGTACCTCCTCATACGTTAAGTCTTGGCTATCTCGTCCCGGTTCTAACTCAATAACGTGGTTCGGGTCTTTCACATATTTACTAAGTATGATATGTGAAACACATTATGAACACGAGACATACTGGAGGTAACGCAAGTCTATATAGCTACATTTCCTACTCGGTCAAGAATTTGAAATGGACCAATAAATCGTGGATTGAGCTTTCCTCTCTTCCCAAATCTTGTAACTCCCTTCCATGGAGCAACTCGCAACAATACATGATCCCCTACACTAAATTCCACGTCCTTTCGATGAAGATCCGCATAACTCTTTTTGTCGATCTTGTGCCGTTTGTATACGTTGTCGAATCATTTGGATCTTTTCGGTAGTCATATACGTATTTAACTCGGGTCCCAACAATGTTGATTCACCCACCTCATCCCAACATATTGAGAGAGCGACACTTTTTCGTCCATATAATGCTTCAAATGGAGCCACACCTATACTTGCTCGATAACTGTTGTTGTAGGAGAATTCCACCAATGGTAAATACTTATCCCAACCGTCCTTGAAGTCTAGGACACGTAGTCTTAATAGATCTTCAAGAGTTTGAATAGTCCTCTCGATTGTCCGTCTGCTTGGGGATGGTATGCTTCGAACTAAACCGCAAACTGCGCTCCATAGCTTTTTTGCAAGCTAACCCAAAATCTTGAAGTGAATCTTGGGTCACGATCCAAACTATGGATCTTGGCATGCCATGCAACCTCATAATCTCATTCACGTATATACTAGCAAGACGCTCAAGGAATAAGTCTCCGTATCGGCAAGAAATGAGCAGACTTGGTTAATCTATCAACAATAACCCAAATAAAGCATTGATGCCTTGAGAAACCGTAGAAGACCCAGAATCTAAATCCATGGTAATGTGTTCCCACTTCCATTTCGAATCTCAAGTGGTTGCAACGGACCCTTAGGTACCGGATGCTCCGCCTTTACACGTTGACAAGTTAAACACATTGAGATAAACTTTGCAATCTCTCTCTTCATATTGTTCCACCAAAATGTATGTCAAGATCACGATACATTTTAGTACTTCTAGGATGGATTGCAAATGGTGTATTGTGTGCCTCCATCATAATCTTGTACTTCAAATCGAGTCGTTAGAACACAAAGTCTAGAGTGGACTCAAGTATTCCTTCTTCATCAATTCTCGCTTAGGAATAGCTCCATCTTGTACTTTCGTCTTCATACGATCATTTCCCGGCCTGGCTTGAGCAACCTTAACTTTTTCTATTAAAGTTGGCTCTCTACGCGTATACTTGACATCATCGCACTGCTCCTCAAGATATGATCTTCTACTCAATGCGCCACCTACCACGTTCGCTTTACCGGGATGGTATTGAATAGTGTGGTCGTAGTCTTTCAATAGTTCGAGCCAACGTCATTGCGCATGTTGAGTTCTTTTTGAATGAAGAAATATTTAAGGCTTTTATGGTCCGAGTATATCTCCATTTCTCTCCATATAGATAGTGCCTCCATATCTTTAGCGCGAAAACGATCGGGCCGCTAACTCTAGATCATGAGTAGGATAATTCTCTCTCATACTCTTTAAGTTGTCATGAGGCATAAAGCTATGACTATCCCACGTTGCATGAGAACACATCCTAACCCTTTGCTCAAAGCATCGTCAGAGATAACAAATCCATCCGAACCAGATGGTATTGTTAGAACAGTCTTAGAAATAAGTCTCCTCTTAAGCTCTTGGAAACTCTTCTCGCATTCTTCGCTCCAAACGAATTTCGTATCCTTTTCGAAAGTTAAATTGAGTTAATGAAGTAGCGATTCGAGAAAACCTTCCACGAATCTCCGATAATAACCAATTTAAGCCCAAAAGCTACGACTTGACCATCGACTTCGGTTGCTCTAACTTCAGATTGCTTCAATCTTCGCCGGATCAACAGATACTCCATGTTTCGACACCACGTGCCCAAGGAATGCTACTTTCTCAAGCCGCGAACTCGCATTTCTTCAATTTGGCATATAGTTTGTTTTCACGAAGCCTTTGGAGTACCGACTTCAAATGGTGCTCATGGCGCCCCAAAATAGGTATACATCACCCATTCGAGTTGTCAATACATGGTACGTAAACAACTACAACTTTATTATTACAACAGTAAAACTGTGAGTTTAAATACAAATATTATCTTCTAGACAATATCTATACTCAAATAAATCCTCATCACATTTATTGATACATTATTTTACAAAAATGGTGAGGACTACTAAACAACTCTCTCTAGAACCTTCATTCCATACCCCGACTAGTACTCGCTATATTCTCGCCTCCTGAGAAGAAAAAATGGAACAAAAAGGAAAAGGGTGAGCTCAACTAGCTCAGTAAAGAATATTATGACTAAGATAATATACAACAAATTATCGTTAGTCTTCAACAGGGAAAAATCTAATAGAATACAATAGACAACAAATTTTAAATCAATATTCGCAAGTAGTGAAATAATAATTCATTAGAAGAGTTAAGTAGAGAATGCAAACTACTATCTTCTATGTATGAATTTAAAAGTTCATCGCTCATCCTTTATCCCTCGTAACATCAATCAATATACATCCGAATCAAATATTCATCTTTGCACCACATGTGCCAAAGATATTCATCGATTGGTCATGTTCATCTAAACAGATATTCATCTTTGCACTACGGCCAAAGATATTCTTCAGAAATCATTCATCTTTCATCTTTGCACTACGTGCCAAAGATATTCAATAATATCATCATTTAAGACCGAGGATGATGAAAATATTTTTTTAAAGAAACGAATCCAAAGTGAAACAAAATGACAAGGATTAAGGATTAAAGATTCAGTACTTTGTTTTATCCATGTTCAAAAATACCTCAAAAATAATCATAGTGGTGTAAAATTCAAGAATGATCAAAACATGGATACAATCAAAGCTAGTATCCGAATAGATATTTTAGATTTAAAAGAAGAAATTTTATTTTTTATGAATAGTAAAGTATACGTGAATAGTGAAGTGTATACACGTGAATAGTAACTCGACACCAAAAGATAGAAATTCCACAAAAACATCTTCACGCTTCACATTAATAGTACTCGTCGTGAATAGAATCGTGAATAGTAACTCATGAATAAGTAACTCGTGAATAAGAACTCATGAATAAGTAACCCCGACATGAAAAAGTTCCAAATTTGATAAAAAGTTCAACCAATATTTCAAAGATAATGATATTGAAGAAATAATATCATTTGAGAAGAAAATAATATCCCTTACCTCAAAAGATTAAGATTAAATGGAATACCTGATATATAGTCTTTGAAGGGAACTTGCACCGTCTAACAATACTCAAAGTATACTCAAAATACTCACAAGAATACACTCAATAATATAGAGAGAAAACTTCAGTTTCGTGTGATTTTCAATTCTAACCCAAGACCCTATTTATAGGAAAATGCTTAGAACACCAAAGTTAGTAAAATTTAATAAAATATTAATATTAATATTACAAATTCCTACGCCCACTTTTAAGGATCTGAATTCAGCATTTACATCACATGCAAGACCCACCTTTAATGACAAAAACGTTTTCATAATAAAAATAATTAAAACTTCCAAAAATTAATTATTTTTGAGCTTCGTAACTTCAATAATTCATAATAAATAGCCCTTTTATTAGAAAATTCAAATCTCATGAGTTTGTATAGGAAATTCAATTCTCTACAACTTTACTGAGAAGAAAGTTTTTCCAAATTCCAAATAAAATTGACCGAAATCCATAAGCAGACGATTTTTTTACAGTGCTATAATCAAATTTCGACCAATAAATGGGGTCCACCGACATGTTTAACATGTTTTAAACATTTATTGCAACAAAAAATACTCTTCCTCCTCAGATACTCATATATCCCACATTCGTTGTAAAATATCACCATTATTATATTATTAACATATAATAATATATTTAAATGAATTATTTTATCGTAAAAGATAAAATTTCAATTTTCAACAATTGTCACAATAAAAATTTTCTCCATCTATATCCACATAAAATCAATATTTTTCTCATCATATGAATCAATAATTAATTATTCACAAATAATATTACGTAATCACAATATCGACAACCGTGTAGTTCCTCAGAAAGAGGGGCTTTCAATAAAAATTTCTTCATCTTGCCAAGCAATTAGGTGACCAAACCTCTCCTTAGATGTAACTTTCTAGACATTGCCAATAATGTTATCTAATAATATTATTCAGATAATATGAATTATTGCTTCGATAATGAAAAATCTTGTGTAATGACAATTATCAAACAACAAAGAATATAAAATATCAACGCAGCAATTATTAACTCAATAAAAAATATCGAATAAAGAATTATCGTAACCATTATTGAGTAGTGCCTTCTCACGTAAGAATCAACAATTGGTGCAATACCGTGTGCTACTCTTGTGTTTTAAACCCAGGGTATTTTAACGAAGATTAACTTTAACAGAATAACTACGCCGTTATTTTTAAACAACTTATATTTGTCGTTTTCTTCATCCAATCGCTTTCAGTTATGGGGCCCACACACGGTCGGTAGCTTCGTCGCATTTAATATTCCCCCGACAAAGCATTTAATATTCCACGCACCAAACGAATATTCCCCGACAACAATGAATATTTTATAACCACTGCTTATTTTGAAATATTTCATGATTTAACCCCTAACTATCCACATTAATCAAATCAACCCTTACTATTTCAAAATAATAAAGAGAAAATTAATTTTCATTAATAATAAGTTGGGGTCTTCGATTTCTTGATTGCTCATGATCTTCTTCGACTTTTGGAATATATAGGATGTCATCAATAAAGAAAACAACAACGAATCGATCCAAATATTCCTTGAATACTTGTTCTCATCATATCCATGAAGCCAAGTAGGAGCATTAGTTAGTCCGAAAAGACATGACTAAAAATTCATAATGCCCATACCGAAGTTTCAAGGCGTCTTTTGAATATCCTCGTTCTAATCTTCAAATTGATGATATCCGTAAGCTAAGATCGATTTTTGAAAAGAATTGTGCCCTCAGAATTGGTCAAACAAGTCATCAATACGAGGTAGAGGATACCTATTCTTGATGGTGACATGGTTCAATTCCGATAGTCAATAAAGTCGATACTACCCCGTCTTTCTTCTTTACAAATAAAACAGAGCACCCCAAGGAGATGTACTAGGACGAATGAAACCGATGTCCAACAATTCTCGTAGTTGGACCTTTAACTCCTCAAGTTCAATAGAGCCATTCGATATGGGGTTTTAGAAATGGGCTTTGTATCAGTGTTCAAGATCAATAAAGAATTCAACTTCACGCTCGGGGTAGACCGGAAGTTCTTCAGAAATACGCCGGGAAAGTCAATAACAACAGAATATTATTCAAATTTGACGTGTCTTTATTCAAATCCATAACATGGGCTAAGAAAGCTCGACATCCGCTTTTCAATAAACGAATAGCTTTATGATTAGATATGATGTTGATTGATTTTAATGGTTTAGTTGCTTGAATTCCTACAAAAAGTTGGTTAGGAATATGAAAACTAACAACCTTACGTAAAACAATCAATTTTGGTATGATGAGTAGTTAACCAATCAATCCCTAAAATCACATCAAAAGCAAGTATCTTTAAAGAGATAAGGTCAACAAGTAAGGTAATGGTGCCAACTTGAATCAAACAAGATTTATAAACAAAGTGGATGTGATGAAAGTTTCTCCTAACTGAGTTTCCACAGAGATAAGTCAAAGTCTAATTTCTCCTGAGTCAAGTTTAAACGTTGAGCACATGCAGAGAGATAAATGAATGGGTAAAGACCAGATCAAGTAAGGTATAAACTTTGCAAGAATTTATAAATAGCTTACCCGTGATCACCTCGTTTGGGTTCCTCGCATTTTGACCGACCACAACAAACGCTTCTTCCCAAATCGTTGACTTTGACTTTTTTCGGGATGATCTTTTGAGTCACCGTCCTCACTGAACTAGGTTTTCGCCATCGCATAATCTCGAGCGATATGTCCTTTCTTTCCACAATTATAGCATACCTTGAACTGTTGGGGCAGCTTGACCGATATGTCCCTCTTTCCGTGATTTATAGCATATAATGACCGGTGGTCGTTCTCCTCCCTTAGAACCGGGCTTGTCGCTTAAGACCGCCGTCTTCACATGGTCATTGTTAAATCTCCTCTTTTTAAAATCTCTCCCGACTCGCTTTCTTTCTATTTTCATGGCCATGATTACCACCAGAGTGGTTACCATTTTGTCCGTCTGCTTTTTTCTCCATTTGGTTATCATTATTCGTTGATCGCTATCTCTCGTACGATCCTCGTTGTGGGTCCTCAGTTGGACCGTATTTCGTTATCTCGCTTCTAATAATTGAGCCCCATTTACAACATCTCCGAATAGAGAGAAAATTTATGAGAAATGAGATATCGACGTACGCCGGGTTTCAAACCTCTAAGAAACATCTGCGTCATACGCTCCTCATTCTCCACCAAATGAGGTGTAAACACGGATAACTCGCAAACTTTGCCGCATCGAGACACCGCCGTCATGTTGTTCGCTCCAATGCCTAATAAACTCCACTTCCTTCATATATGACGAACACTTTCGTGAAAGTATTTGTCATTAAATAGTTTCAAACGTCTCCCAAGACATGCCGAAAGTGTATTTGGATGGGTACGCTTCATGATCCCACCGGTTTGTCTCGCTTTCGCCACGGAACATAAAGGTGGGGAATGGAACCTTTGTTCTCCGCATCCCAAGACATCGAATATCTTGGTAATTTGCTTGACCCATGTTTCGCCATGATCGGATCTCGCTTTTCTTAAATTACGGTGGTCCCAACTTTGAATCGCTTGCTTTGTGACAACCCGTGAATTGCTATCATTTCTCCTCAGATTTTGAACACGAGTCTCCTCGTCTCGATTTTGCATGAATCGCAAAAAGCTTCTAAACATCCCTCGCTCATCATCCGCCAGTTGGTGTTGTTCACGGGAGGAACATTGCCACGACTGTTGCACGTTTCTCCTCGTTGGTGAGTACAAAGCGTCTCCACGGCCTCATTTCCATTGTTAATATTCTCGCCGACATTCTCAAATCCGCTATAAAACAAGGGTTAATTAAGGAAATCAATATATCACATAATATCCCTATATCTTGACCAACTAAAAAAAATAAGCTTAGTAGGACACACCAAGCGAAGGATTTACTCGCTCTCCCTCCTAGTTCTATTCCCCGATCTCCGCCAGAGATCATATCCCTAAGCTCGATACCAACCGTGACGCCCCCAAAATAGGTATACATCACCCATTCCGAAAGTTGTCAATACATGGTATGTAAACAACTACAACTTTATTATTACAACAAGAAAAGCGTGAGTTTGAATACAAATATTATCTTCTAGACAATATCTATACTCAAATAAATTCTCATCACATTTATTGATACATTATTTTACAAAAATGGTGAGGACTACTAAACAATTCTTTCTAAAACCTTCATTCCATACCCCGACTCGTACTCGCTATATTCTCGCCTCCTGAGAAGAAAAAATGGAACAAAAGGAAAGGGTGAGCTCAACTAGCCAAAAAAAGAATATTATGACTAAGATAATATACAACAAATTATCGTTAGTCTTCAATAGGGAAAAATCTAATAGAATACAATAGACAACAAATTTTAAATCAATATTCGCAATGAAATAATAATTCATTAGAAGAGTTAAGTAGAGAATGCAAACTACTATCTTCTATGTATGAATTTAAAAGTTCATCGCTCATCCTTTATCCTCGTAACATCAATCAATATACATCTACGGAATCAAATATTCATCTTTGCACTACAGCCAAAGATATTCATCATTGGTCATGTCCATCTAAACACTGCTCATCTTTGCACAACGGCCAAAGATATTCTTCAAAATCATTCATCTTTGCACTACAAAGCCAAAGATATTCCATAATATCATCATTTAAGACCGAAGATGATGAAAAATATTTTAAAGAAACAAATCCAGTGAAACAAAATGACAAGGATTAAGGATTAAGGATTCAGTACTTTGTTTTATCCACGCCCAAAAAATACCTCAAAAAAATAATCATAGTGGTGTAAAATTCAAGAATGATCAAAACATGGATACAATCAAAGCTAGTATCCGAATAGATATTTTGGACAAAAAGAAGAAATTTTATTTTTCTATTGAATAGTCCGAATATATCGTGAATAAAGGTCGATAATACGTGAATAGTAACTCTACTCCAAAAGATAGAAATTCCACAAAAACATCTTCACGCTTCATGCTGAATAGTACTTTCGTGAATAGTAACTCGTGAATAGTAACTCATGAATAAGTAACTCGTGAATAAGAACTCATGAATAGTAACCCGAGCATGAAAAAGTTCCAAATTTGATAAAAGTTCCAACCAATATTTCAAAGATAATGATATTGAAGAAATAATATCATTTGAGAAGAAAATAACATCCCTTACCTCGAAAGATCAAGATTTCTAAATTTTAAAAACAGGATATAAAGCTATGACTTGGACTTGCACTCAGATAGTATAGCAATACTCAAAGTATACTCAAAATACTCACAAGAATACGCTCGATAATATAGAGAGAAAACTTCAGTTTACCGTGTGATTTTCAATTCTAACCCAAGCACCTATTTATAGAAATTGCTTGTAACACCAAAGCGTAAAATTTAATAAATTAATATTATAATTTTTTCTACAACTTCCTACGCATCCAAGAATCTGAACTCAGCCACCCTAACACATGTTAAATGAGTTTCAAAAATGGAAAAAACGTTTTTGTAATTAAAAATATTTTAAACTTCCAAAAATCAATTATTTCGGAACTCCGAAACTTCAATAATTCATAATAAATAGCCCTTTCATCAGAAAATTCGAATCTCGTGAGTTTTTATAGGAAATTCAATTCTCTACAACTTTGCAGAAGAAAGTTTTTCCAAATTCCAAATAGAAATTGACCGAAATCCACAAACGGATGATTTTACGTGTTATAATCAAATTTTCATTCAATAAATGGGGTCCAATTGACATGTTTAACATGTTTTAAATATTTATTGCAACAAAAATACTCTTCCTCCTCAGATACTCATATATCCCACATTCATTGTAAAAATATCACCATTATTATATTATTAAAATATAATAATATATTTAAATGAATTATTTTATCGTAAAAGATAAAATTTCAATTTTCAACAATTGTCACATTAAAATTTTCTCCATCTATATCCACACAAAATTAATATTTTTTCTCATCATATGAATCAATAATTAATTATTCACAAATAATATTATGTAATCACAATATCGACAACAGCGTTCCTGAGGAAAGAGGGGCTTTCAATAAGAATTTCTCCTTACTGGCCTTGCAATTAGGTGACCAAACCTCTCCTTAGATGTAACTTTCTAGACATTGCCAATAATGTTATCTAATAATATTATTCAGATAATATGAATTATTATTTCGATAATGAAAAATATTGTGTAATGACAATTATCAAAAACAACAAAGAATATAAAATATCAACGCAAAGAATTATTAACTCAATAAAATATCGAATAAAGAATTATCGTAACCATTATTGAAAAGTGCCTTTCACGTAAGAATCAACAATTGGTGCAATACCTGGTGTACTTCGTGTGTTTTAACCACCGGTATTTTAACAAGATTAATTCAGAATAATTACGCCGATTATTTTTAAACAACTTATGTTTGTCGTTTTCTTCATCCAATCGCTTTCGTTATGGGCCCACACACATCGCTGCGCGCGTCGCATTTAATATTCCCCGACAAAGCATTTAATATTCCACGACCAAACGAATATTTCCCGACCACAATGAATATTTTATAACCACTTGCTTATTTTGAAATATTTATGATATTTACCCCTAACTATCCACATTAATCAAATCAACCCTTACTATTTCAAAATAATAAATAGAGAAAATTAAATTTCATTAATAATAAGTTGGGGTCTTACAATAGGTGTCATTGTAACGTGTTATCCAAGGTTGGGATATGAGTCACAGTTGAGAACAACCTAAGTCGGTAATCGAAATAAGTAGCTTTCTAGGCTTAGTTGGTTATTATCGGAGATTCGTTGAAGGATATTCTCGAATCGCTATTCCAATAACGTAGCTGACTCGTAGAGATACAAAATTCGAATGGAGCAAGGAATGTGGGAAGAGCTTCGAAGAACTCAAGAGGAGACTCATTTCAAAGACATATTTCGACCATGCCATCCCGGAAAAGCGAACGTGGTAGGCGACGTGTTGAGTAGAAGATCGTATACAAGCACGAGTACGATATTGTCAAAGACTCATTTCGTATAATTTACAAATAATAGAGATGGAGATGAAAACTCTAAGTACCCACGTGATGATATACGAGTATAATCGACTTTAATCGATAAAGTTAAAGGTACATTCAAGATACACACTGTGAGGTGATGAATTTGAAGAAGGAGGTGCAAGAAGTTGTTATTTCAAAAGCGAGAATCGGTGAGGTGAGGAAAGCTCAAACCTTGATTTATTAATCCATTTGAAATTCTCGATCGAATAGAAGGCGTGGCCTATAGACTCGCTTTTACCGCCAAGTATGATGGCGTGTTGAGCGTTTTTCATGTATCGATGTTACGTAAATATGTGGACGACTCGAACCACGTCATTAAGTTAACCGGACGAGATAGTGAAGACTTAACATACGAGGAGGTACTGTCAAGATCTTGGATATGAAAGAACATGTCTTATGTACCGAGGTTATACCACAAGTTAAAGTTTTGTGGAGAAACCATGCTATTGAGGAAATGACCGGGAGTTGGAAAGCGGAAATGAAAGCGAGGTATTCTCATCTTTTGAAACACAGTCACGTCGCACGTCAATTTCGAGGACGAAATTTCATAAGGAGGGAGGTTGTAAGACCCCAAATTATTAATAAATGAAATTTATTTTCTCTATTTATTATTTTGAAATAGTAAGGGTTGATTTGATTAATGTGGATAGTTATGGGTAAAATACATAAATATTTGAATAAGCAAGTGGTTATAAAATATTCATTATTATCGGGAAATATTCGTTTGGTCGTGGAATATTAAATCTTTGTCGGGGAATATTAAATGACTGACAGTGATCTTTCTTGGGCCCTATAACTGAAAAGCGATTGGATGAAGAAAGCGACAAATATAAGTTGTTTATAAATAACGGCGTAGTTATTCCAAGTATTAATCTTGTTGGAATACGGTGGTTAAAAACACACTATCTGGCGTTGTTGAGCGATAGATACAGTATTGCACCAATTATTGATTCTTACGTGAAGAAGACGCTTACTCAATAATTGTTACGAGTAATTATTATTCGTAATTTTATTTTATTGATTTAATAATTCTTTGCATTGATATTTTATATTCTTTGTTGTTTCAATAAATTGTCATTACGGTATTTTCCATTATCAGAGCAATAATTCATATTATTTGAATAATATTATTAGAAAACATTATTGGCAATGTCTAGAAAGTTCTGCATCAAGGAGAGGTTTGGTCACCTAATTGAGCGTAAGAAGGAGAGATCCTTATTGAAAAGCCCCCCTCTTTCACAGGAGCGGCTACGGGGTTGCAAGATCTTGTGATTCTGTAATATTATTTGTGAATAATTAATTATTGATTTATATGATGAGAAAATATTGATTTTATGTGGATATAGATGGAGAAAATTTTTAATGTGACAATTGTTGAAAATTAATATTTTATCTTTTTACGATAAAATAATTCATTTAAATATATTATTTTAATAATATATTAATTGGTGATATTTTATAATGAATGTGGGATATATGAGTATACGAGGAGGAAGAGTATTTTTGTTGCAATAAATGTTTAAAACATGTTAAACATGTCGGTGGACCCCATTTATTGGTGAAATTTGATTATAGCTTTGTAAAATCGTCCGTTTATGGATTTGGTCAATTTCTGTTTGGAATTTGGAAAAACTTTCTTCGCAAAGTTGTAGAGAATTGGATTTCCTATAAAAAGTCATGAGATTCGAATTTTCTGATAAAATGGCTATTTATTATGAATTATTGAAGTTCGAAGTTAGAAATAATTGATTTTGGAAGTTTTATTTATTTTATTAATAAAACGTTTTTTATATGTTGTGGGCATATTTAACATGTGCATGATGGCTGAATTCAGATTCAAGATGTGGGCGTATGAATTTTGTTTATATAATATTATTATATTCAATTTTACGCTTTTTTGGTGTTTAAGCGATTTCCTATAAATAGGGTCTTGGGTCGTAATTAAAATCACACCGTAAATTGAAGTTTTTTCTCTCTATATTATCGAGCGTATTCTTGTGAGTATTTTGAGTATACTTTGAGTATTGCTATACGGTTGCAAGTTCAAGTCATAGCTTTATATCAAAGTGTTTCAACTGAAGCATTGTCTTTCGAGGTAAGGGATGTTATTTTAAATCTAAAATGATATTATTTCTTCAATATCATTATGCTGAAATATTGGTTGAAACTTTTTATCAAATTTGGAACTTTTCCATGTCGGGGTTGTAAGACCCCAACTTATTATTAATGAAAATTAATTTTCTCTATTTATTATTTTGAAATAGTAAGGGTTGATTTGATTAATGTGGATAGTTAGGGGTTAAATACACAAATATTTAAAAATAAGCAAGTGGTTATAAAATATTCATTGTTGTAGGGATTATTCGTTTGGTCGTGGAATATTAAATGATCGTCGGGGAATATTCGTATGATGGTAGTGACCATGTGTGGGCCCCATAACTGAAAAGCGATTGGATGAAGAAAGCGACAAATATAAGTTGTTTAAAAATAGCAGGCGTAGTTATTACAGATTATCATTGTTAAAATACCCGGTGGTTAAAACATAGTAGCACACGGTATTGCACCAATTGTTGATTCTTACGTAAGAAGGCACTACTCTATAATGGTTACAGTAATTACTGTTCAGTATTTTATTGAGTTAATAATTCTTTGCGTTGATATTTTATATTCTTTGTTGTTTGATAATTGTCATTACACAATATTTTTCATTATCGAAGCAATAATTCATATTATCTGAATAATATTATTAGATAACATTATCGACAATGTCTAGAAAGTTACATCTAAGGAGAGGTTTGGTCACCTAATTAAGGCCAAGAAGAGAGAAATTCTTATTGGAAAGCCCCTCTTTCACAGGAGGCGCACTAGTTGTCAATATTGTGATTCTCGTAATATTATTTGTGAATAATTAATTATTGATTCATATGATGAGGAAAATATTAATTTTGTGTGGATATAGATGGAGAAAATTTTTAATGTGACAATTGTTGAAAATTGAAATTTTATCTTTTTTACGATAAAATAATTCATTTAAATATATTATTATATTTTAATAATATAATAATGGTGATATTTTACAACGAATGTGGGATATATGAGTATACGAGGAGGAAGAGTATTTTTGTTGCAATAAATGTTTAAAACATGTTAAACATGTCGGTGGACCCCATTTATCGATTTGAAATTTGATTATACTTTGTAAAATCATCCGTTTGTGGATTTTGGTCAATTTCTATTTGGAATTTGGAAACACTTTCTTACGCAAAGTTGTAGAGAATTGAATTTCCTATAAAAACTCATGAGATTGAATTTTCTGATGAAAGGGCTATTTATTATGAATTATTGAAGTTTGAGTTAGAAATAATTGATTTTGGAAGTTTAAAATATTTTATTATGAAAAACGTTTTTGTCATTAAAGGTGGGTCTTGCATGTGATGTAAATGCTGATTTCAGATCCTTAAAAGTGGGCGTAGGAATTTGTAATATTAATATTAATATTTTATTAAATTTTACGCTTTGGTGTTCTAAGCATTTTCCTATAAATAAGTCTTTGGGTTAGAATTGAAAATCACACCGTAAGCTGAAGTTTTTCTCTCTATATTATCGAGCGTATTCTTGTGAGTATTTTGAGTATACTTTGAGTATTGTTAGGCGGTGCAAGTTCCTTCAAAGACTATATAGATTCAAATTAGAAGTCTTAATCTTTCGAGGTAAGGGATGTTATTTTCTTCTCAAATGATATTATTTCTTCAATATCATTATCTTTGAAATATTGGTTGGAACTTTTATCAAATTTGGAACTTTTTCATGTGGGGTTACTATTCATGAGTTCTTATTCACGAGTTATTATTCATGAGTTACTTATTCACGATTCTTATTCACGAGTACTATTAAATGTAAGCGTGAAGATGTTTTTGTGGAATTTCTATCTTTTGGTGTTTGAGTTCTTATTCACGATATCGACCATTATTCACGATATCTGGCACTATTCAATAGAAAAATAAAATTTCTTCTTTTCGTCCAAAATATCTATTCTGGATACTAGCTTTGATTGTATCCATGTTTTGATCATTCTTGAATTTTACACCACTATGATTATTTTTGAGGTATTTTTGAACATTGATAAAACAAAGTACGAATCTTTAATCCTTAATCCTTGTCATTTTGTTTCACTGGATTCGTTTCTTTAAAAAAAATATTTTTCATCATCCTCAGTCTTAAATGATGATATTATTGAATATCTTTGGCCTTTAGTGCAAAGATGAATGATTTCTGAAGAATATCTTTGGCCGTAGTGCAAAGATGAACAGGTGTTTAGATGAACATGACCAACTGATGAATATCTTTGGCCTGTAGTGCAAAGATGAATATTTGATTCGGATGTATATTGATTGATGTTTACAGGATAAAGGATGAGCGATGAACTTTTAAATTCATACATAGAAGATAGTAGTTTGCATTCTCTACTTAACTCTTCTAATGAATTATTATTTCATTGCGAATATTGATTTAAAATTTGTTGTCTATTGTATTCTATTAGATTTTTTCCTGTTGAAGACTAACGATAATTTGTTGTATATTATCTTAGTCATAATATTCTTTCTTGAGCTAGTTGAGCTCACCCTTTTCCTTTTGTTCCATTTTTCTTCTCGGGAGGCGAGAATATAGCGAAATGCAGTCTGGGGGTATGGAATGAAGGTTCTAGAGAGAGTTGTTTAGTAGTCCTCACCATTTTGTAAAATAATGTATCAATAAATGTGATGAAGATTTATTTGAGTATAGATATTGTGCAGAAGATAATATTTGTATTTAAACTCACAGTTTTCTTTGTTGTAATAATAAAGTTGTAGTTGTTTACGTACCATGTATTGACAACTCGAATGGGTGATGTATACCTATTTTGGGGCGTCGGGGGTTACTATTCATGAGTTACTATTCATGAGTTACTATTCACGAGTTACTTATTCATGAGTTACTATTCACGAGATTCTTATTCACGAGTACTATTCACTAAGCGTGAAGATGTTTTTTGTGAAATTTCTATCTTTTGGTGTTGAGTTACTATTCACGTATCTGGTCTTATTCACGTATACGACACTTTATTCACGAATCTGACACTATTCATAGAAAAAAATGAAATTTCTTCTTTTCGTCCAAAATATCTATTACGGATACTAGCTTTGATTGTATCCATGTTTTGATCATTCTTGAATTTTACACCACTATGATTATTTTTGAGGTATTGTTGGACATGGATAAAACAAAATACGAATCCTTAATCCTTAATCCTTGTCATTTTGTTTCCTTTGGATTCGTTTCTTTAAAAATATTTTTCATCATCCTCAGTCTTAAATGATGATATTACTGAATATCTTTGGCCTGTAGTGCAAAGATGAATGATTTCTTGATGAATATCTTTGGCCCGTAGTGCAAAGATGAGCAGTGTTGAGATGAACATGGCCGATCGATGAATATCTTTGGCCCGTAGTGCAAAGATGAGCAGTGTTAAGATGAACATGACCGATCGATGAATATCTTTGGCAGAGTAGTGCAAAGATGAATATTTGATTCCAGATATATATTGATTGATGTTACAAGGATAAAATATCGACGATGAACTTTTAAATTCATATATAGTAGATAGTAGTTTACATTCTCTACTTAACTCTTCTAATGAATTATTATTTCCGCTGCGAATATTGATTTAAAATTTGTTGTCTATTGTATTCTATTAGATTTTTCCCTGTTGGAGACTAATGATAATTTGTTGTATATTATCTTAGTCATAATATTCTTTACTAGGCTAGTTGAGCTCACCCTTTTCCTTGTTGTTCCATTTTTCTTCTCAGGAGGCGAGAATGTAGCGAGTACTAGTCGGGGTATGGAATGAAGGTTCTAGAGGGAGTTGTTTAGTAGTCTTCACCATTTTTGTAAAATAATGTATCAATAATTATGATGGGGATTTATTTGCGTGTGGATATTGTCTAGATGGCAATATCTGTATTTAAACTCACAGTTTATATGTTGTAATAATAAAGTTGTAGTTATTTCTGTACCATGTATTTGGCGACTCAGAATGGGTTGGATGGAATGGACCTATTTTGGGGGCGTCACAGGTACTGTTTACAAAAAAAAAATATTTTTTTTCTTTCAAGTTATCTGTTGTGACCCTTATTCTTGAAATTGAATCTATGTTTTGATCTTCACTATGGATTATTATGGAGCGTTTTTAAACTTGAATTATTTAAATTACGAATCTCTAATCTTTGTCCTTTTGTCTCACTGGATTCGCTCTCTAAAATATTTTTCATCATCCTCAGTCCTTAATGGTGATACTTGATGAATATCTTTGGCCTGTATTGCAAAGATGAATGATTACCTGATGAATATCTTTGGCCCGTAGTGTAAAGATGAATAGGTGTTTAGATGAACATGGCCAACTGGTGATACAGATGGATATCTTTGGCTTGTAGTGCAAAGATGAATATTTGATTCAAAATGTATATTGATTGATGTTATAAGGATAAATATTGATGATGGACTTTTAAATTCATAGATGATAGTAGATTTCATTCTCTATTAAACTCTTCTAATGAATTGTTATTTTCGCTGCGAATATTGATCTAAAATTTGTTGTCCATTATATTTTATCTGATTTATTGAAGGCTAATGATAATTTGTTGTTCATTATCTTAGTCATTATATTCTTTACTGGGCTAGTTGAGCTCACCCTTTTCTTTTTTGTTCCATTTTTCTTCTCAGGAGGTGAGAATATAGCAGGAACCAGTCGAGGTAAAGAGTGATGGTCCTAGACAGTTGTTTTAGCAGTCCTCGCTAGTTTTGTAATATAGTATATCAATAAATGTAATGAGGACTTATTTGAGTGTGGATATTGTCTAGAAGATAATATTTGTATTTAAATTCACAGCATGTGTGTTGTCGTATTTTGCACGACAATTGTAATAATAAAAGTTATAGTTGTTTCTGTACCATGTATTTGGCGACTCAGAATGGGTGATGTATACCTATTTTGGGGGCGTCATAGTTGGTATCAGAGCTTAGGGATATATATGGTCTCTGGCGGAGATCGGGGAATAGAACTAGGAGGGGAGAGAAAAGTAAATCCTTCGCTAGTGTGTCCTACCTAAGCTTAGTTGTTGGTCAGTCATAATATAGGGATATTATGTGATATTTTAATTTATTTAATTAACCCTTGTTTTATTGCAGTTTTTTTAGAATGGCAGCTGAGAACGTTAACAATGGAGTGTATGAGACTGTGGAACAACCTTCAATCACCAACCAAGAGAACGTGCAACAAGAAGGCAATATTCCTTCTTTAAACAACACTACCGAGCAAACGATGAATGATGGGATGTTTAGAAGCTTTTTGCAGTTCATGCAAAATCAGACGAGGGAGACTGTGACGCCCCCAAAATAGGTATACATCACCTATTCTGAGTCGCCAAATACATGGCACAGAATACAAATACAATATTTAATATACAACAAGAGAGCTGTGAGTTTTAATACAAATATTGTCTTCAAGACAATATCCACTCTCAGAATAAGTCCTCATTACATTTATTGTCACACTATTTAATAGAATAGTGAGGACTACTAATGCTATCCTACGGATCATCAATTCCGTTCCCCGACTAGTCCCCATTACGTTCTCATTTTCTCAAGAGAACAATGAAAGCAAAAGGGTGAGCTCAACTAGCCCAAAGAAGAAATATTATGACTAAGATAATGCGAATAAATTATCATTAGTCTTCAACAATGTTAAACTGATAAAATACAATAGACATCAAGTTTAACTTCAGCGGAACAAGCAATCCATTAAAAGAGTCAAGTAGAGAATAAAATCTACTATCTTTTATGATTTAAAAGGTTTTTTATCACTTTTATCGCTGGGACTCAGCTTAATAAAGAGTCAAGGAGACGTACTAGGACGAATGAAACCGATGTCTAACAATTCCTGCAGTTGGGTCTTTAACTCTTGAAGTTCAATAGGAGCCATTCGATATGGTGCTTTGGAAATAGGTTTTGTACCAGGTTCAAGGTCAATACAAAATTCAATTTCACGCTCTGGGGGTAAGCCAGGAAGTTCTTCAGGGAATACGTCAGGAAATTCATTAATAATAGAAATATCATTCAAAACTGACGTATTTTTATTTAGATCCGTGACATGAGCTAAGAAAGCTTGACATCCAATTTTCAATAAACGAATAGCTTTATGACTTGAGATGATAGTGATTGATTTTAATGGTTTGGTTGCTTGAATTCGCATAATAGGTTGGTTAGAAATATGAAAGCTAACAACCTTACGAAAATAATCAATTTTTGCATGATGAGTAGTTAACCAATCAATCCCTAGAATTACGTCAAATGCAAGTATTTTCAATGAAATAAGATCGACAGGTAATGTGAGGAAACTGATTTGAACTAAACAAGACTTATAAACAGTGGATGTAATGAAGGTTTCTCCCAATGGAGTTTCAACAGATAAGTCAAAGTCCAATTTCTCTCGAGTCAAATTTAAACGTTGAGCGCAAGTAGGAGAAATAAAAGAATGGGTAGAACCGGTATCAAATAAGGTATAGACTTCGCTAGAGTTTATGATAAGATTACCCGTGATGACCTCGTTCGGGTTCCTTGTTCTGGGAGGTCACAACAAACGCCTCTCCTTGCACTACCAAATTTTGACTTTTACGGGACGGCCTTTGGTGCCTCTATCCTAAATGAACTTGTCTTTGGTGAACGACAAAAATCGGGCTAGGTGACCTTCTCTTCCACAATTATAACATGCTTTGGGACGGCATCGCATGATTTGGACTAATGTGTCCTCCCTCCACATTTGAAGCATATAATAGGTGGTCGTTCTCCTCCTTCACAACTGTGGTCTTTGGTCTTTGTCGTCTTTCCATCATTGTTGAATCTCCTCTTCTTGAAATGTCCATTCTTATTGTTTTGTCCCGATTACCACCAAGTGGTTACCATTTTAGCATCTTGATTCCTCCACGCATGTTGTCACCGCTTCGATGATCGCTCTCATTTGGTATTAACATTTTCAAATTTGCTTTCTTTTGGTTGGGTTGACTCGTTATATCGCGTTCCAATAAGCGAGCCCTATTATTAACATCTCGAATACAAACACGGTTTATGAGAGATAAGATATTGATGTATCTCGGGTTTCAAACCTCTTAGAAACATTCGCGTCATTCTCTCCTCATTATCAACCAAATGGGGACTAAACCGGGAAATTTCGGCAAACTTGGCTTCAGATCTTTGCGACACGGCCATGTTGTTTTGCTCCAGTTTAATGAACTCTACCTTTTTTTATATAGCGAATACTTTCGGAAAGTACTTGTCGTTGAGCAGTTCTTGAAACTTCTCCCAAGACATCTTGATGTGGCGGGTTGGTAGTCTCTTTCTGATTCCCACCAAGAATCTCTGCCCGCACTTAACATGAAGGTGGCGAAGGGAACCTTTTGCTCCTCGGAGCAACCCAAGACATCAAATATCTTGTTGATCTATTTTATCCACGTCTCCGCCTTAGGAGGTTTTGGCTCTCCAAAAAACTCCGGTGGTCCCAGCTCCTTGAACTGTTTGGCGGTGACCATCCGAGGGTTTCCAGTGTTTCCACCTGCATTTTGGACAAGAGCCGCTCTTGTCTGATGTTGCATGAATTGCATGAAGTCTCAGAACATTCCATCGTTCATCATTTGGTAAGTGTTGTTGTTTGCATGAGGATTGTCGCCTTCCTGATGCACATTGTCTCCAGTTATTGATCCGTGGAGACTCAGCGGTCTCACGTGCTCCATTGATGTTCTCAATATTCTCGGATGCCATTTTCAAATACTGCCACAAAACAAGGGTTAAATAATATATCACATATTATCCCTATACTCTGACCAACCAATTAAACACAAATTAAACTTAGTAGGTCATACTAGCGAAAGAATTCCCGTCTCTCCCTCCTAGTTCTTATCTCACATCTCACCAGGATCATATCCTAAGCTTTGATATTAACTGTGACGCCCCCAAAATAGGTATACATCACCTATTCGAGTCGCCAAATACATGATATGTAATACAAATACAATCTTTAATATACAACAAGAGAGCTATGAGTTTTAATACAAATATTGTCTTCAAGACAATATCCACTCTCGTAATAAGTCCTCATTACATTTATTGTCACACTATTTAATAGAATAGTGAGGACTACTAATGCTATCCTCCGGGATCATCACTCCGTTCCCCGACTAGTCCCCGCCACGTTCTCATTTCAAGAGAACAATGAAAGCAAAAAAAGGGTGAGCTCAACTAGCTTTAAGAAGAAATATTATGACTAAGATAATGCGAATAAATTATCATTAGTCTTCAACAATGTTAAACTGATAAAATACAATAGACATCAAGTTTAACTGCAGCGGAACAAGCAATCCATTAAAAGAGTCAAGTAGAGAGTAAAATCTACTATCTTTTATAATTTAAAGGTTTTTCATCACTTTTATCGCTGGGACTCAGCTTAATAAATAATCCACATCATCGAATCACCCCTGCACTACGGCCAAGGATATTCTTTAGTATCACGACCACAATTATCCATGCACTACGGGCCAAGGACATTCGTGTATTCATCAATGGTCATGATCATGCCAACAACTGTCCATCAATGCACTACAGGCCAATGGCGACTTTTATCACATCATTTATAACATTACTACCATGATTATCTTAGAATAATTCTCAGTCATAATCATACCAAGTCCATCTATGCACTATGAATACGAGATGACTTTCAAAAAATATAAACATAAGGATGATAACAATTGTAAGACCCCAACTTATTATTAATGAAATTTAATTTTCTATTTATTATTTTGAAATAGTAAGGGTTGATGTGATTAATGTGGATAGTTAGGGGTAAAATACGCAAATACTTCAAAATAAAAAGTGGTTATAAAATATTCATTGTTGTTGGGAATATTCGTTTTGGTCGTGGAATATTCAATCTGTCGGGGAATATTAAATGCGACGATGCTGCAACCATGTGTGGGCCCCACAACGGAAAGCGATTGGATGAAGAAAACGACAAATATAAGTGGTTTAAAAATAACTAAGATAGTTATTCTCAAGATTATCTTTGTTAAAATATACGGTGGTTAAAACACAAAGAAGTAGCACCAGTATTGCACCAATTGTTGATTCTTACGTAAGAAGGCACTACTCAATAATGGTTACGATAATTATCATTCAAGATTTTATTGAGTTAATAATTCACGCATTGATATTTTATATTCTTTGTTGTTTCAATAATTGTCATTACACGTATTTTTATTATCGAAGCAATAATTCATATTATCTGAATAATATTATTAGATAATATTATTGGCAATGTCTAGAAAGTTACATCTAAGGAGAGGTTTGGTCACCTAATAATTGGCGCAAGATGAGAAAAATTCTTATTGGAAAGCCCTCTTTCCAAGGAACCGCTCGGTTGTCGATATTGTGATTCGTAATATTATTTGTGAATAATTAATTATTGATTCATATGATGAGGAAAATATTGATTTTATGTGGATATAGATGGAGAAAAATTTTAATGCGACAATTGTTGAAAATTGAAATTTTATCTTTTTACGATAAAATAATTCTTTTAAATATATTATTATGTTTTAATAATATAATAATGGTGATATTTTTACAACGAATGTGGGATATATGAGTATCTGAGGAGTAAGAGTATTTTTGTTGCAATAAATGTTTAAAACATGTTAAACATGTCGATGGACCCCATTTATTAATTGAAATTTGATTATAACTTTTGTAAAATCCCCCGTTTGTAGATTTGATTCAATTTACATTTGGAATTTGGAAAAACTTTCTTTCCGCAAAGTTGTAGAGAATTGAATTTCCTATAAAAGCTGGCGAGATTGAATTTTTTCGATAGAAGGGCTATTTATTATGAATTATTGAAGTTCAAGTTCAAATAATTGATTTTGGAAGTTTAAAATATTTTAAATAATAAAAACGTTTTTTGTTTGTTTTGTGGGCTACAACATGTGCATAATGAGTGAGATCAGATCTAGGAAGGTGGGCGTAGAAATCTTAATATATATATTAATATTATATTAAATTTTCGCTTTGGTGTTCTAAAGCATTTTCCTATAAATAGGGTGCTTAGGTTAGAATTGAAAATCACACTTTAAATCGAAGTTTTCTCTCTATATTATCGAGCGTATTCTTGTGAGTATTTTGAGTATACTTTGAGTATTGTTAGGCAGTGCAAGTTCCTTCAAAGACTATACCTTAGTATTCCAATTTAGAAGTACTAATCTTTCGAGGTAAGGGATGTTATTTTCTTCTCAAATGATATTATTTCTTCAATATCATTATGCTGAAATATTGGTTGGAACTTTTTATCAAATTTGGAACTTTTTTTTATGTCGGGGTTACTATTCATGAGTTACTATTCACGAGTTACTATTCACGAATACTATTCATGAAGCGTGAAGATGTTTTTTGTGGAATTTCTATCTTTTGGTGTTGGAGTTACTATTCACATATACGGCACTATTCACGTACACGGCACTATTCACCGAAAATTAAAATTTCTTCTTTTTGTCCAAAATATCTATTCTGGATACTAGCTTTGATTGTATCCATGTTTTGATCATTCTTGAATTTTACACCACTATGATTATTTTTGAGATATTTTTTTGATCATGGATAAAACAAAGTACGAATCCTTAATCCTTAATCCTTGTCATTTTGTTTCACTGGATTCGTTTCTTTAAAAATATTTTTTCATCATCCTCAGTCTTAAATGATGATATTATTGAATATCTTTGGCTCGTAGTAAAAAAGATGAATGATTTCTGAAGAATATCTTTGGTCGTAGTGCAAAGATGAGCAGTGTTTAGATGAACATGACCCGGTGATGAATATCTTTGGCACTGTAGTGCAAAGATGAATATTTGATTCGGATGTATATTGATTGATGTTAGGGGATAAAAGATAGGCGATGAACTTTTAAATTCATACATAGAAGATAGTAGTTTGCATTCTCTACTTAACTCTTCTAATGAATTATTATTTCATTGCGAATATTGATTTAAAATTTGTTGTCTATTGTATTCTATTAGATTTTTTCCTGTTGAAGACTAACGGTAATTTGTTGTATATTATCTTAGTCATAATATTCTTTCTTCGGGCTAGTTGAGCTCACACCTTTTCCTTTTTGTTCCATTTTTCTTCTCGGGAGGCGAGAATATAGCGAGATGCAGTCGGGGTATGGAATGAAGGTTTTAGAAAGAATTGTTTAGTAGTCCTCACCATTTTTGTAAAATAATGTATCAATAAATATGATGAGTATTTATTTGAGTATAAATATTGTCTAGAAGATAATATTTGTATTCAAACTCACAGTGGTTATAAAATATTCATTGTTGTCAGGGAATATTCGTTTGGTCGTGGAATATTTGTACTGTCGGGGAATATTAGTACGACGGTAGTGACCATGTGTGGCCCCATAACTGAAAAGCGATTCGATGAAGAAAGCGACAAATATAAGTTGGTTAAAAATAACAGCGTAGTTGTTACAGTTAATCTTGTTAAAATACTAAATTGGTTAAAACACACGAATAACACGTTATCGCACCAATTATTGATTCTTACGTGAAGACACTACTCGATAATGGTTCTGATGTAATTCTTTATTCGATATTTTATTGAGTTAATAATTCTTGCGTTGATATTTTATATTCTTTGTTGTTTGATAATTGTCATTACACAATATTTTCATTATCGAAGCAATAATTCATATTATCTGAATAATATTATTAGATAACATTATTGGCGATTGTTCAGAAAGTTACATCTAAGGAGAGGTTTGGTCACCTAATTAAGCCCCGTATGAGAAATTCTTATTGGAAAGCCCCTCTTTCTGAGGGCGCTCGTGGTTATCGATATTGTGAGTCTGTAATATTATTTGTGAATAATTAATTATTGATTCATATGATGAGGAAAATATTAATTTTATGTGGATATAGATGGAGAAAATTTTAATGTGACAATTGTTGAAAATTGAAATTTTATCTTTTTACGATAAAATAATTCATTTAAATATATTATTATATTTTAATAATATAATAATGGTGATATTTTTACAACGAATGTGGGATATATGAGTATACGAGGAGGAAGAGTATTTTTGTTGTAATAAATGTTTAAAACATGATCGGTGGACCCCATTTATTGACTGAAATTTGATTATAGCCTGTAAAATTGCCCGTTTGTGGATTTCGGTCTATTTCTGTTTGGAATTCGGAAAAACTTTCTTCTGCAAAGTTGTAGAAAATTGAATTTCCTATAAGAACTCGCGAGATTCTAATTTTCTGATAAAAGGGCTATTTATTGTGAATTATTGAAGTTCCGAAGCTCCGAAATAATTGATTTTTGGAAGTTTTAATTATTATTTTTAAAGAAAAACGTTTTTTGCATTTAAGTGGGCTAACATGTGATATTAATTGTTGAAATCAGATCTTCAAAGATGGGCTAAGGAAATTTATAATATATATTAATATTTTATTAAATTTTTACATTTTGGTGTTCTAAGCATTTTCCTATAAATAGGGTGCTTAGGTTAGAATTGAAAATCACACACCGAAGCTCAAGTTTTCTCTCTATATTATCGGCGTATTCTTGTGAGTATTTTGAGTATACTTTGAGTATTGTTAGGCGGTCTAAGTTCCTTCAAAGACTTATACCCGGTATTCCAAATAGAAGTCTTAATCTTTCGAGGTAAAGGATGTTATTTTCTTCTCAAATGATATTATTTCTTCAATATCATTATCTTTGAAATATTGGTTGGAACTTTTATCAAATTTGGAACTTTTTCATGTCGGGGTTACTATTCATGAGTTACTATTCACGAGTTACTTATTCATGAGTTCTTATTCACGAGTTCTTATTCATGAAGCGTGAAGATGTTTTTTGTGGAATTTCTATCTTTTGGTGTGAGAGTTACTATTCACGATACAAGACTATTCACGTACTACAACCTTATTCAGAAAATTAAAATTTCTTCTTTTTGTCCAAAATATCTATTACGGATACTAGCTTTGATTGTATCCATGTTTTGATCATTCTTGAATTTTACACCACTTTGTGATTATTTTTGAGGTATATTTGGACGTGGATAAAACAAAGTACGAATCCTTAATCCTTAATCCTTGTCATTTTGTTTTCTTTGGATTCGTTTCTTTAAAAATATTTTTCATCATCCTCGGTCTTAAATGATGATATTATTGAATATCTTTGGCTGTAGTGCAAAGATGAATGATTTCTGAAGAATATCTTTGGTAGTAGTGCAAAATGAACAGTGTTTAGATGAACATGAATTAATCGATGAATATCTTTGGCTCTGTAGTGCAAAGATGAATATTTGATTCGGATGTATATTGATTGATGTTACAGGGATAAAAGATGAGCGATGAACTTTTAAATTCATACATAGAAGATAGTAGTTTGCATTCTCTACTTAACTCTTCTAATGAATTATTATTTTCACTGCGAATATTGATTTAAAATTTGTTGTCTATTGTATTCTATTAGATTTTTCCCTGTTGAAGACTAACGGTAATTTGTTGTATATTATCTTAGTCATAATATTCTTTACTGAGCTAGTTGAGCTCACCCTTTTCCTTTTTGTTCCATTTTTCTTCTCAGGAGGCGAGAATATAGCGAGTACGAGTCGGGGTATGGAATGAAGGTTTTAGAAAGGATTGTTTAGTAGTCCTCACCATTTTTATAAAATAATGTAACAATAAATGTGATGAGGATTTATTTGAGTATAGATATTATGCAGAAGATAATATTTGTATTCAAACTCACGCTTTTACTATTGTAATAATAAAGTTGTAGTTGTTTTGTACCATGTATTGACAACTCGAATAGTGATGTATACCTATTTTGGGGCGCCACAAAACATGTCGATGGACCCCATTATTGATTGAAATTTGATTATACTGTAAAATCCCCGTTTGTAGATTTGGTCAATTTACATTTGGAATTTGAAAAAATTTTTCTACAAAGTTGTAGAGAATTGAATTTCCTATAAAAACACGCGAGATTCGAATTTTCCGATAGAAGGGCTATTTATTATGAATTATTAAAGTTTCAAGCTCAAAATAATTGATTTTGGAAGTTTAAAATATTTTAAATAATAAAAACGTTTTTGTTTGTTTTGTAGGCTACAACATGTGCATAATGAGTGAGATCAGATCTAGGAAGGTGGGCGTAGAAATCTTAATATATATATTAATATTATATTAAATTTTTCGCTTTGGTGTTCTAAGCAATTTCTATAAATAGGGTGCTTAGGTTAGAATTGAAAATCACACTTAAGCGAGTTTTTTCTCTCTATATTATCGGCGTATTCTTGTGAGTATTTTGAGTATACTTTGAGTATTGTTAGGCGGTGCAAGTTCCCTTCAAAGACTATACCTAGATTCCAACTAGAAGTACTAATCTTTCGAGGTAAGGGATGTTATTTTCTTCTCAAATGATATTATTTCTTCAATATCATTATCTTTGAAATATTGGTTAGAACTTTTTATCAAATTTGAAACTTTTTTTTATGTGGGAGTTACTATTCACGAGTTCTTATTCACGAGTTACTATTCACGAGTACTATTCATGAAGCGTGAAGATGTTTTTTGTGGAATTTCTATCTTTTGGTGTCTGAGTTACTTATTCACGATATCGACACTATTCACCGAAAAATGAAATTTCTTCTTTTTTGTCAAAATATCTATTCGGATACTAGCTTTGATTGTATCCATGTTTTGATCATTCTTGAATTTTACACCACTATGATTATTTTTTGAGGTATTTTTTTGAACATGGATAAAACAAAGTACGAATCCTTAATCCTTAATCCTTGTCATTTTGTTTCCTTTGGATTCGTTTCTTTTAAAAATTTTTTTTCATCATCCTCGGTCTTAAATGGTGATATTATTGAATATCTTTGCTTTGTAGTGCAAAGATGAATGATTCTTTGAAGAATATCTTTGGTAGTAGTGCAAAGATGAGCAGTGTTTAGATGAACATGACTAATGATGAATATCTTTGGCACGTAGTGCAAAGATGAATATTTGATTCGGATGTATATTGATTGATGTTGAGAGGATAAAAGATGAGCGATGAACTTTTAAATTCATACATAGAAGATAGTAGTTTGCATTCTCTACTTAACTCTTCTAATGAATTATTATTTTCATTTGTGAATATTGATTTAAAATTTGTTGTCTATTGTATTCTATTAGATTTTTCCCTATTGAAGACTAACGGTAATTTGTTGTATATTATCTTAGTCATATTATTCTTTTCTGAGCTAGTTGAGCTCACCCTTTTCCTTTTTGTTCCATTTTTCTTCTCTCGGAGGCGAGAATATAGCGAGTTAGTCTGGGGTATGGAATGAAGGTTTTAGAAAGGATTGTTTAGTAGTCCTCACCATTTTTATAAAATAATGTATCAATAAATGTGATGAGGATTTATTTGAGTATAGATATTGTCTAGAAGATAATATTTGTATTCAAACTCACAGTTTTACTGTTGTAATAATAAAGTTGTAGTTGTTTCTGTACCATATATTGACAACTCAGAATGGGTGATGTATACCTATTTTGGGGGCGTCACAACAATGATATAAGAATTCAATAAAACAAGTTCACAAATTAATTTATCCAGGAACTAATAACGTCCAAATTATCAACATGATACTTTTTTGTAGAGTAAAATTCAAGAATGCTCAAAAGAATATTTCCATGAAAAGATACTGGATGAAGTGCAAATATCAAGGATATTCTACTAATTTCATGGAGTATAGAAGTCAAACCTTTAATCAACTGAGTATAATAAGGAATGGAATAACAAAAGAAATCACGCAAGCATGCGGTGAATCGCATGCAGGCGGAGTTATTCCAACGAGAATAATAAAGATGGAACCGGTCCCGGCAGAAACGCATGCATACGATGATATTCCAGCAGAATAATAAAGGCAGAACCGGTCGGCAGAAAGCACGCATACAGGATGTTCCAACAGAATAATAAAGACGGAACCAGGTCCGGCGTAAAGCACAAACAGGATGTTCCAACAAAATAATAAAGAATGGAATAATAGAAGAATTTCACCATGTATGCGGTACTTCGCATAACCAGGTTATTCCAACATAATAATAAAGAATGAAATAACAGAAGTTCTCTTCATGAAGACGAAAGAAAGAAATAATACCCTTACCTCGTAAGAAATCTGGATTTGGAATAGTGAGGTAAAGAGAGCCTCTTCTTCTATAGATTTTCTCTCTATAATTTCTCTCTATAATAATTGCTCTATAGCTTTAGTGAATTGGTGACAAATGAAGGAAGAATGAGCTTCTATTTATAGAAAAATATAGTTTCAATAATTGCACGTTTTGGGGCTCAAAAAATTACAGTACAATACCTCCAACTTTTTCTTTATTTTTAATTTAGTCATGCAAGTATTATCAAACTTGCACCACCTCCCCTAATAGTAAATAATGTGATTCAATAGTAAATCATGTGAATCAATAATTCTAGACATGTGAAAATACGAATTACAGTATAGTACCTCCATTTTTAACTTAGTCATTCAAGTATTATCAATCTTGCACCAACTCCCTTAATAGTAACAAGAATGTGAAACAATAGTATACATATGTGAACAAATAGTTATAATCATGTGAAATAATAGCAATCAATTGCTCATTTATCCAGGTTAAATAATTAGATTGGTTGATATAACCTCGGACATCAATTAATAAATGTTAATTTTCACTAACACAAATAATTCCAACACAATGAAACTATTTTTATCAAAAATATAAATTTTGAAATTTCAAAGTTTGATTTTTCCTGAAAAAGTCAACTGTTGACTTTTTGACCAAATAGTAAAATCCGGAAAATTTTGTGTTTATAGTCTATTTTTATTAATTTTATCGTTCCGGACTCAAATATCACGCCTGTGTCTCCAAATTTAACTCCGAGCACAACTTTAATTTTAATAACATTCATCATTAATATTATAACTCAAAAAATTTATCAATCAGGTCGTTCCCAAGAAAGAGGGGGCTTTCCAATAAGGATTTCTCCCTATTGGTGCGCGATTAGGTGACCAAACCTCTCTTTGACAGAACTTCTAGACATTGTAAATATTGCAATTTAATAATATAAATAACTTTGCCGTCTCAATTATTGATTTAATAAAATAACATATTATGCAGATGATCTTGTGACAATAATCGAATCAATAATATGAGAGATATGATGCAGCAATTACTGTAGCAATAATTGAGTATAACTGAGTGACTTCTCACGTAAACATCAATAATCAATACCGTGTGTAACCACGCGTATTACTGTACTTTTACTACCGAGTAGTTCAATAATATTAACGGTAAAACTTTCGTCGTTATTTTCATAAATATATTTTTATCGTTTTCTCAATTCGACAATAATTCTGTTGTGGGGTCCACCAATGATTGCGACGTTGTACGAATATTCCCTGCAAAAACGAATATTCTCCGACCAATCGAATATAATATAACAACTTGCATACTTTACAGAATTTATAAATACTACCCACAACTATAACATTATAACAAATTTGTTTCATAATATTCAAAAATGATAATTATAGAAAAATCATCTTTATTCATAAAAGTTGGGGTCTTACAGAGACTCGTGTACAAAATACGGGTGGAAATGATAGCAAGGCGCGGTTTGTCACAACCAAGCAATTCAAAGAGTTGGGACCACCAGATTTCTGGAAAAAGCCCGATCCGATTAAGGCGAAAATGTGGGTTAAACAAATTACCAAGATATTCGATGTCTTAGGCTGCACGGAGGAACAGAAGGTTCCATTCACCACCTTTATGTTCATGGCGAGGCGATTCTTGGTGGAAATCGTGAAGCGCGTCACCCGTAAACCACACTCAAAGACGTGTCTTGGGAAAGATTTCAGAAACTGTTCAATGACAAGTATTTTTCTGAAAGTATTCATCATATGAAGGAGGTAGAGTTTATTAGACTGGAACAAAACAACATGACGGTGTCCCAGTACGAGGCAAAGTTCGCAAAGTTATCCAGGTTTGTGCCTCATTTGGTAGAGAATGAGGAACGAATGACGCGGATGTTTCTCAGAGGTCTAAAACTTGAGATTCGACAATATCTTATCTCTCATAAATTTTCTTTATATTCAGATGTTGACTCAATTATTAGAGCGGGATAATGAGTATGTTCAACCGAGGGACCAAGACCAGGGTCATACCGGTGACAGCAGTCATCGGAGCGATGATAACCAACGAGGAAGGAAAATACGGACAAAAGCGGTAACCACTCGGGTGGTAATCGTGGCCATGATAACAGGAGAGGTGGGTCAAGTGAAAATTTCAAAAAGAGGAGATTCAACAATGACGGGAAGACATCAGCACCAGCACCAACACCAATAACAAATTCTAGGGGAGGAGAACGACCGCCAATCGAGATCTTCTACCGTCACGGAGAGGAGGGCACATAAGTCCAAAGCTATTTCTGACCTTCTACAGGTGTGTTTTAATTGTGGAAAAGAGCGGTCATATAGCCGATTTTGTCTCATGGCAAGTCAAGTCCAACTGGGACGGCGGCACCAAAGGCGACTACGGACAAAACAAAATCGGTGGTTCAAGGGAGGGCGTTTGTCGTGACTTGCCAAAACGTGAAAAATCCGAACGAGGTGATCACGGGTAAGCTAATCTTGAATTCTTGCGAAGTTTATACCTTACTAGATACATGTTCTACCCATTCTTTTATCTCTCTTGTTTGTGCTCAACGTTTAAACTTGACTCCGGAGAAATTGAACTTTAACTTATATGTTGAAACTCCGTTGAGTGAAACCTTCGTTACATCTACAGTTTATAAATCTTACTTAATCCAAGTTGGCACAACCACATTACCTGTTGATCTCATCTCTTTAAAGATACTTGCATTTGATATGATTTTAGGGATTGATTGATTAACCACTCATCATGCCAAAATTGATTGTTTTCGTAAGGTTATTAGTTTTCATATTCCTAACCAAGCGTTATATCTGAATTCAACAACTAAACCACTAAAATCGATCACCGTCATATCAAGCCATAAAGTTATTCGTTTATTAAAAAAGCGGATGTCGCTGTTTTCTTAGCCCGTGTTATGGACTTGAACAAAAAATCGTCGATTTGAATAATATTCGCATTGTTAATGAATTTTTCGACGTATTTTGAAGAACTTCCTGAGTCTACTACCCTAGAGCGAGAAGTTGAATTCTTTATTGATCTTGAGCAAGAATACAAAGCCATTTTAAAATCCCATATCTAATGGCTCCTATTGAACTTGGTGAGTTAAAAGTCAACAACGAGGAATTGTTAGACATCGATTTCATTCGTCCCTAAGACATCTCCTTGCAAGGTCTTTCATGTTTTATTTGTAAAGAAGAAAGACGGAGTATCTGACTTTGTATTGATTCTAGGAAATTGAACCATGTCACCATCAAGAATAGGTATCCCTACCCACATTGATGACTGTTTGATTGGGTTCTGAGGAAGCCTTGATTCTTTTCAAAGATCGATCTTCGTTTCCGGATATCATCAATTTGAAGATTAAAAGCGAGGATATTTCAAAGTCTGCCCCGAAACTCCTGATGCAGGCATTATGAATTTCTAGTCGTGTCTTTTGGATTGATTAACGCTCCTCTGCGGAACTTTCGTGGATATGATGAATCGTATGTTCGAGGAATGGGATAAGGTTTCAAAATCTCGATTTTTACCTGCGATGTACTAGAAAGCGCAGTATACTTTTTTTTGTCCAAAAGTACTTAACGTTACATTTTTGGGTCATTTCGTCTTTAAATACAGATTATGAGATCTGCTAACTAGACTAATTCGAGGTTACAATCTTGATGACGTGGTGCGCCACATGGACATACTAAAATACTAATTACATATTTACATCAAATACTAAAAATACTAATTTAAAGAAAAAAACTAAAATACTAATTAAAAAAATACTAAAATACTAATTAAAAAAATCAAATTCAAAAAAATACTAAAATTCAAAAAAAATACTAAAATATTAAAATTTAAATTATTTTATTAATTAATCAAAATAACAAAAATTCAAATTACATCATTAAAATATTAAATTTGGAATACAAATCCAGATCTGCTACGATCAACTATTTCTCGCCAAACAACTTTTCGTTTGTGAAAAATCAGTAGCCTTGAAGAGTTTCTCACAATAATATCGAGATGGGTTGGGTTCTAGAGCGACACCATTGTGGATCGACGTCCTAAGAGCTCTAACTCTTCATCTTCTTCGGTTGCAGTTAGGCGTCATAGCAACGCGTCAAAAATATAAAGTCATCACTGATGATCGCATCTCATATTTTCACTTAGATCTGCAGTCACACAGCTCTTAAATCTGTTGTGTCGCGCCTAAATCTGTTGGGCAGTGCCGTGGAGGCTCGATCGACGATGAACTGGACATGGATTTGGTTAGAAGCTTCCATCGATTTTATTAGATGATCTGTCGTGTTTGGAAATGATATGGTGATGGAGTTTCTATTTTTAATTGTTTATTTGTTTGAAAATGATTTGTTTATGGGCAGTTGATTTAATGAATTCATTATATAATAATTTTAGTTTTTAAATTTTAAAATAGTAATATGAGCGATGAACTGGACATGGTTTGAAGATGAACTAGACATGAATATGATTTGAAGCTTCCATCGATTTTACTAAATTTGTAATACTAAAATACGAATATATTTAGTATTTTAATGATGTAATAATGGACATGTTTTAGTATTTTTTTGAATTTTATTAATTTTTTAGTTTGATTTTTTAATTAATATTTTAGTATTTTTTTAATTACATTTTAGTATTTTTTTAAAATTAGTATTTTTAGTATTTGATGTAAATATGTAATTAATATTTTAGTATGTCCATGTGGCAGCCACGTCATCAAACATGTTTTGAATTTTAGTATTTTGACTTTTACGTGGCGCAAAAAATATGTTTAATTATCAACTCAGATTAAAGAAAAATATTTTAATTTGTCAACTCCGATTTGTCTATTTGGCGTATCATCAACCAAGGGTATAATTGACCCCAAAAACGTAACGTTAAAGGTAATTTTGGAAAAAAAAAAGTATAGGGTGCTCGGTAGACATTAAAAAAAATGTCAGGGGCATTTTTGGACCTTATCCCAAGAAATATTTAGATCAGTTCGTTGTTGTCTTTATTGATGACATCCTCATCTATTCCAAAATCCGTGAAGATTATGAAGCATCGTTTGAAGTTTAGTCTTGAAAGACTTGTGACAACAATTTATATCTTAAGAGATGAAGAAATGCGAGTTCGACTTAAAGAGGTAGCATTCCTTGGGCACGTGATGTCTAAACGTGGAGTATCTGTTGATCCCAAGAAAGATTGAAGCAATCCAAAGTTGGGAGCGGTAGAAGTCGGTGTGACCAAAGACGTGAAACTTTACGGGCTTAAATTTGGTTATTATCGGAGATTCGTTGAAGGATTTTCTCGAATCGCTACTCCATTAACTCAATGAATTCGGAAGGATAAAAAATTCAGTATGGGAAGCGAGTAATGCGAGAAGAGTTTCCAAAAGTTCAGAGAGGGACTCATTTAAGACTCTCTCTTACGGCAATACCATCTGGTTCGGATGGATTTGTTATCTTCAATGATCTTGGTGAAAGGTTAGGATGTGTTCTCATGCAACATGAGAAAGTCATAATCATATCCTCATGATAACTCAAAGAATATGAGGAGGAATTATCCTACCACGTGATCTAGAGTTAGCGTGATCGTTTTGCGTTAAAAATCCTGGAGACACTACCGTATGGGAGAAAGTAGAGATTTATATGGATCATAAAAGCCTCAAATATTTTTTTTCACCCAAAAGGAACTCAACATGCAAGAACGACGTTGGCTCGAATTTGTTAAAGATTACGACCATAGCATTGATATCATCCCGAAAAAGCAACGTTGCGGTGTGCGATTGAGTAGAAGATCATACGAGACGAGTGCAATGTTGTTAATATGAGGCCCATTTTGTATGACTTGCAAAAGATGGAGATAGAGGTAAAGACTCCAGTACCACGTAATAATATCAAATATACGAGTAGAAACCAGAACTTTAATCGATAAAGTTAAAGTTCGCTCAAACTACTACAGACGTGGGTAATCGACATTATGAAGAAGAAAGTCAAAGAAAGTGCTATTTCTAAGCAAGAATCGATGAAGAAGGAATACTTAGAAGTCAACTCAAACTTTGTGTTCCTAACGACTCGACTTGAAGCATAGAATCGTGATGGAGGCACACAACACACCATTTGTAATCCATCACAGGAGTACCAAAATGTATCGTGATCTTGACATACATTTTGGTGGAGCAATATGAAGAGAAAGATCGCGGAGTTTATCTCGAGGTGTTTAACTTGTCAACGTGTAAAGGCAGAGCATCAAGTGTCAAAAGGTTCATTGCAACCACTTGAGATTTCGAAATGGAAGTGGGAACACATTACCATAGATTTTGGTACAGGTCTTCCCAAAGTTTCTCAAGGCATAGATGCGATTTGGGTTATTGTTGATAGATTAACCAAGTCTGCTCATTTATTGCATATACGTGAGACTTATTCCCTTGAACGTCTTGCTCGTATGTATGTAAATGAGATTGTAAGATTGCACGGCATGTCAGTATCCATAGTTTCGGATCGTGACCCAAAATTCACTTCACGATTTTGGGTTAGCTTGCAGAAAGCTATGAGCATGGATTTACGATTCAGTTCAGCATATCATCCTCAAACAGACGGGCAATCGGAAAGGACTATTCAAACTCTTGAAGATCTATTAAGACTCTGTGTCCTAAATTTCAAAGGAAGTTGGGATGAGTACTTGCCACTGGTGGAATTCTCCTACAACAACAGTTATCAAGCAAGTATAGGCATGGCTCTATTCGAAGCATTATATGAACGAAAGTGTCGCTCTCCAGTATGCTGGGACGAGGTGGGAGAAGTAACGTTGTTGGGACCAGAATTAGTACGCATGACTACAGAAAATATTCAAATGATCTGGCAACGTATAAAGACCTCACAAGATCGACAAAAGAGTTATGTTAATCTTCATCGAAAAGACGTGAAATTTAATATTGGAGATCATGTACTGTTGGGAGTTGCAAGATTTGAGAAGAGAGGAAAGCTCAATCCACGATTTGTTGGTCCATTTGAGATTCTTGACCGAATAGAAAATGTGGCATATAAACTCGCCTTACCTCCAAGCATGTCTCGTGTTCATAATATTTTTCATATATATATGCTTCGTAAGTATGTGAAAGACCCAAACCACATTATTGCGTTAACCAAACGAGATAATAGCAGAAGATTTAACGTCACGAGGAGGTACTGTCAAGATATTGGATAGGAAGAAAGCATGTTCTACGAACAAAGGTTATACCACAAGTCGAGGTTTTGTGGAGGAACCATGCTTATGAAGAAATGACCATGAGTTGAAAGCGAAATGAAAGCGAGGTACCCTCACCTTTTCGAAATACTCAGTATCGTCACGTCGATTTCGAGAACGAAATTTCATAAAGAGGGAGGTTGTAAGACCTCAACTTATTATAAATAAAATTAAATTTTCTCTATTTATTATCTTGAAATAATTAGAAGTTAATTTAATATAATGCTTTGGTTATGGGTGAAATGTGCAAATTTTGCAAAATAAGCAAGTGGTTATAAAATATTCATTTTTATCGGGAATATTCGTTTGGTCGTGGAATATTCTTGTTGTCGGGGAATATTAAATGTTGGTAGCATGACCATTCGTGGGCCTCACAATGAATAATTATCGGATGAAGAAAAGCGACAAAGTATGAGTTTTTATAAATAACTTGGCGTAATTATTCACAATTAACACTTTGTTGGAATACGGTGGTTAAAATATAATGTCTGGCGTGGGTTGCACGGTAACACCTGCGGTATTGCGCAGTGTTTTTGAATTATTGATTCTTACGTGAAGAAGGCTTTACTCAATAATTATTACAAGTAATTCTTTATTCGATATTTTATTTTTTTGATTCAATAATTGCTACGTTGATATTTTATATTATTGTTGTTTGATAATTGTCACGTAAGACGAGATTTCCCATTATCAAATCAATAATTCATATTATTTGAATAATATTATTAGATATCATTATTAGCGATGTACAGAAAGTTACATCGAGGAGAGGTTTGGTCACCTAATTCTTGGCTTAGTAAGGAGAAATCCTTATCGGAAAAGCCCCTCTTTCTTGGGAATGGCCTGGTTGTCATTATTGTGATTCTGTAATATTATTTGTGAATAATTAATTATTGATTTATATGATAATGAAATATTTATTTTATGTAGATGAATTTGATATTATAATAAATGCATATAGATGACTAAGTGTGAAACAATTGTATTATGGAATCAAATATTTTTATTCGAACTTGGAATTTAGTAACTATTGGCTATTAATAAAATAATGGGATGAGAAAATTTTGTTCAGTAGCTTGCATTAAGTCTTGATAGGTGTGTTAAGAATGAAAAAGAATGTTTATTATATTATGATTGGTGGAACATGAATTTGTATGTTTGCAGGAGACTTATATTATAATGGTATTATATTATTACTAATCAACCTTGGCCACCTTTTAGCAACTTGGCAATTATTCCATACACGTTGTTTTTATTTTACACGCAAACTTTTTAATAATGCAACCGTTTGTCAAAGTTGGCATTTTAAAATTCTCTATCAGCCAAAATTTTCAAACTTGGCGTAATAGAATTTTCACGATGGAGTTTGTCAAATGAGGCGTGCTAACCATTCTCCTATAAATAGGTGCTTAGGTTAGAATTGAAAACCACACCAGAAATCTAAGTTTTCTCTCTCTATATTATCGAGCATATTTTTGTGAGTATTTCTTTTGAGAATAAGAATACTTTGAGCGTAGTTTTTCTGCAAGATTTTCTCAGAATAATATTCGATATTTCAGTCAAATCCAATTTCTACTAAGGTAAAAGATATTATTTTATTGCAATATTCATGAGAAATATTATTTCCTTTCATACTCCATATTATGTAAGCGATATTATTTCATCTTGTATTCCTAAATTTGAACTTACTATGGTAAGTATTGCTTCTATAATTCCTGAAATGATTATAAATTTCACTTCATCTAATATCATTTCATAGGAATATTGATCTGGAATTTTAATCAAATTTGGAACTTTTCATGATCGAAAGTCTTTGTTCACGGGTCTCATTCACGATTCTTGTTCACTGCAGTCTTTGTTCATGTGTCTTATTCATTTGCATCTTGTTCACAAAAAAAAAAATATTTTTTTTTCTTTCAAGTTATCTGTTGTGACCCTTATTCTTGAAATTGAATCCATGTTTTGATCTTCACTATGGATTATTATGGAGCGTTTTTAAACTTGAATTATTTAAAGTACGAATCTCTAATCTTTGTCCTTTTGTCTCACTGGATTCGCTCTCTAAAATGTTTTTCATCATCCTCAGTCCTTAATGTTGATACTTGATGAATATCTTTGGCCTGTAGTGCAAAGATGAATGATTACCTGATGAATATCTTTGGCCCGTAGTGCAAAGATGAACAGGTGTTGAGATGAACATGACCAACTGGTGATATAGATGAATATCTTTGGCCTATAATGCAAAGATGAATATTTGATTCAAAATGTATATTGATTGATGTTACAGGGATAAATATTGATGATGGACTTTTAAATTCATAGATGATAGTAGATTTCATTCTCTACTAAACTCTTCTAATGAATTGTTATTTCCGCTGCGAATATTGATCTAAAACTTGTTGTCCATTATATTTTATTTGATTTGTTGAAGGCTAATGATAATTTGTTGTTCATTATCTTAGTCATAATATTCTTTACTGGACTAGTTGAGCTCACCCTTTTCCTTTTTGTTCTATTTTTCTTCTCAGGAGGTGAGAATATAGTAGGAACCAGTCGGGGTAAAGAGTGATGGTCCTAGACAATTGTTTTAGCAGTCCTCGTTAGTTTTGTAAAATAGTATATCAATAAATGTAATGAGGACTTATTTGAGTGTGGATATTGTCTAGAAGACAATATTTATATTTAAACTCACAGCATGTGTGTTGTCGTATTTTGCACGACAATTGTAATAATAAAAGTTGTAGTTGTTTCTGTACCATGTATTTGGCGACTCAGAATGGGTGATGTATACCTATTTTGGGGGCGTCACACCCGAGCAGTTCGGCATCCGTCTTCATCTGAGCTTCCCTCTTGGTGGCGAAGGCCAGAGGTGACACTGCTCGGGCGAGAATGACATTGGCCTAACACACAGCAAAAATTCGCATCAGTGGTGAATAACTCAACATTAATGAAGCGGACATTTCAAATTAACAGGCTTACCTGACACTGGGACTTGACATAGGCCACCAAAAATTCTTCCAAGGTCATTCCTCTAAATCACTTGTCATCACCCGAAAGCTTGAAATGATCGAGCTGGTGGTAGGGGAATACCTCAGAAGGACTCCTCGGCCAGAACGTAGTCGGCGTCCCGTGAGAGGAACTCGCTTCAGGGTTCGGCCTCAAAGTAGGAGTCGAGACTGGCGGTGGATCGGCTTCCACAACTTGGAGATCGGGTCATTCATCCAAGCGGGGTCTCTTCGCGCGGTGATCAAGAGGAACTTCCTCGGTTTCCTCTGAATCCTCGCGGATGATAACAGGTTGTGGCTTCGAAATCATCGCCGAGGGAGGCTTCAGAACCGCCGAAGACGATGGCTTGGGGGGGCCTTGGCAGAAGGTTTCTTCTTACTCTGCTTGAGCAAAGCCATCTTCTCCGACCGATTCATCTTCAGCACATTCTTGGTGGAAGTATCGGCATTGGAGTTTGGGGGTGCAGGATCCGACGCAGAACCAATGGAGAGTTCCGCGATCGGGATGGTCTCCTCCTCGGCCGTCTCGTTTGTGATAGGAAGACGAATCGACTCAATTGTGATGGGCAGAGGAGCTAAGGACTCGGCAGTACCTTCGGGCTTGAAAATTGTCACTGCACAAAAAGGAGCAAGTTAGAAAATTGGTTATGGCAACAAGATGGAAGACAATGGAGAGTGGAGTCTTTGTTTTGTTGCATCTTCTTCTGTAAAATAAACTCCCTCTGGTCTCGGTTGCCCTTGCCTCGGTCATTTCCTTGCACCTCAAGTGCCCGAGAGTTGTTCTCATCCGCACGACTAGCCTGATTGGGCACGTATGCTGGCTGTCATGGAAGAGTTTTCGCAGGAGGGAAGCAATTGGTTCCTCTTGATCCTCCTGAATTCTAGAACCCAATCTATCCTTCACCGACCCCCTCACCTGTGTGGTTTGGTGGGTCTTCACCTTCTCCATGATAGAGCCACTGTTTTCCCTACTCGCCATGGCCTCTTACCGGAAAAGTTGGTTGTGATTGAATAAGCACTAAAAGCCCTCCTTCTAGCGCCAATGTTAACGCCAAGTTTCACCGGCGCATCCAATCACAGAATCCACGCGCTTGAACCTGCACAATAATAGATCACACACGAAGCTTGATGGCTTGTGCCGCCGGGGGATAGCTCCGGTGTAAGAATAAGTACAGGTCGTTCACAAGGTTTAACAATGGAGGCCAAGTGTTTAGTGCTCAAAAGGAGGTATTACCTTTTAATTGTAACCCTAACATTGTATTTATAGTACTCTCATCACCCTAGAATCCTTCTCCGAGTCAGTTTAGGACTCCTAATTATGGTAGTTACCATAATTCAGGTCCAACACAATCTCCTTAAAAGGTGGAATGGGAATCCAAACCAAACACTACCTTTGGAGTTACCTTATTCAAATACGGTTAGGACTCCAGGACTCATGCATGATGATATTCAACGCATGTGCCCAACTCCAACCGAACTCACGCTTTAGTGTAGCGGTATGCTTAATATTTTTACCTTCAAGTAGTAGACAACGGCTTATCATATTTAATCTGCGCCCTTGATTTATATAATGGACGATTATGATGTTATTTGTCTAATTTTCCTCCATAGCAAATACTTGCTATGGATTATTCTCTCTCTCTCTCTCTCTCTCTCTATATATATATATATATATATATATATATATATATATATATATATATATCCATCTTCTTATTGAACTGGAGGAAGCGAACTAAAGCGAAAGCTATAAGCGATGGTTTTTAAAATCGATATAGCATAAAAAACCGACTTTCTATGCTATATAATGACGAAAAAACCGTCATTATAAGCTGGTTCGATTCTTGGTCATTTGGAGTCGCCTGGAGAAGCGGACTGATATATATATATATATACACACGCACGGTCTTCTTCTCCAACGAACCTTAAATAGCGAACCAAAAACGAAAATTTTTAACAATAAATTTGATCATCATTTTCCTAGAGTGCAATGGTTATTATACGACAGAAAAGGGTTGTAAATAATCCAAATTGTTCGTGAACAAAATTCGACTAAACTCCACTCATTTACAGCCATATATATGTATATTGCAGACATACATATTTATGTTAAATGAAATTGTGAAGGCTTAAATTCTACTATACAGGGGCCCACAAATAATAATATACATCTTCATGAATTTGTTTTATAAGTGTGCGTTTACTTAATTCATCTGGATCCCATGATGTATTTTATCCTCTCTTTTTTGACTTCCCTAATGACAAAAATAAATAAATAAACAACAACTAGTATTAATTTTGCTTGATCTTTGAAACAAAAATTAGCAAACAAAAGATTTAAAACAATAGTACCTGCAGTTCTTTTCTCATGTCCTAAAAAAATACATCGAACTTACAAGGCTACTTAGGACCAGGATTTATAATAAATGGACTCAAAAATATGATTCAATAATAAAAAAAGAAGAAAAACTGATACAAATAAGTAGCCATAGCAGACTGTTGCATGAGATTTGGCTTATAGATCAATACATTACTCAGTATATTCCTGGTATAATCCTGTAAGGAACCTTCTGGCAATATAATTTCCAATATTTCCCATACCTGCAGTTAGTAATTTGTGGAAATATTCATTCAATTTCCTAAAAACGAAGCTCAGTGAACAATATTTAAGACAGTCGACAGAGTTCTAAGTTATAACAGATTGTTTATACAATCGTGTAGAATATTATTTCTACTATTTTCTTGCCAATAAAATTAAAAGTAAAGGTATGATCAGTTTCCAGCAAAGACTATTAATTAAAAGATGAGGATTATATTGCTTACTTGGAACGACATCTATCATCATCTCTCTTGGCTCGGTCGAAAAGAAGGATGGTAAGAAACACTACGTAAAAGTAAGGAAGAAACTGCAGAGAAGTGACCAAAATAACATGTAAGCAAAATGATGCCCAAATTTTGCAATGACTATGCTTATTCCAAAATATAATTGCTTACGTGGTCGAAAAGAGCTGGTACTGTCCAGAAAAAGGCGGCTAATATTTCTGGCACATAATGAAAATGACGAGATAAGCCCCACCTGCAGGATACACAGAAAGTTTTGGACATGGGCAGGTCCAAAAGTACTTAAAAATCTGTAAAACAAAACCAAATTATGCCCCCTCAAAAAAAACTGATCACTCCTTATATACGTAGCACTAGGAAATTTTTAAAATTACTTTTCAAATTCCATGCAACTCGTGACCGAGAAATATAAATTTACTTACCATCCTGAAGTCAAGAGGAGGCTGCTTTTTGTCTCGCCAGAAGTAGTAGTATATGAAGCAAGAATCTGTATAAGATACAATACCAGAGAGAGAGAGAGAGAATTATTTTCTCATGAACAAGAGCAAATATAGGATACCAACAATTAAGCAGATATTAAAGCGAACTTATGTAAACCGATTGATTATTATATGTACCTTTGATGGTGCCTTTCCCCAAACCAAACACTTGCCATTTGTTCTGCGAAATTCTTGCCTTTGCCGATCACAGTCATAGTTGATGTATATGCATAGTATGCCTGCTAGAAGAATATAAACAGCGAGCTGGAACAATAGATAAAATTATTAGGTGTCAAAAAATTGTGATTTATTTCGAAATCACCAGTTCTAGATGAGGCAGATACCTGAATTCCGAGATTCACAGGATGATTGACTAGGTACATTCCAGGAGAAGTATACATAGACGGAACAAACACCAAGCATCCCCAACATATATAAAAGCCGGCTGCCAAAAAGAAAATGTAAAGCATTTACGACAATAGACAAAGGAAAAGATATAACAAAGATCGGATTCTAGACATAAGAACAGAGAGCAAAGCATATATAAACCTCGATCATGTGCAATATCCATTGTGTTCCAGTATCCAGCTTCCCACCAAAAGAATTTTGTAACATAAACCAGCATTAATGTAGTGTTTACAAGCATCGAATCAGAAACTTTCCCATTTGTTTCATACTGTTAGACAAAGAACAGAGTCAACAGACAGACGAAAATAACAAGAAACATATTTTATGGCTAAAACTTTAAATCAAAGTTACATTAATGTTGTAGAATCTTGAATAACATATATATGCCTATATGGACCATCAGAAATGGTAAACTGGAATGAAGTTAAGGATAAAGGAAGTTGGTGGGTTTAACATGTGAATAAAGATACCTAGGCAGTGGGTAACTAATTATGGTGCACATGGTTTCAACCAGTGTAGGTGTTATTTATAATATGTTATAAAATATTCCTACACAAGTTACTCTAATGTTCATCAGGAATTGTCTTGGCGCAGGTACCTGCTTTATGCAATATGTCACAGCAAGAACTGCCCAAGACATCATTCCAAATCTGCAATTCGTGAAAACTTTAATATCGAAGCTCTTGCCAATGCGAGGATACAGCTCCATACCCTGTAAGAATTACAAGAATTAGGTCATAATGCATCAAATTTAGGAGTTTAGACAAATAAATATGCTATGCCAGGTGTAAATAACTCTTCTAATAGTGCTGAGTCTGTCAAGAGTTAGGATAATCTTACATATATCTAACTAAAGTTCATTAGCTATTGGCATTATTAATCAAGTTGATACTCCAAGTCTTACTCATGAGTGAGTCTCTCTCGGACTCGTGACCAAAGACTGTCCAATAAACTGTTGGATCACTAGTCTCAATGACGTGCTTGAATGCACAAAGTTCTGCAAATATTGGGAGTCTACAAAAAATTTGCTTTTCATCTGATTAGCTAAAAATCTTGGTTCTTTCCCAGATTTCCAACAAATCTTATTGTTGTTTAAAACTTATAGCTAAATTCATTACTGGCAATAGTTATAAATAGATTGAACTAAAGAACTTTCTGTAGAACGAAAAAGATGAACAATTAGAGAAAAATAATATTAAATCATAAAGATTTACAGATGCTTACCCAATAGAAGTCTATTATTAAGTTGCCTGAAGAACCAGAATCAGCAGAAGATGGTGCCACATGACCCTTGTATATAATGAAACACGTGTTAGGAAGACAAAGAATTCATATATTACAACAAATACTAAAAGTTACATGACCCAGTGTAAATCTCACCTTTAGGTATAGTAAAATACAAAAGACGAAGCTTCCAAAAATGAGGGCTGAAAATATTTCTCCTAGATGGTCATAGACGATCGCAGGGTTAAATATACCAAACCTGAAGGACAAATTGAGCAAAACACACACAAGGATGTGTACTTGAATTATTGAAACCACAAACCAAAATTAATATATTTTTTCCAGCAAAGAATAGGAAACAGAAGCAAAGATAAGCTACAAAACACAGTTGATTTTCTTATAGAAGGCTATGCAACATGTAAGGATACATAGCACTTGAATTATTGAGAACAATCACATTTTTTAGCAAAGAATAGGAAAAAGAAGCATAGGGATGCTACAGAGTATGTAAGCTCATAGTGAATTTTCTTATAAAAGGTTGTGCAAATTCAAATAGAACACGCAGATCATAAGAGATATACACTAAATATGATAGTCCAACAGACAGTATCTGGACACTGGTTACTTACTTTGACAGGATCAAAATGACCTTGTTACAGAGTAAGAAAAATTTTAAACATTAGCTCTCCAGGAAGACAGAGTCGCTGCCGCTGCCGCTGCCTTCAACAGCATCAAGAGTTGCCATTTTCAAAGGGTCTAGTTCATAGGTAGCAAGCCAATAATGACTCTTCCACGAAATAATATCAAGCAACCCTTTAAATTCCAAAATATCTGCTTCTAGCCTGCTATAAATCGCTCCTTTCTCTGAAACTGTGAAGCTCAAGGTTTCTTTCTTTAATAACCAGGGCCAATCAGTGGCGATTAATGACTCTTCCAAAAATGGATTTAAGATTCTCAAAAAAACATAACATGCCGTGAACCTCACATCAGAATTTTCGACCTTAACAGAAGACCTGCTCTCACCCCTAAAAGTGGGAGCATCACAACCGAACTGAATGCGTATATGGCAATCACACATACAAATGACCATTTCTCAAAATAGATGGAGACTACGGTGACGACGATTTCTGCTGTAGATTGTGTTTTCGTCTCGGCAAATTGTTGTTGATTCTATAGCGAATTTCGACAATTTGATGAAGGCCAAGAAAACTAGGTAGGAAGGAATTGGGTTAAATAAAAAAATAACAAGAAATTTAGCTCTATGCCATTATACCATTATGATGCACGACAAGATGGGAAAAAGGAATATGGGTACCTTTAGCAGAGAATCGGTAAAGAAATACGCATAAAAGCACACAGCTTTAATCTCAAATCAATTCATTCACTAATCTAAAAATAATAATGTGTTACAATGCTTAAATAGAAACCCAATACTTGGGAACAAAATAAAAAACCCTAATTTAAAAAGAAAATAATGTCCTAACTAAAATCTACTGAACTTGATCAATTCTAATTATTCAATGTCTCCAAATAATAAAGTACATCACTATTTATAATAGACTTAAATATGATTTACTACTCTAAACTATTGGTCATATTCTACTTTGGTGATCCGCCTTTCAATTTTGTCACTTAACTGATTGAACTATTAATTTTTTTCAATTTCATTCAATTGGGTCTGCCACATCAGAAATTGTTGACGTGGCCCGGCTGACTAGGCTAATAACTGTCTACATGTAATTAAAAATTATTATTTCAAATAAATTTTTACATTTATTAAATATTAAATGTCCAAGGGTAAAAAGGCCAAATCTCATTTAAAAGGTCTACCCCAAATCAATTTAAGCTTCTTCCAAACCCAGATCTATCACCAAATCCATTCCAAACAAATAGAAATAATCCTGGTAAAATAGATTTAAGCTTGTCGTCAAAGACCAAATCCATGGTCCAGATCATTGCCCGTCGAGCCTCCATGGCACAGCCCAGATCCGTGGCGAACTACGAAGGAGATAAGAGCTAGGTGGATCGTTGAGATTGGCAAAAGGGGCTCCATAACTAAATGTTGTGGATCGTTGCCAACGAATGTCAAATTACACACGGCTACGAAATCAAAAATCAAGTCAAAAATCGAAGCAAAAATCTCAATGGTACTGAGATTGGCAAGAGGGGCAACATTAATTTGGATTTGAGGATGCAAAAATCTCAATGGTAAGATCGGCAAGGCTAGGTTTAAGGCTTGAGTAAAATCTGCAGAGCATGAGTAAGAGCCTCACCAGAAAAGGGAGAAAAAAAAAAGAGAACGGGAAGGAGAATTCCTGTTTCATAACTTTCACTCTCTCTCTTCTTTCTCTTTTTTATGATAATTTTAGGTTTACAACTGTCAAATGATTATTTAAGGGTTTGAGGAGAAAAAGATGACGAGTTACTTTGGATCAATTGAGTTGTGATGTGATAAGATTTTTGAAGTAATGGGTTCTTGATTTGAGAACTTTTTTTTGGCAGGGAGTTTAAAGAAGCACCGCTTATTGTCTTCTAATATTAATCTTCTATTCATTTTTAGATTGTTATTTTTTATTATGTTTTGTTTTTAGTTTTAATTTTGCTTTATTTATTTTTATTTATTAATGTTGGTCGTTGGATAATAAGAAAGGTTTAATGCATTGCTTAAACTAAATTTGATTTTAGTTTCTTATTAAGGTTGGTTGTTGGATAATAAAAAAATTTTATTTAAAAATTTTAATAATAATTTTTGTTTTAATTTTTGTCCTTTTAAAACACTAAAATGATAGTAAAACTAACTTTTTAATGAGTTTTTTTAACACCTTAGCACTAATACGTCAGGGGTAAAAGCACGTCAGCAATTTCTGATGTGGCAGATTCAATTGAATGGAATTGAAAAAAATTAATAGTTCAATCATCTAATTGACAAAATTGAAAGATAAATCACCGAAGTGGAATATGGTCAATAGTTTAGGATAGTAAATCATATTTAAGCCTTTATAATACACCTACACAACTTTCCTAACCCAAATTGGACTCTAATAAGATAACTGCAAATTAAAATACAACTTCTAGTTCATTAGCATGGGCTTCCAAAGCCTTTTGTATTATTCTAACTAACTTTCATGGGCTCGTCCTACATAAGTTCTTCTCCACTGAAAAAAAACTCAACTTCGTCGAGTTATGAACATCAACACAAGAACAATCACGTCGGATTACCAAGTCTTTGCAATTTTCAAATTTGGCATGTCGAGAGCACAAATAAGAGTAAATTTGGTATTGCATAATCGAATAGATATTAGCACGAGTATTATGTTGCGCATGACGACCCCATAGCCATTTACGCCCTAAAATAATGTGACAAACCTTAAGGGCTAGAACACCACACATAACAGTATCCTTAAGCTTGCCAATGGAAAATGTAACTAAACACCACTGAATAACCCAAAACTTTGTATTAGTAATCCATGCAATATCATACGGCTCTTGGTGAGGCTCAACTTTTAACCCCAAGTGTATTAACTGCTTCCTCAAATATAACATCCATATAACTCCCAGTATCAATCACAACCTGTCCCGCACATATGACTCACGTCTGAAAAATTCGTCCACGATGGATTTTAAGATCCTCCTTGTGTTTCTGGTCAACAATTAAAGGTTGAAGAACACCTAAACATCCTTCCAAATGAGCATCAGCTTCCAACTCTTGCCCATCAGACTCATATTCAACGTCAAATGGCTTGCAAATCTCTTTGTTTAAGTCAGTTTTCCCGCTCTCTTCGTCAACAATAGCAAGTTGTCTAGAGGGAGAAGAGGCAACACTCATCTTCGGAGAAGGACACTCAAAAGACATGTAACCAAAACCATGACAATTATAGCACCTAAACGTATGGTTGTTACTGGCATCAGAAGAACTTGGGGTACGATTAGGCTTGCTAGTAACTGAATGGCTTGCTGACGATCTTTCCACTAGTTCAAAATAGACTCCACAAAAGTATGCTCCATCCAAGTTTGGACTTGTATTGGAGGCCTAACAGAATTCTTTTTCAAATTATCATCTACTTGGGTAGCAACTTGAACAGTATCATCCAAAAGCAAGAGTTTACCTGAAGCTACACTATCTGCAATCTCCAAATTCAATCCTCGATGATACATGGACATCGAGATTAAAACTTTTTCAACCCAAGGGAGTTGGGAGTTGGGACCGTGTAGCCAAATTTTAGAATATTGAAGTATTCGGGCTATAGATTTACTTACTTGTATCAACTCAGTTAATTGCAAATATGCTCGCTGCTTATAATGTGAAGGTACAAAACGTTGTGTCAATGCAGCTTTCATATCTTCCCATCTTCTCGCAGATGTATATAAATTACGTTGATGTTGATCCCATCAAATACGAGTTCCTTTTGACTTTGCTTTGAAAAGTTTTCTCTATGAAAGAAGCTCTCCAAACTATGAATCCAATCGAAGAATGCTTCGGGACCATTATTGTCATTGAAGTCTCCAACATCTAATTTCGCTCCTCTATCCACTGTATTCATCCTAGGATCTGGAACATGAAGATTAACTCGTGGATTAGGGTTATGTTGTTGTAATATCTGACTATTAAGATCCGAGATGGGATCTTCAAAATTCTTATGAGCATCTACAATCCTTTTGAGACGCTCATCTTGATGTAACATATATAAGCATTAAGCTTGGCGTTGATTTCTCCGGCATTTACCATGGTTCCTGCAAATAAAAATATAGACTTCTTTTTTTTGGACTTGTATAGGGGCTTAAGTGCAAAAGGTATAAAGAAACAGGGACTGAACTGAAACTAATGAAACTTCATGGGCTGGAATTGAAGAAGATGAAAGTACATAGACTAATGTGTAAAATTTTCAGGGGTATTTTAAAATTTAAGAAAACTTGGGGGATTAAACTAGAAAACTGTAAAAACTTTGGGGTAACTAAGAGTAATTTACCGGGAGATATTTAGAATCAAATCGAGAGCTAGTCGCTTTTTTCTGCATGCCCGAGCAGCAAGGAAGGAAGGCTATATTAGAAGAGAACTCTTAGATGAAGATGACAATAGCGGTAGGAGGAAAAATGTGTGGCTTTGGCAGTAAAGTTGGGTGGCTGCTTTGGCAAAGCAGCAAACTTTAGTCTTCAACTCTTTTTTTTCTTTTCTTCTTCTTTTTCTTTTTCTCTGTAAATTATGTTGCAGAGAGTTGTTTGCAACGAATTCAGTGGCTTCAAACAAACTGCGATGGCGGCAATAATGGTGGATTTAATGGGTTTGGGTTGTATTATTAGGATTATTTGGTTTGTTTTTAGGTGGAAATTTTGTGACAATGGTTTTGTAGTACTGGTTGACTCAACTTATGAATATGCAGATGGGTCAAGGCTTAAGTTTGTTTGGCAAAGGCTTGGGGTCACTAAATAATGTTTTGGGCATCGCTGCGGTTTTGTGAGACTGTTTAACAAGTGGGCAGAAATTTGGGACAAGATTAGTGTACGAGGCTCTGATATCAAAAATGATGGGGATGGGGGTTTTGGGACAAAGGAATAATCTCTCACAAAACTTGATCAATTTTATTTATTCAATGTCTCCAACTAATGAAGTACATCACTATGTATAATACTCTTAGACAAATTTCCTAATCCAAATTGGACTCTAATAAGATAACTAAAATTAATGAAACTAATTAAAATACAACTTCTACATCAAAAAATGTTGAACGTAATTGTGCTTTTCTTAACAAGTCTAGGACAAAAAACAAAGAAATGGCAAAGCCGAAATCCTCTCACAAGGATACAAGTAGATGAAGGCTGAATATTAACGAAACAGAATGACATCAATTTTATTTCCTTGTGCAGGTTCAATGAAAGACACAATAACACACACATAAACTTCTTAGTAATGCATGCCTCCATTGAAATTTTATATTTAGTCTGTGAACCAACTAACATTATTCTACAGTAGCCCACAAGCAACAAATGGTAGACTATGCTTTCAACAACAAAAAAATTGATAATAGAAAGGAACTGGGAGAGTATGAATTAGCAACATGGAAACTTCTAAACACAAATCCTTAATTCTCTGATAAGTGGAACATGCCTTAATCCATGATTTACGGAAGTAAGCTTACCACCAAAGGCAAATGTATGTAACCAATGTCACTGCATATGACGCCATGCCATTTGCCTGCAACAAGCAAAGAACACCAAAACTATAAAGATAACACCCCTCAACATAGTTGAATGTGTTCAGCAATAGCTATGATCTTCAGGTCTTTTTTAAACGAAATGAGTGCAACATTCATGGGTGCATACATGCGTCATGAATGCACAGAAACGATATAATTGTTGCAGTGATTCTTTTATCTCGTACCTTGTACACAGGCCTATTGCCAGCAGGAGAAACTGGTCCTTCAACCCTCTTCCCAGGTAGCAATAGCTGAAGTGCGGCCTCAAACACGGCATAACAAGCAATAATTTCCCATGCAATTATTGTGGGTTTTGGCCAAATATCAATAAATCCCTGCAGCCCATGCTGTTTTAGAAAATCCCATGTCTGCAACACAGATCCATCAGCATTCACCATCGTGTACCATCTGTAGCAAAGTCCAATTAGATATTTATCTTCACCGAATTTATGAGACTTCATGATTAGATAGATGAGAATACAACTGAATTCATGTAACTAAAATGCTTGAATTGTTCAAAATTAAATCACTGAAAAATAAAATCTTTTGCTACAACGATCCTTCAGTTGGATCTCTAAGTGAAACTGCAATTAAGGCTTGTTGCAGTGTGCAATTATGAGGGTGTTTACATGTCCCTTGAATCCATTTGCAGTTTACAAGATAATGCATTACTCCCTCCGTTCAATATGAGATATTTTCAAATTTAAAATTTAAATGATTCATTTAACTTCTGAAAACAATAACTCTTGTCAGTAATAGTACTTTTTCTATTGTTCACAATTTTTATAATTGTGTTTTCTAAAATTATATGTATTCATATCAATTCTAATTTAAAAAATATCTACTTCAAAAAGTCATATTCTATCCTATATTTTGAACCGAGGGAGTATTTTAGTTTTCTTTATTTTATGGATAGGTATGTAAGTGTGTTTGTTACCTCATAGAACTTGCTTTAAGGATAACTTCGCAAATATTAATTGTCACTCCTAAAAAGAGCATATTACATTAAGCATGTTCATGAAAAAGACTTTCAAAGATAAACTACTTTTAGAACCTTTTTTTTTTGTTCCTCTTATCTGGGTTTAAAAAAATTACTGAAAATAGTCATTAAAAAAATAGGTCCAAAAATGAATCATTAACATAATTAAACATTACTCCCACCATCTCAAATCAAGAATCCATCCTTTTAGCGTACATCTCAAAATATGAGTCCATTTCGAATCTCAACTATCATCAAATCTCATAATTTTCAAGAGAATTACCATCTTCCTGCTAGGTCATATCAAATTCAATTTTTATTCCATTTTTGTTACAGTTTTCCCCTTACAAAGTTGGCAACCTTTCCTTGATTGAGTAAGTCAAATTGGTGCAGTCATACAAACATGTTGGTTCACCATCCAATGGAAATGACATATCAAAACAGCCTCCCAATTCAACAATCATTCTTTCTTGAAAACTACAACCCATTTCAATTCTAACTTCAACAAAACTTCCTATCAATTATCTTCAATTATAAAGCTTACACTAAATCAAATTCACATAGAACAAGAACATATAAATTTTAAAATAAAAAAATTACAACTCTTTTAGATGATTTGGAAAAATTGATCAGCATTGATTAGTAAAAACATGTACGGTAAAATTAATGATTCTTGAATCTGATAAAAACTTGAAAGATCTGAAAAATCTGCCAAAAAGATTGAATCTTTGTGAGAGTAAAAGAGAAACTTACAGTAAAATCACAAAGGGAGGACATAAAGAGAGAAGTGATAGCATAGAAAAGTATGTAACGATGGGTGAGTGAACCATCATCTTCTCCTCCGCCATTTTTTCTTCCTTCCACTGATAAATAGTCTGTGTGTTCTGCCTTCACTTATAAAAGACTCGTTAGAGATTGTGAACAAAGTTTTATATACGAGAAAGTTATTATTCATTGTCTTTACCCTTAGAGTTGGGGTTTATTACGATAGTGGCATTTCGTGATGACGCACCACCAATCACGTGACCTTAACTTGAAGAACGAAGAAGATACTCTCTGACTGGCGTGTTTTGGATCCGGCTAAAATGATTCGTTTATTTTTGGATAAATTAATTAATTGGTCAATAAAATATTGACACACATAGAGTCTAATCTGAGTGTTAATCACTTCTGTGTGTTTTAGTCTTATGGGCCCGTTATGACATAATCTTGAGAGACAGAGGTTTGAACCTAAAAATTCTTACTTAAAATACCACCGAGTCAAAGACTCGATTTTTTTAAAAAAAATTACATGGTTCCGTTTTGAGTATTTTTGACCCATAAATATATTTTTGAACTTCTTTAACTAAGTGTGTTATTTTTAATAATTTAAGTAAACATTTTTATTGCTTAGTTTAATACTTTAATCATAAAGATGCAACTTAAAGTGAATTGCCTTAATGTTTCAATTTAACCAAATGTGATAGTGTAGTAATAAGACTTTTTTTTTATTATTATATAAGGTTATATGTTTGAGTGTATCTCTGGGTATAAGTATACTAAGAATTAACCCTCTTAGAATAAAATGTATCCTTATAATTAAAATGTAACAGTATAAGTTCTCAAAAAAATATATTCTAAAGGTCATGGGCCATGGCCTAATAGAGTTCAAAGGGTTCTACCTAAATAAGTAAATTATAAATTAATATATAAATTATTTATATATATATATATATATATATATATATTATAAAACAGGAGGAGAAATTTACAGTTATTTTGGTGTTAACACAAAATGTAAAGAGAAATTTTTTAAATAAAAAAGGAATTTCCTTTATTTATTATTTTGAAATAGTAAGGGTTGATTTGATTAATGTGGATAGTTAAGGGTTTAATACATAAATATTTCAAAATAAGCAAGTGGTTATAAAATATTCATTTTGTCGGGGAATATTCGTTTTTGGTCGTGGAATATTAGTCTTTTTGAGGGAATATTAAATATTTGACAGGTAGTAGCCATGTGTGGGCCCCATAATGTGAAAGCGATTGGATGAAGAAAAGCGACAAATATAAGTTGGTTAAAAATAACGGCGTAGTTATTTACAATTATCATTGTTGGAATACCCGTTGGTTAAAATACGATGTCTGGCATCGCACAAAAAGATAGCTTGGCAGTATTGCATGTAATTGTTGAATTATTGATCCTTACGTAGAAAGGCACTACTCAATAATTTTCACGGTGAATTCTTATTCAATATTTTATTTTATTGATTGATAATTGCTGCGTTGATATTTTATATTATTCTTTGCTCAATAATTGTCATCGCACATTATCTCCATTATCGGATCAATAATTCATATTATTTGAATAATATTATTAGATAGCATTATTGCAGAATGTCTAGAAAGTTACATCGAGGAGAGGTTTGGTCACCTAATCAAGGCGCCAAGAAGGAGAAATCCTTATCTGAAGCCCTCTTTTTGGGAAGGCGGCTGGTTATCATAATTGTGATTCTCGTAATATTATTTGTGAATAATTAATTATTGATTCATATGATAAAAAATATTTATTTTATGTGGATATAAATGATGGATTTATTTATGTGGTTATAAATGAAGAAATTATGTTGAGGTGTTTTATCAAGATTTTATCGGATTGGAGGTATTAAAAATTAAATCGTGGGTTTTGAGATATATTGCGGGGTTATAATTTTTAATCCGACCAGTTGGATTGTGGTAATTTTTGGGTATATATTATACATACATAAGTTGAGTATATGTCCACAAATTTTGAGCAGATTAAAAATTCACGAATGATTTGTTATGAATTTTAAGAGGTGGTGATTCGGAAATTAGGGTTATAATTGATTTTGGTGGAAAATTTAGAATTGAGTGGGCCCCACTTGTGGTTGGTGAAGAAATGTCTTGAATTTTATTTCAAATGTGGTGGAGTGGCAATAGTAGCGGTAAAAGCCATCAGCAATTGGCGTGTCAAGTCCGCTGCTTGTGAATTTAACATTTTCCTATAAATAGAAATTTAAGTTAAATTGAAAATCACACCGGAAACAAAGTTTTCTCTTTCTCTCTATATTATTGGCGTATTTTGTGAGTATTTAGATACTTTGAGAGTTCTTTATTCAAGATACAAGTTTCATTCAAAGATCACTTCCGATCTTTCCTTCCAAAATCTTGATTCTTTGAGGTAAGGGATATTATTTTTTCAGTAATGATATTATTTCTTCAATATCATTATCTTTGAAATGTTGATCCAAGTTTTTATCAAATTTGGAACTTTTTTCATATCGGGGTTACTATTCATGAGTTCTTATTCATGAGTTCTTATTCATTTGAGTTCTTATTCACGAATACTATTCATTAAGCGTGAAAATATTTTTTTTTTGGAATTTCTATCTTTTGGTGTGAGATTCTTATTCGTTTATTCACGATATCTGGCACTATTCACGATATCTGACTATTCAATAGAAAAATAAAATTTCTTCTTTTCGTCAAAATATCTATTCGGATACTAAACTTTGATCAGTATCCATGTTTTGATCATTCTTGAATTTTACACCATTTATGATTATTTTTGAGGTATTGTTGGACATGGATAAAACAAAATCACTGAATCATTAATCCTTAATCCTTGTCATTTTGTTTCATTTGGATTAGTTTCTTTAAAAATATTTTCATCATCCTCGGTCTTAAATGATGATATTATTGAATATCTTTTGGCTTGTAGTCAGCAAAGATGAATGATTCTGAAGAATATCTTTTCTACCGTAGTGCAAAGATGAGCAGTGTTTAAATGAGAATAATTAAGTGATGAATATCTTTGGGCAGAAGTAGTCATGAAGATGAGCAGTGTTGAGATGAGCATCGATCGATGAATATCTTTGGCGCTGTAGTGCAAAGATGAATGTTTGATTTGAGATGAATATTGATTGATGTTCTGAGGGATAAAATATTGATGATGGTCGTTAAATTCATAGATTATAGTAGATTTCATTCTACGTAACTCTTCTATGAATTATTATTTCATTGCGAATATTGATCTGAAACTTGTTGTTGCCTATTGATTCTATTAAATTTTTTCCTGTTGAAGACTAACGATAATTTGTTGTATATTATCTTAGTCATAATATTCTTTATCTTGGTAGTTGTTATTTCAATTTCTTTTCCTTTTGTTCCATTCTTCCTCGGAGGCGAGAATATATAGCGAGTGCAGAGTCCGGTATGGAATGAAGGCTTTTTAGAAAAGGATTGTTTAGTAGTCCTCACCATTTTGTAAAATAATGTATCAATAAATGTGATGAGGATTTATTTGAGTATAAATATTATCTGAAGATAATATTTGTATTTAAACTCACGATTTTACTATTGTAATAATAATAAAGTTGTAGTTGTTTACATCTAGTATATTGTATTTCAGAATGGGTGATGATACCTATTTTTGGGCCACACAAAAAGGTAAGTTTTTAATTTCATTTTTACCCTTTTCATCTTTATTAATTCTCTTATATATATTTTTATTCCTATTTTCTCTCTCCCACTCTTATTTTTTACTCTCCTCCACTCCACTGTTATCTTTTTTACACTAAATTATACACGTAATGTGTCTCTGTCAAGATATGTGTCTTTTTTAAGAATAAATTTATTAAGGAGAACTCGTCCTGGCACAATCCATTTTTGGACCAAGAAGCCCATTTATTAGGTGTAGTTAACTTTTTTGGGCCAAATTAATGGGCTGGGATGGGCTGGGTTAGGATTCATATAAAATATATAAGGCTCTAAAATGTGGTCAACTATACAACTACTCGAGTCGACATTGATCTCAGGGTGTCTTATTTCTTTTCTCCTTTGGAAAATAGTAAAAGGCTATTTTTGCATATTGTGGCTTATATTATTGCAATTACTCATTTTAATCGAGGATATCAATCAATCAACATAAACCGAAATATAATATGACAAACACCGAGTCGTTTTAGTTCATCCGGAGTTAATTTAACAATCCAAACAAATTTTGGGCCCAAGTTTTTTTTCTTCTTCATGTTTTTGCGTATCATAAATTTATTTATAATGACTTTTCAAATTCATAAACCAAATATATTGTATAGAATCATTATGTTGGTAAGGATGTAAAATGAACATCTGATTCGATTCGATTAAATCTTTCATTTCATTAAAAGTTTCGATTCGAAATTTGAATTTAAAATATAAATGAGTCAAATATGAACATATTTTAAAGTTTGATAAATTACTCGAACCTCCTCAAATTGTAATTTTTTATTGATACTCGGATCATATTCATTCGAAAAATTCAAACTGCTCAGAATCGTGCTCGACTCGATGGCTAAATGAGCGTCAATTAAACCTTATTTTATATTCGATAATTTTGTGAATCAAATCTGAACAACTCAATACTCGGTTTGTTTACACCCTTATATGTTGGGAAGTTGAAAGAATTACTCTTGAGGTCATGTTTGTTTGCAATGATTACAATTCTGAGATTATATTCTCATGAATTATAATCTCAAGACTATTAATACTAGGATTAAATAATCTTAATCATATGTTTGTTTCTCATGAGATTATTTATGGGATAACTTAAAATAATCTTATGTTATGTTTGTTTTGTCCATAATTATTTAGAATATTGAATAAAAACTTATCATTTGAACTATTATACATTTACCACTAATAACAAAAATATCATAATCTCATTAATTTGAGTATAGATAGATAGTATACATCGGTCTTTTTAAACAAAGTTTAAGGTTAATTTTGTTCACAAATTTTTAATTTTAAATGGTAGGGATTATAATACCTGATTGGACATGATATTAAAGGTTTAAATATAAATAACTACCCTAAACTATTAATCTTTTTTCAATTCAATGATTAACCTTTCAATTTTTTCAATCAAGCCAATAAACTACCAATTTTTTTCACTTTCATTCAATTAAACTTGTCACGTCATTAATTGATATTGTGATCCTGCTAACTAGATTAATCAATGTCTACGTGTAATTAAAAATTAAACTTAAATATAACTGCATGGGTTACCAAACTTATGGATTAAATGTTTCCAAGGAATCTCGATGGATTTTGAGCCCATAATATGAGTTCCAAAGTCTCTAGTTTCTTTCCAGAAAATAAAAGCAAACAATTATAATAGGTAAGGACAGTAATACCCCTGTTGAATAATTGGATTAGGTGATTAAAAGGCTGTAAAACATTAGTGGAAATGAGGACTAGGCTGGAAAGTAGAATCATTAAAATATCATAAAACAAAGTCACAAACAATACATTAGGTTTATAGATGGGCAAACCGCAAAAGTAGGGCATACATAGGTAGCATGATGGAATTCCACCAAACAACTTTTGCTTTAGGATTCAATTGGATTCTCTTTTTCATCCTAATTATAAATAAAGAATTTGATGTGCCTCCCTCTTTCACCTTTTTCTTATTTTATTTTTTTTGCTTTTTATACATTTGTTTATTGCTGCCTCTTGGAACCTACCTATATATATTATTAAGATAATTTGTTGGTCAAAAGATTTTAAGTAAAGTGGGAATTGGTATTTCTGCAAGTTAATTTGATATTTTTGCAAGTGTGTTCTATTTTTAATTAAATTAACTCTGTGCAGTAAACTAATTATTGGATTTAGTTCTTATGTCCAAATTGCCCCCACTTGATAAATAACTAAACATTTAGTTACTAATTTTATTTGATTAGTAGCGTTACTCGGTTGAAGACAACTTTTATTTATTTAATTATTATGATAGTAATAATATTAATAATAATTAGAAATTTGTTAGGAAATAAGTGAGAAAAAGTATTTACACATAAAAATTAGGATCTAAGACTTTCTCCCACCAGGAAAAAAAATTATTTTCAGAATTTCTATTATGATATCCTATTATTTAAAAGTCTAGACTTTTTAGTAATATAATAATTATTTTTTAGCAAAAAACAAAAAATAATTTTATAACTAAAAGAGTCCAAAAAAGCTTGGACAACAAAACATAGTCTGAACTTTGTTGCATATCCACAACAACAGAAGAAACATTGAAACATCAAAACAGAGATATCTAACCAATGAAACAAAATCTAGAAAGAGCAACATCTGCTGCATCACACCATTGAGCAGCAACCTCTTGAATGATCCACATAGTCGCCATGTACTCAAATAATTTTCCCTTTCTTCCTCAAAACTTTGACAAAATAATTCCACTTATTACATGAATAACATTACTCTAGGATTAATATTTATTATTATTTTTTTAATTCTAAATTTTGTTGTGAATAATTTACATCCGTTGCTTATCGTACATCCTCAGTTAGGACTGAACAAAAAACGAGTATAACCGAATTACCGAACAGAACCGAAATAATTTAATCGAATTTATTTGATAATTTAGTTATTTTTAACATTTCGGTTATATCCAAAATTATTTACGGTTACCGAATAACCGAACAAAGCTTTGCAAAGTTGAAATAATATATAACCGAACAAAGCCTTGCAAGTTGCAAAGTTGCACAGCATTGAGCTGTCAGCACTTGAGTTAAAATAATAATATAACTACAGATTACTTGTCTACTTTACTAAATTACTAGCCGGCTAGCCCCAGACTAATATTTATTATTATTTTTTTAATTTCAAGTTTTGCTGTGAACAATCTACATCCGTTACTTATCGTACATCCTCAATCGTATGAACTTCTCAATTCTCTCTCTCGTGTGTGTATTTATATATACAGTGTTATGTTTACACTTCTTTTTTGTTTATACATGTCTATGTACACATTACATGTGAATTCAATAAGAAAGAGAATATGAATAGAATTTTGAACAATAGTTAAAATATATTAGAATTCAACTTTTACTAAATAAGGGCAAATTGTGCATAAAAACTAAATCTTATAGTTAGTCCACTGCACAAATGATTGGTTTAATTAAAAATAAGACTCAATTGTGAAAATATCATATTAGCTTGTGGAAATTCGTACTATTACTGAAATATGCAATTCAGATAAATAAATAAAAAATCTGAACTTTGTTTCAAAAACCGAATATAAAAATTATATTTATGAATCGGTTGAGAGATCAGAATTATATAGTTTTATTAATTTAAAATTTAATATGTTGTGGATTGATTTTAAAAATTATATTATATATTTAATTTTGAAACAAATGGGGGTATATTAAAACAATCTAAAATCTAGCAACAGGACCAAACATAATTTCAACATCACATGTGCAGGAAGGAGGTTTCTCCATACGCGACCGTTCAATATATTTGCCTAGGAACTTTTAGTTTGCTTGCCCAGCCCTGCCCTGAACTATTTGTCTAATCTTGTTTGTTTTTAGGATTGGGAATCGAACCCACAAAAGCATTTATTAGTAGTGCTGCTGAAAACGGATATTGATGGATACGTATAACTCACACAAGTGTTTTTATATGTACATAATTCTACCTCATATTTTAATTTGTATTTTTATCCTACATATATTTAAAAATGGGTTATATGTTTATATATACAGTTGTGTGTTATACAGTCAGGCTATGACGATGTAATTTTTTGGTTATGGCGACGGTTCACCCGTCATTGTAGCCTGCTATCACAAGTTTAATAATAATATGATGACGGATGAAACTGCCATTATAGTCAAAAAAAAAATCGTCGTAATCGATCATTTGACTGTCTTCTGCAATTTGTACGTATATTTTTCCTATTTAAAAATAAATATTTATAAGTTGAACTTAGAAGAATTTACTATTTTGATGTGAATAAGTCTTGACAGACATTTTTATTGGACATTTTTAATTTTTTTTTTTACTTGTGACTCCCAAAAAAGTATAGTATTTATTCCAACGAAATTTTTTATAAAATATAGTGGTTTAGGTGTAATTTGGATACATATACAAAAACAGGATTATACAGACTGTATAACCCTGTTTTTGTATATGTATCCAAATTACACCTAAAATACTATATTTTATAAAAATTTCTGTTAGAATAAATATTATACATTTTTTAAGAGTCACAAGAAAATAAAATAAAATTACACATGTCCAATAAATGGGTCTGTGTAGAAGCATTCTTTTGATGCATGTATTGTTTCTGATTTTACTAAGATAGAGCCGTTCAACAAGATGCTCAGTCACAAAAGTATTTGCAAAAATGCCCCCAAGTTTCAAAATATGTTCTATTATGTCCTTCAAATTTAAAAATTACTATCCTAAACTATTATCATTTTTCTACGTGATTCACCTTTTAGTTTTTTCGATCAGATGATTAAACTATTAAATTTTTTTACGTTCGTTCAATTATATGTCACGTCATACCTTGATAACTTGATGATGTGGGCCTAAACACGTGACATACCATGTTTATGTGTCAAAAGAAAAGTTATTTTTGAATTATTATAAATCATTTTATTAAAATAAGGGAAAAAATAATAATTCAACATTCATATCATATTCAATCAACCTAAACAAAATCCATTCAACACAAATAAAAATCATCACCATTTAAAAAATAACAATTAAACTAATAGATTAACATCTTCTTCAACCTCAAAACTTCACCAGTCGCCACCATTGTTAATATAACAACTAAAATATTCATAAATATCTCACTACCACCCACCCAGCCATCGTAGTCACCTAGCCAGCATAGTTGGAACAGACCATAAAAACATAAATATTACTCCCTCCATCCCATTATATCTGACGTTCTAGAGGATTTTTTTCTTCCCAAAATATTTGACGTTCTACAAAATCAAGAATATTTTGTTTATTTGTTTTCTTTTCTACCCTTCCTTCTCCACCACCATTAATGACTATTTTCTCTATTTTCGAAAAACAGTTCAAATTCTATTCTTTAATTAGGAGAGAAAATTAGGAGAGAGAGTGTGAAATCAAATTTGGTGTTAATAGAGAATTAAATGAGATCAAAGTATTAATTAAGGGTAAAATAGTAAAATTACATCTATTCTTAATCTATGTGAAAATCTCTAGAATGTTAGATATAATGGGATGTGTAGACACCCGAATTTTTTTTTCCCTGTTACTAACTATGCAGGAGGGCAAAAGTGTCTTTTTCACACTCTAGAGGTAACCCTGGAGGACTACAACATCATTTCCCGACCCCGGAGTTAACCCCGAGAGGTCAAGCCAACCTCAGAGATAACCCTGAGTACATTCAGAGTCAACAGCATGACCATCTCAGAGATAACCCTAGGAAAAATCCGCTACAACTGTGCGAAAATCGGAGATAACCCCGGGAGGGGTAAAATGGTCATTTTGCCAACTCAACTTCACTTCAAATCAAGTAAACTCATGTTAACTCAAATTGATTCAAAATTAGTCCCACAAGACTCATATCTTAACTTAGGAGCGAAAAATACGCGAAACAGCTCACCGGATTGCCTGACGGGAACCCGGGAATGCTATTTCGGTCATGGACCCATCTTCCTGGAATCAAAAAGGGCAAATCCCATGTCATTGCGTAACTCTCGACAAAAGCAGTCTGAAGAAGGTCAGATACACCTCGTTCGGATGCTCGGATTGAAGTTCTGCAAGTTTGAGCGAACATTACATTGCACGAGTGCACGTACTTTGAGACGACAAGGACCACAAAACCACGCGGAACCCAAGGCGGTATAGTGTAATAGAGGCTGCGCAGTACACTGCGGCGATCGATTCTATAAATATGGGGCTTGGGCTAGCCATTTTGGGAGAGAAAATAGCGAGGAAGCCCTATCGATTGGCTTTGTACACCGTATAAGCCCGAGTGTTGTCTTATTTCAAACACTTTTGAGCTTATATTTTGTCATATTTTACCGGCAGTATTCATCCATCTAGAGTCATAGAAGTCTACATTGGCAGCCCACTTTAAGCCTTCTCACATTCTATAAAGCCTTCTTCTCATATTAGCACACACTGTTATATACATTAAGAGTCGTGTTGTGTGCGTTTGCGGACTTGATTCAGTGGTTTTCATTATGTCTATATATATATACTTATATATGTATATATTTTATATATGGACTAACATTATCGAGTTATGCCTCGATTGAGCCTGAACTTGATGCAGGCGTTTATTGCTTATATATATATATATATATATATATATATATATATATATATTATATCGGACATATCTGATGAGCTTTGAATTTTACATCTAGAGCATTTACTCGCTTATATATATATATATATATATATATATAATTGTTGTCGGACATATCCGATGAACTGGATTTTACATCCATGCATTTACTTTATATATATATATATATATATATATATATATATATATATATATATATATATATATATATAATTGTTGTCGGACATATCCGATGAGCTTTGGATTTACATCCGGTGCGTTTATTGCTTTTTATATATATATTGTATATATATATATATATATTTACATTTACATTAGGCACTTGGAGTTTACTTACGTGGCCTTTTTACTTTATTTACATTTCGTCCCACTTTGGAGTTTACTTCGTGGCGGTTGATCGCTTTCTTATCGCTTTATTTATATTTCGTCTTCTTTGGAGTTTATTTTCGTGGCGTTGATTGATTGCATTTATTGCTTTATTTACTTTTCGTCCCACACAGAGTTTACTTCGTGGTGGTTGATCATATCATATATATATATATCGCTTTTATATATTTACATTTCGATCCCCATGGAGTTGCTTCGTGGTGGTTGATCTTGTCTCATATATATATATTTCTGACTTTTTATATATATAGCGCTTATCGCTTTCCATACAAAGCTGCGCAGTATCATGTGAGCCTAGGAATCATGTGATCACAGGTTGGTTCTTGAATCTAGATTCGGTTTCCATGATGGACATATTTTTCAAATTTATAAGCGACTTGTACATTATTTTCTGAGTTATCTGAATTTCCTTGGATGGTATCGTGCCCATGAGGAGTTAAACCTTTGCTGTATATTATTTTCTCAAGAATGCTTTGCATCTCAAAAATAAAAGCAAACAAGTCAAACATTTAATAATAAAATGGAAGTATGAAAAGGTCTCAATTCCTATTGAGCACAGGGTTTGAAAAAACCTCTTTTACAAAACTTCATTGATATATCTTGGTTAAAACTGAATTTTTCTATAAAATTCAAACCTTGTGTATATAGGTGCAAACGAGGCCTCGCACTACTTTCAAATAATTGCACATTGATCCACACACACACACAAACACACATTCATATAACAATTTCTTTGAAAAGTGGCGGTCACCGTGGTAACACGGATGTCGGGGGGTGCCTAACACCTTCCCTCCGCATAATCAAGCCCCGGACCCAAAATGAATCTCGGTTTCTGAGAGACCGTTAGTAGTGTCAAATCACTTTGGGTCGATGTGCAAACCTTTTCGATTTGCGTTAGTGCAACCGATTAAATACACCAATGGCGACTCTTAAAGTTAAATCGTCGACATTATACATGTCGGACCTTTTTCACTTGTTTTTTCAAACAAATCTCACATTAACATGAGAACACCAAAGAACAAGTAACAAAAAGGACACTCAAAAATCCCGACGTCGACAGGTGGCGACTCTGCTGGGGACTCCAGTAAGAGGGCTTAAGCCGCTATTACAAGCTTTTCAAAATTGTTATATGCTTGTGTGTGAATGTTGCATTTACATTTTTGATGAATGTGTACGAATGCATTTTAATTCTTTGCCTTTGCTAAATATCTATCTCTGTGATATTAGTGCTTCACACATGTCATCATTTTGCATAAACGGTGAGACACGTTGTATGTGAATGTATGTTGTGTGGTCCCTCCACCAGGAGGCTATCTGTCGGTGTTTGATTACTGGACTCGTGGGAAGAATAATTCCTCGGGGCTTGGGAAAGGCACCACTCAGATTTGCTCGGTTGAGCAGCCGGATTAACTTCCGTCAAGTAGATTGCGATGATGCGGGAACCTTCATGCCAAAAAAGCATGAGAGTAACCTAAGATAGGTTGACCTACGATAAACAAAAACACGAAGGAAGTCTCTTCATACTTTCCCATTTAAATTACTTGTAATTTCAATTACTTGTCAATCTCGATGTAATGGAAAATATGAAGAAATATATGTACATGCATATTAAAACCTTACATGCTATTAATCGCTTGCATCCGCTTTTTGAGGATAAAATTCCTAAAAGCGGATACATCACATAGCATGTAACATTTATACATTCCTAAGACTAAACTACATAAGTTTTTGTAGGGAAGCAATTGATCCCGTTCCGTTCAAAGTCCAAAAGGGCATTAAGCCCACGATGAGACATGGATAAAAGTGCCCAACTTTGATCCAACTTCATCTCTCATGAAGAGTTCAAAAAATTAAGCTATCAAATGACGAGTTGTTTGTTATGCTCAAAGAACTACACCAATCTATTCGGGGTCCACAAATACCCATCCACACAGAATCCTCTCGCACATGGAGGAATCCAAGGACAAACAATGCCTACTCAACGAGTCATCCACACTCGAGGAGGCGATCGGGGTATTGGCAAAAAAATGGAAACTCGGATACCTAAACCTCATTCCAATAAAGAAATCACAAATCTTAGGGATGATCGGCGGGGATATAAGAAAGAAAGTCCAACAAATGGAGGAGACCATCCGGTCGATCAAAGGATTGGAAATTATGGGAGTGTCACATATTCAAATCTTTGCATATTTCCGGAATGCTTTATCTCGCCAAATTCAAAGTCCCGAGTTTGAAAAGTACAATGGGGAGGCGATCCCTATCGCACCCGAAAGTGTACATTGGTGAACCGAGATCTTATCTTTGAAGATGAAAGCCTTAGAATGCGACTTTTCAAAAGAGTCTCTTGGAGAGGCTAAAGCTTTGGTATGCCTGACTTGACAATGCCAAAATTCACAACTGGGAATAATTGGCCACGCCTTTCTAAATCGATCTGAGTTTTCGATCCACAAATGGCTTTGATCGATACCAAGTGACTAAAGTCAAAAAGCAAAGTACTGAATCTTTCCGAGAATATGCCTAAAGGTGGAGACATCTAGCAGCGCAAGTCATTCCATCAATGACAGAAGCTAAGATGGTGATGACGTTTATTGATATCCAAGAGGCTCCGTACTACAAGAGGATCCTAGCAGGCATAGGAAAGCCATTCTCAGAAATGATCAAACGCGGCGAAATGGCAGAGATGGGCCTTAAAGCAGGCAAGATTAAAGACTTCACTGCCTTGGAAGTAGTCATACACATATCTCTGAGCGAAGGCAAGTATCGGCGATCCTAAGGTGTACCCGATAAAGGCAATGAAGATGTATCCCTTGTTGTACAGGGGCAAGTTAGGAGACCAACCTATAGTCCCCCCATTTAAAAAATACAAGACAATCTGCCATCTCAACAACAGGTTGCGTTCAACCAATACCCAGATAGGAAAAGAAAATTTGAAAGAATAGAAAATCGGGTGTTCACTCCACTAGGCGATTCCCTTGAACATGTCTTGGCGATATTAATGGATCACAAGAAAATTACCGAACTGGCTCCACCTCTAGAACTAGGGAGAAAAAGATATAATCCAAGCCAAAGATGTGCTTACCACTCAGGGTCTTCAGGACATGATACAGAAGATTGTTGGTCCTTAAAGCATAAAATTCAAAATCTAATCGAAAGTGGCAGTATTGTCGTTCACCAACCTGATCAACAGAATGTTAACACCAACCTTCCGTTGTAGCATGATACGGAAGAAGTAAATATGATAGGGTCAGGAAGCGCTGAAATATATCCAATTTGTAAGTGCATACGAAGGATAGAAGACTACCCCCAAAGGCACAGAGCAGATGTCCTAAAATGGGAAAACTCGGAGGAGGGTATGATAGTAATGCAAAAGTTAGAGACAATCCAGAACCAAGTAAATCTGCTAGCTAAGGCGATAGTGCTTGACAACATCGGGATCTGAGGCATTTCTTCACTCAACTATCAGAAGGCCAAGAAAAGGGGGATGATAAATTGCTAGCAGATCTCGCCAACGGAAAAATCGCTTGGGGGAATGCGAACTCTCAAAGAAGAAAGATCAAACAACCTCCACAAGAGTCCGAAAATTCACCCCTTTAAGAAAATCCAATGAAGAAATGCTACACTTTCTGATGAGTGAAGGAAGGATTCTTGAGTTCTTTACCTCTGTAAATCCCAAGATAAAGAGCTATGATTCCACCAAGATATGTCTCTACCATTCTAACTCACTTGGATATACGACTGAGGAATGTTGGGCTTTGCGACATAAAATCCAGGATCTCATTGAAAATGGAGAGCTGGAGATAGAAATTCCTATGACCAAAAAAGGCGAAAAGGCAATAAAAAGCTTAAGATTTCCACTTGAGACAAGCAGCTCAAATGAGGTGAAGGCTATGAGCGATAATCCTGGCAGAACACAAGATGGAGCGATCCTAATGCAGGAAATGATAGAAGAGACAAGTGATTCCCCGAAGGAGGTTCCTTCGTCAACATCCAACATCCTGTGGTCCAAGGATAACACCCATGTTCTTGATTTTATCACCTTGGATGATGCGGAGGAAATACTAATCCTTTCCAAGGAAGAAAAAGAAAAAAAGGAAATTTTCTTGTAAGAAATACGACAACAGTTCGAGGGAGATTTCATGGTCGAATCCTCTCAAGCTCAGGAAAAGCGTGAGGGAACAGATGAAGGAAAAGGTAGCGAGGTTGTCAGGGAAACTAACCCATCAAAGAATTAAGATTTCATACCTTTTTGCGATGGGTCCAGCTCAAGCATCCCTGAGGAATGTACTGAACCAAGAAGCGATCAAGTTATGGCCATAAGTGAAGACAGTCAAAACCAAGAGGTAACCTCTATCGCGATCCTTGAAGGCGACACAACCACTAACAACTGGACTATCAGGCCTCAATTAGCCAACAAGATGTAGATCCAGGGGATAAAGTTGCGAGTTTCAGAAGATGTTGGGATGGTATCACTTCCTTTGCAGTATGTTTTTTATTTTCCATGCATGTATAGAAAAAAAAACAAACAAACAAAAAGAAAAAAAAACAACAACAACAAAAAGAAAAAAAAAGAAAAGAAAAAAGAAAAAAATCAATCAAAAAATCAAAAATCAAGTCATTCAGGTTTCAGCTCATCAAGCCTGAACTACGAAAGACCTGATCTCCCCTCTACAATGGGAGTACGTAGGCAACCATTTATGGTGCGGTCAAACCAAACAAAAACCCAAAAAACCCAAACCAAACGCTTCTCAAACAAACACTTGTCAAACCGTTTATCTTATCAAGTAAGAACTACGCATACCTGATCTCCCACACTCACGGGAGTACGTAGGCAACCACCAGTGGTGCGGTCTGACCCTCAATAGAAACGTCCAAATCCAAACGTCGATCCCAAGAACGACCCTCCAAGTCAGCGACCTATGTGGAGAAGACCCAATAACACTGCAATGTCATTCCATCAAATCTGGCACAAATCCCAGAAAGGAAGAAACAACGATATGCCAAGACAACCAGCAGCGAGGACCTTCAAAGATTCGACACCCTTAATCACGAGTCTTCATCAAATCAGAAGAAAATCAAGATCGATTGCGATAACAAGTCAGGAATAATGATTAAAGGCATCAAAACCCAAGTCCTATACTTGTTCACCATCTGGTACAGAAGAAAAGTCTCTTGCGATCTCAGAATCTTATTAGCCCATCTGTCAAAGCGACTATCCCAAACAACAAGCAAGGCTGGGGCAATTTCAAAATTGACAACAACCCGATATTGCGACCACTACAACAAGACTTGGGTAATCTCAAAAACAACGATAACTCAACACTGGGACATTTATCAACCATCCTAAATAGGAAAATACCCCAGTCAACACCATCAGCATGGTCTATCATCATCAAAGCTTCCCTCACAATCAGCTCATTAGCGATTTGGATATTACTCACTTACGACTTCATCAACAAAGAGAGTTTCTCGTATGAATCCCTAACATCAGTATGCGAAAAGACTGGGGCATTTTTCGATTCCAGGAAAGCGAAGGATTTTAAGGCGGGATCAGGCCTCTCATCAAAAGAAGGAAAACTCCTAAAAGAAATCATGGCGACATTAGCGTGCCCCTACGAAAGAAGGGGGAAATTCTCAAAAAGTTCTTAACTCAAGGCCAACGACAAAAGGTCTGGCAAATGAAATCTACACCGACAAAAGTGTTAATTTGCGTCAAATCCTCATAAATTGAGGCCTCTACACTGAAGTTCAAAAGTTCGACAGCAAAAAAACGAGCTGCACCCTCCAGGGATATTAACGACATTCAGGTCATCAGTTCAGCCAGGTTGCGAATCAAATATTCAAGGAAATGGGGCACCATCACCCAACAACGAAAGGAAACTCCAAATCACCTCAAAAAGGGTGAAGCGCTACATCAACGTACATTTCTATCAAGCGTAACATCTGGCAGAGTCTGGCAAAGTGAACCTTTGGATATTACTTTAGCGAAGGTATCGGAAGATCCAGTATTCAAAACTATTATCTTCAAATTCAGCGCGACATCAAGACAGTTCAGTGATGAAAGTTTTGAATACCACCGCATCGAGAGTGAGAACCGAAACAAAACAATTAACGATAAACTTGTTCAACTACCCGCGGGGGTAGGCATCGTTGTAAACTACCGGTATATACATCGAGAAGGTCCGGTGATTTCGTAAGCGTCATCCCCATCGAGATGTGGAAAACATCTCAACTTATCTTCATCAAATAAAGCGTCGGCGATTAAATGCCAAACCATTGAGTCAACACCGGCAGATAGGCATCAACAATGATCGGTAAAGGTAAAGCGATTTGCAAAAACATTTTAATCATGCATCATAACATTCATTGCGATTTGCGATTTGCGAAATGCGATGTGCGATTTGCGAAGTGAGATTGGCCAAATGCGAAAAGCGAAATGCGAAGTACGAAATGCGATGTGCGATTTGCGAAAACATTTTTAGCATTCATCATCACATTCACTACATTGCGATCTGCATCATTGAAAATACATTGTCATGTTTCAAGTGTCTACTAATCTTTATCATGTTCATTCCATTGCATTGCATGAACATGATAAAGAGGGGCATCTTTAGACACTCGAAATTTTCTTTTCCTGCTACTAACTATGCAGGAGGGCAAAAATGTCTTTTTCACACTCTAGAGGTAATCCTGGAGGACTACAACATCATTTCCCGACCCTGGAGTTAACCCAGAGAGGTCAAGCCAACACAGAGATAACCCTGAGTACATTCAGAGTCAACATCATGACCATCTCAGAGATAACCCTGGGAAAAACCCGCTACAACTATGCGAAAACCGGAGATAACCCCGGGAGGGGCAAAATGGTCATTTTTCCAACTCAACTTCACTTCAAATCAAGTAAACTCATGTTAACTCAAATTGATTCAAAATTAGTCCCACAAGACTCATATCTTAACTTAGGAGCGAAAAATACGCTAAACAGCTCATCGGATTACTGACGGGAACCCGGGAATGCTATTTTGGTCATGGACCCATCTTCCTGAAATCAAAAAGGGCAACTTCCATGTCATTGCATAACTCTCAACAAAAGCAGTCCGAAGAAGGTCAGATACACCTCGTTCGGATGCTCGGATTTAAGTTCTGCAAGTTTGAGCGGACATTACATTGCACGAGTGCACGTACTTTGAGACGACAAAACCTGAGGAACCCAGGCGATTGGACGGTAGCAATAGTGTAATGAGAGGCTACTGCAGTAGTACCTCTGAGAGTCAGTTCTATAAATATGGGGCTTGGGCTAGCCATTTTGGGAGAGAAAATAGCGAGAAAGCCCTGTCCAATTGGCTTTGTAAACCCCATAAACTGAGTGCTGTCTTATTTCAAAGACTTTTGAGCTTATATTTTGTCATATTTTTACCGGCGGGAGCCGAGTATTCATCCATCTAGAGTCATAGAATTCTACATTGGCAGCCCACTGTAAGCCTTCTCACATTCTATAAAGCCTTCTTCTCATATTAGCACACACTGTTATACACATTGAGAGTCGTGTTGTGTGCGTTTGCCCGGACTTCGGTCCATGGTTTTCATTTATGTCTGTATATATATACTTATATATGTATATATTTCATATATGGACTAATATTATCAAGTTATGCCTCGATTGAGCCTAGACTTGATGCGGGCGTTTATTGCTTATATATATATATATATATATATATAATTGTTTTAGATATATATCGATGAGTCCGAATTTTACATTAGGAGCATTATTATATTATATATATATATATATATATATATAATTGTTATCGGACATATCCGATGAGCACGGATTTTACACATATATATATATTTACTTATATATATATATATATATATATATATATAATTGTTGTCGGACATATCCGATGAGCTTGAATTTACATCATATATGCGTTTTATTGCTTTTATATATATATATATATTTATATATATATATATATTTACATTTTTGTCGGGCTTGGAGTTTACTTACGTGGCCTTTTATTGCTTTATTTACATTTTCGTCACTTTGGAGTTTACTTCGTGGCGGTTGATCACTTTTAACGCTTTATATATATTTTCGTCTTGCTGGAGTTTACTTCGTGGCGGTTGATTACATTTATTGCTTTATTTACTTTTCGTCCCACACAGAGTTTACTTACGTGGTGGTGGTTGATATATATATATATATATATATATATTTATCGCTTTTATATATTTACATTTTCGATCCCCATGAGAGTTGCTTCGTGGTGGTTGATCTTATCTGTATATATATATTTCTGACTTTTATATATATAATCGCTTATCGCTTTCCATATAAAGCTGCGGTATCATGTGAGCCTAGGAATCATGTGATCATGAGTTGGTTCTTGAATCTAGATTCGGTTCCCATGATGGACATATTTTTCAAATTTATAAGCAACTTGTACATTATTTTACTGAGTGTTTGAATTTTGTTGGATGGTTTGTCATGCCCATGAGGAGTTAAACATCGCTTGTATATTATTTTTCGAGAATGCTTCGCATCTCGAAAATAAAAGCAAACAAGTAGAACATTTAATAATAAAATGGAAGTATGAAAAGGTCTCAATTCCTATTGAGCATGTGGTTTGAAAAACCTCTTTTACAAAACTTCATTGATATATCTTGGTTAAAATGAATTTTCTATAAAATTCAAACCTTTGTGTATATAAATGTGAACGAGGCCTCAGACTACTTTCAAATAATTGCACATTGATCCACACACACACACAAACACAAATTCATATAACAATTTATTTGAAAAGTGGCGGTCACCGTGGTAACACGGATGTCGGGGGGTGCCTAACACCTTCCCTCCGCATAATCAAGCCCCCGGACCCAAAAATGAATCTCGGTTTCACAGACCCGTCTAGCAGTGTCAAATCATTGGGTCAATGTGCAAACCTTTTCGATTGCATTAGTGCAACCGATTAAATACACCAATGGCGACTCTTAAAGTCAAATCGTCGACATTATACTTGTCGGACCTTTTTCACTTGTTTTTTCAAACAAATCTCACATTAACATGAGAACACCAAAGAACAAGTAACAAAAAGGGACACTCAAAAATCTCGACGTCGACAGGTGGCAACTCTGCTGGGGACTCCAGTAAGAGGGCTTAAGCCTCTATTACAAGCTTTTCAAAATTATTATATGCTTGTGTGTGAATTTTGCATTTACATTTCTGATGAATGTGTACGAATGCATTTTAATTACTGCACTGCTAAATATCTATCTGTGATATTAGTGCTTCACACATGTCATCATTTTGCATAAACGGTGAGACACGTTGTATGTGAATGTATGTTGTGTGGTCCCTCCACCAGGAGGCTATCCTGTCGGTGTTTGATTACTGGACTCGTGGGAAGAATAATTCCTCGGGGCTTAGGAAAGGCACCACTCAGATTCGCTCCAGTTGAACGGCCGGATTAACTTCCCGTCAAGTAGATTGCGATGATCTGGGAACCTTCATGCCAAAAAGCCGCGAGAGTAACCTAAGATAGTTCAGCCTCTGATAAACCAAACGCGAAGGGAAGTCTCTTCATACTTTCCCATTTAAATTACTTGTAATTTCAATTACTTGTCAATCTCAATGTAATGGAAAATATGAAGAAATATGTGTACATGCATATTAAAACCTTACATGCTATAAATCGCTTGCATCCGTTTTACAGGATATAATTCCTAAAAACGGATACATCACATAGTATGTAACATTTATACATTCCCTAAGACTAAACTACATAAGTTTTTGTAGGGAAGCAATTGATCCCGTTTCCCGTTCAAAGTCCAAAAGGGCATTAAGCCCACAGTCAGACATGGATAAAAGTGCCCAACCTGATCCAACTTCTGTCTCTCGCGAAGAGTTTGAAAAATTAAGCTATCAAATGACAGAGTTAGCTGTTATGCTCAAAGATCTATAACAATCTATTCAGGGTCCACAAATACCCATCCACACATAATCCTCTGCACATGGAGGAATCCAGTGACAAAGAATGCCTACTCAACCATTTCAGTTGGCGTTTGAAACCTTTTTTTTTAAGAAATGTTAGGTAAAAGACGTAGAGAGCTTTTTTTGAACGCCACTTGAAATGGCGTTTATGAGACCCCAAATTTTATAAATAAAGATTTAAAATTTCTCAAAATATTTTTTTTTTTGAAAATTATGGTGTGGATTTGATATAATGTTATAGTTGTGGGTAATATTTATAAATTTTACAAAGTACGCAAGTTGTTATATAATATTTGATTGGTCGGGGAATATTCGTTTTAACAGAGAATATTCGTACGAGGGCATAATCATTAGTGGACCCCACAACGGAATTATTGTCGGATTGAGAAAACGACAAAAATATTTTTATGAAAATAACGGCGGAAGTTTTACCGTTAATTGTTGAAATACCCGGTGTTAAAAGTACAGTAATACGCGTGGTTGCATAGTAGCACACGATATTAATTATTGATACTTACGTGAGAAATCACTCAGTTTGGTTCAATTATTGCTACAGTAATTGTTGCATAGTATCTCACGTTATTTGATTCAATTATTGTCGATATTTTATATATTATTAAATTAATAATTGAGATAACAAAATTATTAATATTATTATTTGCAATATTAACGATGTCTAGAAGTTACATCAAGGAGAGGTTTGGTCACCTAATTTGCGGCATGATAGGGAGAAATCCTTATTGGAAAACTCCCTCTTTCCTGGGAACGACCTGGTCGATTAATAGTGTGAATTATAATAATGATGATGAATTTTGTTTTATTATTATTATAAATATAACAAAACAGAAAACTTTTTATATAAAATAGAATACTTTTTATAAAGTTTTGTTTTATTTGATTATAAATAGAATATAATATATTTTATTATGCATAGTGTTTGAATAAGGTAAATGCGTAGTGTTGGTATAGTAAATTTTTTTATATAAAATGAATACTTTTATAAAGTTATTTGTTTTATTAGATTATAAATAGAATATATTATATTTTATTATGCATAGTGTTTGCATAGTGCTTTGCATAGTATTTGCAGATAGTAAATTTTTTATATAAAATAGAATACTTTTATAAAGTTATTTTTTTATTAAATTATAAATAGAATATATTATATTTTATTGTGTATAGTGTTTGCATAAGGCATACATAGTGTTTTTAGAGTAAAATCTTTTTATATAAAATAGAATATTTTTATAAAGTTATTTATTTTATTAGATTTTAAATAATAATATATATATATATATATATTTTTTATATTATATTTTATTACATAGTATCCTTTTCTATTCTCCTATAAATAGGATGCTTAGTTAGAATGGAAAATCACACCGTAAATTTGAGAGAATTCTTCTTCTATAATCTTGAGCGTATTTCTTTAGAGTTTAAGAAAGCTTTGGCGTAGAAAAGCAAGATAAATTTTTTCTCAAGAATATCCTCGCCCTACCAAATTGAATACTCTTCTTTCTAAGGTAAGGGTATTATTCTTTCGTATTCATGAAGAGAATTATTTTCTTTCAATACTCGTAAAGGGTATTATTTCTTTTCGTATTCATGAAGAGAGCTTTTGTTATTTCATTCTTTATTATTATGTTGGAATAACTTTGTACATCTAATACCGCATACATGGTGAAATTCTTACGTTATTCCATTCTTTATTATCCTGTTGGAATATCACATGCATGCGTATTATTACGCATTGACTGGTTCCATTCTTTATTATTACGTTGGAATAACGTCATGCATGCGGTCTATCGCATGCCTGGTGAATTCTGTTGTTATTCCATTCTTTATTATTCTATTGGAACATCCATGCATGCGTATGGATTACGCATGACCTAGTTCCATTCTTTATTATCTGTTGGAATATCCCGCCGGCAAGTGCGGATACGCATGACTTGGTTCCATTCTTTATTATTCGTTGAATAATAACATGCGTGCGATTTATCGCATGCCAGTGAATTCTTCTATTTTTCCATTCTTTATTATTACATTGGAATAACTCATCATGTGGATTATCAGATGTATGGTGAATGATCCTTCGTATTCATTCCTTATTAAATTGTGAAAATAATCTGTTTACGTGGATTACCACATGACGGGCGAAAATCCATTTGCAGTTTCATATATTCTATTATACTCAGTGGGTTAAAGTTTTGGCTTCTATACTCCATGAAATTAGTAGAATATCCTGGATATTTGCGCTTCATCCAGTATCTTTTCATGGAAATATTCTTCTGAGCATTCTTGAATTTTACTCCACAAAGCAGTATCATGTTGACAATTTGGACATAATTGATTTCAGGATAAATTAACTTATAAATCTTTAAAATTTATTTTTGAACTTGTTTTATTGAATTATTATGTCATTGTCATCATCCTCATGCTTATATTGTGATGAAAGTCATCTTTGGCTTACGTGCATAGATGGACTTGGTATGATTATGTCCAGGGATCATTCGGTATAATCATGACCTGTAATATTATAAATGATGTGGTAAAAGTCCTCAGTGGCCTATAGTGTATTGATGGACAGTTTTTGGTATGATTATGACCATGGATTATTCGGTATAGTCCTGACCATTGATGATTTAATGAATATCCTTGGCCTGTAGTGCAGGGATGACTCGATGATGTGGTTTATTTATTAAGATGAGTCTCAGTGATAAAAATTGATGAAAAGATTTTAAATCATAAAAGATAGTAGATATTATGCTCTACTTGACTCTTCTAATGGATTGCTTTTTTCATTCATTGTTAAACTTGATGTCTATTATATTTTATCGGTTTAACAACATTGAAGGCTAATGATAATTTATCCCGCATTATCTTAGTCATAATATTTCTTACTGGGCTAGTTGAGCTCACCTTTTTGCTTTCATTGTTCTCTTCAGGAAATGAGAACGTAGCCGAGACTAGTCGGGGAATGGAGTGATGGTCCGAGATGGTGTTATAATAGTCCTCACTATTCTATAAAATACTATGACAATAAATGTAATGAGGACTCTATTTGAGAGTGAATATTGTCTAGAAGGCAATATTCTTGTTTAAACTCTCAGTTATGTTTTGTCGTATATTACACGACATTTGTATAATTAAGTTTGTATTTATATTTTGTACCATGTATTTTTGGCGACCCAAGATGGGTGATGTATATCTGTTTTGGGGGCGTCACAGCGTTTCAACCTAAATTATTTATTTTTATATAGCAAGTTTGGAAAAAAAGATGTGTCTTTTTGCAACTTTTTTTTAATGCCAATCTGAAAGTTCAATGGAATTTTTTTTAATAAAAAAAATTCACCCACGCCACTTCAAGTGTTGAGTTTCTAATTTTTTAAAGAATCCTTGGAATTTTTTGTTTGCGTTGTAATTTTTATAAAGTTTTTTTGAACTTTTTATTTATTTTAAAAAAATAACATGCAAGAGATTTAAAGCATTTCAAAAAATAATAATACTTTAGTTTAAAAATAAAATTATGTTTTGTTTAATATTATTAATCATTATTATAAAATAAAATAAAAATCAGATAATGTATTACCCATATTTATAAACCAAATGAAAAATAATCTGTTTAAGAAATAAAACACTAACATCTATATTTACAATTTCAATACTAAATACAAATTAATAAGATAGGTCCAAGAAAATTTAAATTAATCTATCTTTGCACTCGGTTAGGGGTGTTCAACCGGTCAAAACCGGTCTGAACCGGATCGAACCGAACCGGTATCGAAATCGGCTAAATGTTGATCTGAAATCGGTTGGATGAGTTCACCAAACCGTGATCTTGGTTCTAATATTAGTTTTTACCAAAAATTAATATAATTATTATTTTAATTATTATTTATTATTTTTATTATTATTTTTTTAATTATTATTATTAATATTATTTTTATTATTATAATCATTATTTTTTTATTATTATTATTAATAAAAAAATTAGAAAATCGGTATATTCCGGTCCAATTTGGTAAAACTGAATCATAAAAATGTCGAACCAAAAAATCGGTATATACCAATTTTTTGTACTGAATCGGCCGATTTGGTTCGATCCGAAAAATCAGAAAAAACCAAAAAAATGGTTCGTTTGAACAGCCCTACACTCGGTCATGTGTGCCACATGGCCTCCCTCTATCTCTAGCCTCTCGCGGGGGTCTTTTACGTGGTTCCCGAATATGTGCAGGTGAAGGTGTTGGCAATGTCGACTCGTCTTATATTGTCGATGGCTGGAAAGGTGAAAATTGTGGTATGGAGGGAAAAACTTGATATAAAGATGGAACTCTGCCACGTGATGAAAGTGGACTCGGGTAGTGTTGCACAACAGGCCGGCCTGATCCGGTCTGGCCTGGGCCTACCAGGCTTTGGCCTTGACCAGGCCAGGCCTTGACTTATGGGCCTTTAAGCCAGGTCAGGCAAGTCTTATGCAACAAAACGTGGTGGTGCGAAGAAAATCAGATGCTGCACTGCTAAAGCTTTGGCTTTTTGCTAAGGCCGGGTCCGGTCTGGTCCAGTACATATTTTTTTTAAATTTGCTTGTGCATGTGGTGGTATTTGGGGTTTAGGGGTTAATTTGGGGAAATTTGGGGTAATGAAGTATGGCCGCCTGACAATTTGTACTATTAATGGGCTGTTGTGCAACACTAGGCTATAGCATTGTTATTAGTAGACTAGAGAGAGGATTGTTATTATTTTATTTTATTATGCCTTAATGGCTAATGCCTTATTATGCCACTAATGTGCACCAAGCCACCAACCGTCCATCTCTTATCTCTCCATTTAAAAAGAAATAACTCACAACTATTAGTGTATTTAATATTGTACCTATTAATTATTTATGTAATTATGTCTATAAATATTAATAAATCTTTAATCAACTAACTTATTAATATTAAATAAACTAACTAGTATGTTAATATTAAATTTTAATTAACCAACTTATGAATCTTAAATAAACCAAGTATTATATTGATATTAAAATTTAATCAACTAACTTATTAATATTAATAAACTAACTATATATTAATATTAAAATTTAATCAACTAACTTGTTAAGTTATTAATATTAAATAAACTAACTAATATATTAATTAAATATACTTACAAGAAATCAAGAATGAATAATTAAACTTTAAACTTGATTGATGTACTAATTAAAAGTAATGTATTACAATTTACAACTTAGAAGTTACGACTTACATATTACAATAATGAATATCAAAATAAGTAATAATTTATTGAATCAATAATTTGATGAATAATTATAACTTTATAACTTTAAAGTATAACTTAAATAATAATCAATAATGAGTCTATTACAAATATTTGTCTTCAAATCTTCAAAAATTATTTATTCAAATCTTCAAAAAAAGTATATCATCAAGTTTCATGAATGTACATTTTCGGCAATTCCTGCTCCGACTTCAAGATCTTCCGAGCTATCTTGATCATCTATTACGTCTTGTATTCTTCTTTGTGAGGCAAGATAATCTCTATGGCAAATACATATCTCCAATGAATCCGAACTAAGTCTACTTCTTTTTTCATCCAGTACCCTGCCAGATAAAGAAAAACAAGATTCCAAAGCTACCGCACTAGCTTGGATAGTTAGTAAATCACGGGCCATGGCGGCCAAAGTAGGAAATTGTCGGTTATGCTTTTTCCAAAATACAAGTATATCAAAATTTTCAAATTCTTGGTCGGTCATAAACTTCTAAAATCAGTACTACAATATAAACCAAGTTCGTTTAAACTGCTTGTGTGTGATGAAGTTTTTGATTTTTTTTTATAATGATTTTAATAATGATGAAAACTTAGAAGATGAAGGGGGAGGGGGTGGTGCACGTGTAGATGTAGAATATACAGACTCATATTGTCTATAAAATTCAGTAAATGTATTATTAAAATTTAGTTTAATGTAGTCAATATTTTCAGTACCTATATTTTCTACTATATCTTTTAAAACACTTTCCACACCTTCTAATTTTATTATGGGATTTAATGCTGCTGCACAAGTAATAACAATAGGCATGTCTTCAAAATATTTTGAAATTTTTCTTCCATACTAAAAATAAGATTAGTCCAAACAGGATCATATTTATATTGTTTAAACATATTTGTTATTTCCAAACATGCAAACAGAACATGATGAATTGTAGGATAATAAACACCACTTAAGAATTTTCTGTATTTTTTGAAAACTTTGAGAATATTTAAAAGTTGACATAATAAATCCCAATCTTGTTTTGTTATTTCATGATCACTTTGTGTGTTATAAAACTCCATAAGTATATTTTGACGCGTTTATAAACATCTTTAAATAAATCATATGTACTATTCCATCTAAAGTGTTATTATCAAATTTTCCTCTTTTAAATTTTTCACCTTTTGCATGACAAAAAGTTCTAAAATCTTGTATTCTTCTATTTGAACCATATATATAAAACTAACAATATTTAATTTTATTATTTATCAGATCTTGCAAGTAAGCGAATCCGGATTGTACAATCAAATTTATTATATGGCATACACATCTAACATAAAAAAAATACTCCATTTACTAAAGGCTTTAAATTATTTTTTAATATATTAATAGAACCAGTGATATTTGTTGCATTATCTAAACTAATAGTTATTATTTTATCTTTAATTTTAAAAGTACGAATTATGGACATAATTTGAGCATATATTGATTGACCATTATGTGGTAATTCAAAATATTCAAATTCTATAATTCTTTTTTGCATAAACATTTCAGAATCTATCCAACGAAATGTAATACAAATATAACTAATTCCAGTTGATAATTAATAGGACCAAGTATCACTAGTTAAACAAATTTTACCATCAAAATTATCAAAATATTCAATTAATTCATTTTAGCTTTGTTATATAATTTAATTGCATCACATTTTGTAGTCATTCTACTTACTTGTTTTATTTTTTGGTTCTGATGCGCTACTTTGAATGTAGTCAGACAACGCGCATCGTCAAAAAAATTGAATGGAAGTTCTTCTTCGATCACTAACTTAGCTTGTCACTCCTTTTGTAATATTTGATCGTAACTCCAATTGTGACCAGAACGATCAATTTGTGATTGAGAGCTTTTATTAATTATTTTATGCTTCTTCAAACACGACTCGTGGTGACGGAGTAATGTGTTATTTCCTTTAACTCCAAATAAGTTGTTACATATTTTGCATTGGGCTTTTTTAATACCTTCTGCAATCCACACATCGATGAAATGATCCCAAACAGCCTCTGTACATTTGCTTTGCTCACCGGTAGGACGTGGAAATATTGTACTCGAACCCAAAACTGCACTTTCGGACATAATGATATTTAGATCAATTTGTGATTGCGATATTTGTGATTCTTGTGGAGTGTTAGAAGAATCCATTATATTGTAATAATAACAATTGAAGCTTTGTAAGTATTAGAGAATATCAGAATATTAAATTGAGAGATGTGAAGATTATGAATAAAGAGAATACTGATAGAGTTGTTGAAAAAATGAATGCAGAATACTCAATACAGATATTTGAGAATTGTGAATGCTTTGCAGTTTAACAAATGATTTTTATAGGAGTAAAATATAACCGTTGTTATAAAATTATAACATATATATTTATAGATGTCTAGATTTAATTCTAATGATCTTTGGAATTTTGGAACCCCCGTGTTCATTAAGTATGGAACCCCCATGTTTATTAAGTTTTAAACTCATGACTTTTGAGTTTTGAAACTTCCAAGTCCATATATCTATAAATAAGAGCATTATAAAAGAGAATGAAAATATATAGAAAATATTATGAGACATGCCTCTTTTCTCTAATCATTCTTGTTCTTAATTTTAGTAATCTTTTATAACACGTTATCAACACGAATTGCTTCACATTCGTCTTGAAGATAATCATATTTGATTTGAAGGAGAAGGTATATTAATCTATTATATATATATATATATATATATGGATACGCAAAAAAAAATTTAGTATAACATACTGCATGTTATTCCATTCATAACCTATTATTAGAATTTGTTGATTCTTGGTTCTAGCATGCTAATGACTGTCATACTCATATGTAAGTCATCATCACACCACCCTCAAATTATCTTTTTGCTATACGATGAAATATCTAAACTTCAATTATTGTACAGTGTTTATTTTTATAAAAGTGCATTGTAATTTTGCATTCCTTCCAATCTAAATAAATCAAAAGGGATTCGATAAAATACATGATTCTTAGATATTCTCATATCTTAGCAGATAACAACTAGAAGATATAATCTTCAAAAAGGGTAGTTTTAGTTTTCGTACTAAAACAATATTTTGATATATTTCTAATGATTTTTGATATATTTCCTTTTGGCATGCATGGTAGCATATTTGATATATTTCTAATGGTTTTTGATATATTTTCTTTTGGCATGCATGGTAGCATATTTGATATATTTCTAATGATTTTTGATATATTTCCTTTTGGCATGTATAATATCATATTTGATATATTTCTAATGACCTTTTGATAAATTTTTGTATGAAGTGACAATGACAAATCTTGCCAAACTTGAATTCGTGGAACTTGATATTACGGGTAAGAATTATTTGTCATAGATCCTTGATGCCGAAATTCATCTTGATGCCATGGGTCTTGGAGACACCATTAAAGATGGTAATGAAACATCAATCCAAAACCAGGCAAAGGCCTGATATTCTTACGCCATCATCTCCATGAGGAGTTGAAGTTAGAGTATCTCACAATAAAAGATCTTCTTATTCTTTGGAAAAATTTAAAAGAAAGATATGACCATTAAAAGAAAGTTATTCTTCCAAAAGCTCGTTATGATTGGATACATTTACGATTGCAGGATTTTAAATCAGTAAGTGAATACAATTCTGTAATGTTTAAAATCAGTTCTAAATGTAAATTATATGGAGATAATATCATTGATGGAGATATGTTTGAAAAAACATTCTCTACTTTTCATGCCTCGAATGTGCTCCTGCAACATCAATATAGAGAACGAGATTTTAAGAAATATTTTGAACTAATTTCATGTCTTCTTGTGGCTGAACAAAATAATGAGCTTTTAATGAAAAATCATGAATCACAACCGACTAGTTCAGCTCTATTCCATTCTGAAGTGAATGTTACAAGATATAATAATAATTATGGTCGTGGTCGTGGTCGTAATAAAGGTCGTGGTCGTGGTCATGGGCGAGGACGTTTTAATTACTGTAACCATGATACCAAACCTTCAAAGAATGAGGAGAAACAAGAAAATGGGAAGAACATATATAACAGAGATACCAAGAAGGAAGAAAATATTTGTTATCGGTGTGGAATGAAAGGACATTAGGATCGTACCTGTCGTACGGCCAAACATCTTGTTGATCTATATCAGTCCTCTTTGAAAGGAAAGGAGAAGAACATAGAAATAAATTTTTCTCATCCACATCAAGATAATAATGATATTTATTTTGATCCTATGGATATGACACACCTTGACGTTGCAGATTTCTTTTAGCAAAATAATGAGCAAGTTAATATTTCTTGTAATGAAAATAATTAGTTCAAAATTATGTTAATCCTTTTTAAGAGTGTTTCTTTTATGCTAATAAATTCCCATGTATTTTGTTCATTTTATGTTGGTTTGTGTTATTAATATTATGTCTTATTATAGACTTATTATTTATTCCTTTTTATGAAGAAAATATGGATTGGCGTTATGTTATATATGAGCCTAATATCAGTGGTGGAGATATATGCTTAGCAGATAGTGCAACGATGCATACTATTCTCAGACATAAACAATATTTTTCAAATTTAAAAATGATGAAAGCTTATGTGAATAGAATATCAGGTTCAGCAGACTTGATTGAAGGCTCCGGAAGAGCCAATATAATGCTTCCTAGTGGAACAAAATTTATTATTGATAATGCTTTGTTTTCCACTAAATCAAGAAGGAACCTGCTAAGTTTTAAAGATATACGTCTTAGCGGTTATCATATTGAGACAACCAATGACAATGGTATAGAATATCTTTACATCATATCAAATGTCTCTACTAGAAAATAAATATTGGAAAAATTACCCGTTCTATCTTCAGGTTTGTACTATACAAGTATTAGTACAATTGAAGTCGATGCAATAATGAACCAGAAGTTCAATGAACCAAATAATTTTATTATTTGGCATGACTGATTGGGTCATCCTGGATCAATAATGATGCGAAAAATTATTGAGAATTCGCATGGTCATCCATTGAAGAACCAGAAGATTCTTCAATTTAAGGAATTATCATGTGCTGCTTGTTCTCAAGGCAAATTGGTCATTAGACCATCACCAACTAAAATTGGGATTGAGTCTCCAAAGTTTCTAGAACGTATTCAAGGAGACATTTGTGGGCCTATTCACCCACCAAGTGGACCATTTAGATATTTTATTGTTTTAATAGATGCATCTACAAGATGGTCACATATGTGCTTATTATCAAATCGCAACCTGGCGTTTGCGAGATTACTTGCTCAAATTATTAGATTACAGGCACAATTTCTGGATTATACAATCAAGACTATTCGTCTTGACAATGTTGGTGAATTTACATCCCAAACATTTAATGATTATTGCATGTCACTTGGGATAAATAATGAACATCCTGTTGCTTATGTTTATACTCAGAATGGTCTTGCTGAATCATTTATTAAACTCCTCCAGTTAATTGCAAGAACATTGCTTATGAGAACAAAACTTCCTATCTCTGTTTCGGGGCATGCTATTTTACATGCAACAACACTTATTCGCATTAGGCCAACATCATATCATAAATTCTCCCAATTACAATTAGTTTTTGGTCATGAGCCAAATATTTCCCATCTAAGAATTTTTGGTTGTACGTTATATGTTCCAATTTATCCTTCACAACGTACAAAGATGGGTTCTCAAAGGAGGCTGGGAATATATATTGGGTTTGAGTCCCCATCAATAATTAAATATCTTAAACCCTTAACAGGTGATTCATTTACTACACGATTTGCTGACTGTCATTTTGATGAGACTATGTTCCCAGTATTAAGGGGAGAAATTAAACAGCTGGATAAAGATATAACTTGGAATGCATTATCATTATTGAATTTTGATCCTCGTATAAAACAATGTGAACAAGAAGTTCAAAAGATACTTCGTTTGTAAAATATAGCAAATCAGTTACCGAATGCATTCACTGACTCAGAAGGAGTAACTAAATCTCATATACCACCAGAATACTCAAATTTCGGATTGAAGTTCCAATAGAACAATCCGCTAAAAATTGTAACAAATGAGTCTAATGCACGCCAGAAGCGTGGTAGACCAATCGGTTCGAAAGATAAAATATCTCGAAAAAGAAAAGAAGTAAATAAACAAGTGAGCATTATTGTGGAGGAAAATATTCATGAGGATGTAGACATAACTAAAACCCCAGAAGAGGTTCAGGTACCTAAAACTAATAAAAATGATGAGATCTCGATAAGTTATGTCTCTACAAAGAAAATATGGAACCGAAGTGAGATAATTATTGAAAATATTTTTTCGTATAATATATCATTTGATATAATTAATGAAAATGAGGATTTTGAGCCTAATTCTTTCGAAGAATGTAGACGCAGAAATGATTGGCCAAAATGGAAAGAAGCAATCCAGGCAGAATTAAATTCACTTACAAAACGTGAAGTTTTTGGACCTGTAGTCCAAACACCCGAAGGAGTAAATCCAGTTGGATACAAATGGGTATTTGTGTGAAAAAGAAATGAGAAAAATGAAATCGTAAGATATAAGGCACGACTTGTGGCACAAGGGTTTTCACAAAGACCTGACATTGATTATGATGAAACATATTCTCTCAAGGGTAGATGCAATTACATCATGCAGATCTTATTAGCCCGGCAACCCATGAAAAACTAGATATGTGTCTAATGGATGTTGTTACTGACCTATTTATATGGGTCAATTGATAATGATGTTTATATGAAAATCCCTGAAGGATTTAAAATGCTTGAAGCATATAATTTAAATCCCCGAGAAGTTTACTCGATCAAGTTGTAAAGGTCCCTATATGGGTTAAAGCAATCAGGACGCATGTGGTACAATCATCTTAGTGAATATTTATTGAAAGAAGGGTATAATAATAACCCTATATGCCCCGTGTTTTTATAAAGAAGTTTAATTGGTTTTGTTATCATCGCTTGTGTATGTTGATGATTTAAATATTATTGGAACTCATGGAGAGATTCCAAAGACAATGAATTATTTAAAGAAAGAATTTGAGATGAAAGATTTAGGAAAAACAAAATTTTGTCTCTCTGGCCATACGGATCGAGCATTTAGCGAGATGGAATTTTTATTCATCACCAACTTTTTACAAAGAAGGTCCTTAAAAGATTTATATGGATAAAGCTCATCCATTGAGTACCCCAATGGTTGTTAGATCACTTGATGTGAAAAAGGACCCTTTTAAACCTCTTGAGGATAATAAAAAATTACTTGGTCCTGAAGTACCATACCTCAGTGCAATTGGTGTGTTAATGTATCTTGCTAATAATACACGACCTAATATAGCATTCTCTGTGAACTTATTAGGAAGATATAGTTCTTCTCCTACCCGGAGATATTGGAATGGGGTTAAACATATTTTTCATTACCTACGGGGAACTATGGATATGGGCTTATTTTATTTAAATAATAATAATCATAAATTAGTTGGATATGCTAATGCTGGATATTTATCTGATCCACGTAAAGGTCGATCTCAAACAGGTTATCTCTTTATGTGTGGTGATACTGCTATATCATGGAGATCTACAAAGCAAACATTAGTTGCCACTTCATCAAATCATACTGAAATACTTGCAATCCATGAAGCAAGTCGAGAATGTGTATAGTTAAGATCAATGACTCAACCTATTTGTGAAACATGCGGTTTATCCTCCAGCAAAGGAACTCCAACCATTCTGTATGAAGACAATGCTGCATGTATAGCTCAATTAAAGGGATGATACATCAAAGGTGATAGAACAAAACATATCTCACCAAAATTCTTTTTCACACATAACCTTGATAAGTGTGGTGACATTGATGTTCAACAAATTCGATCAAAAGATAATCTAGCAGATTTGTTCATCAAAGCATTACCAACTACAACGTTTGTAGGATTGCGTCGCAATATTGGAATGCAACAGCTGAAAGAACTTAAGGATACATTCATGAGGGAGAGCTAATACGCGTTGTGAGACCCCGAAATTTATGAAATAAAATTATTCAATTTTTCTATTTTGGTAAATTGTTAAATTGATAAATGTTTAAAATTAAGGGTAATATATGAAATTTTTTAAAGTAAGCAAGTTAATATAAAATATTCGTTGTGTCGGGAAATATTCGATTAGTCGGGGAATATTCTTTTTGTCACGTAATATTCGTACGACAGTACAATCATTGGTGGACCCCACAACAAAATTATTATCGGATTAAGAAAGCGATAAAAATATTTTTATGAAAATAACGGCGAAAGTTTTACCATAAAAACTATTGAACTACTCGGTAGTAAAAGTACAGTAATACGCATGGTTGCATAGTAGCAGACGGTATTGATTATTAATGCTTACGTGAGAAGTCACTCAGTTTTGTTTTATTGGCATTATTAATGTAATAAAACAGAAAAGCTTTTTTATATAAAACAGAATACTTTTATAAAGTTATTCTATAAATAGAATATATTATATTCTATTATGCATAGTGTTTTGCATATTAAAATCTTTTTATATAAAATAGAATACTTTTATAAAGTTATTTGTTTTATTAGATAATAAATAGAATATATTATATTTTATTTAAAAGATTTTGCTTTAAATATGGATCGTCCAGATTAAAAGTAAATCAATCTGGACCAGATTTCATGAATTAGTTACTACTACGCAATTCCATTCTTCTATAAATAGAAGCTCATTCCTTCATCATTTCTTATGAATTCACTGAAACTCTAGAGAGAGAAACTATAGAGAGAATTCTTCTTCTGTAATCTCGAGCGTATTTCTTTAGAGTTTAAGAAAGCTTTGAGCGTAGAAGATAGTATAAATTTTCTTCAAGTATATTCCCGCCCTACCGGTCAGAATACTCTTCTTTCAAAGGTGAAGATAAGTGATGAAAATTATCTTCGTCCTGGGTGCAAAAAGGAATTCAGAATCACAATTATGATTATGATTTATTCATATGATTGTGGACAGGAATTGTTGATTGACGTTAAAGGGATAAAACATTATTGGTGGACTTTTAACATGGAGAAGATAATAGACCTGATGGTCTATTTGACTCTTTTAATGGATTACTCATTCCGCTGCAACTATGGTTGAAAAGTTTTATCATCTACCATATGTTCTAAATCTCTGATTTATTATTGACAAAAACTATTGATAATTTAATTATCTTTAGTTATGATATTCTTTACTGGGCTAGTTGTGCTCACCCTTTTGCTTCACAATTCCTTTCGTGTAATAAAAGTGTAGTTGAATTCGAGTGGGGATAACAGGGAATAGAAGCGGTGGTCTATAGCTGTTGAGGTTCTCCCTAAATAGTATGGAAATAATTTTATTGAGAACTGTAGATAAGTGTGTCGTATTGTATACGTCATTTGATATTTAATTTTGGTGAACCAAATAGGGTGAGGCGAACCCAACTTTGGAAGGGTGTTTTGTCACTATCATACAAGATGTCTAATGACATACAACCTCGTGTTATAATATATTTGAAATATAATTTTCACTTAGAGACAGTGGAGATAGTTATATGTCAAGAGAAGACTCACCATTGGAAGGAACATAATAGTAATCTTCTCATTTTTCTTTGGGGTCTATTGGGTCAACCAAGGATAATTCTCTGGACATATGATATCTATCATAACTTAGATTCACGGCCTCCCATGTATCACGAAGGTTTCTTGAGCACTTCCCAAAGATTTTAATTTCTAAAAGCAGGTTTTTATTTGTACTTTTTGTAAAGTACCATTGTAAGGTTGTGGTCAAGGCACCATGAGAGTTACATACATTTGTATTAAAACTCACAAAGATAATTCGTCGATTTATTCTGCATTTACGATTCAACAGATTGTATAAATGAAGTTTGTATTTGATTTTTATAGTGTGATATCTGACGACTCAAGATGGGTGATGTATATCTATTTTGGGGGCGTCACATTTGGTATCAGAGCTTAGGGATATGGTAGCTGGCGGAGATATGAGTCTAGAACTAGGAGGGGAGGAACGAGTAATATGCTTCGCTAGTGTGTGACTTACCTAAGCTGAAATTGTTTACTTGATAAGTTGACAAATTATGATATGTTAATTAACCTTTGTTTTGAAGTATATTCTATAATGATATCTGAAACCCAGGAGATGAGCAATGAGAAAATCATGATACAGACGAAATAACCGGAAAGGTACAATCCAAAAAGAAAGTTAGGTATTCTCATCTCTTCGAAATACCAGGTACGTACGTAAATTTCGAGAGCGAAATTTCATAAGGAGGGGAGATTGTGAGACCCCAGATTTTATGAAATAAAATTATTCAATTTTTCTATTTTGGTAAATAGTTAAATTGATAAATGTTTAAAATTAAGGGTAATATGTGAAATTTTTTAAAGTAAGCAAGTTGATATAAAATATTCGTTGTGTCGGAAAATATTCGATTAGTCGTGGAATATTCTTTTTGTCAGGGAATATCCATACGACGGTACAATCATTAGTGGACCCCACAACGAAATTATTGTCGGATTGAGAAAACGACAAAAATATTTTTATGAAAATAACGGCGGAAGTTTTACCGTTAAAACTATTGAACTACTCGGTAGTAAAAGTACAGTAATACGCGTGGTTGCAGAGTAGCACACGGTATTGATTATTAATGCTTACGTGAGAAGTCACTTAGTTTTGTTTTATTAGCATTATTAATGTAATAAAACAGAAAAGATTTTTATATAAAATAGAATACTTTTATAAAGTTATTCTATAAATAGAATATATTATATTCTATTATGCATAGTATTTTGCATAGTAAAATCTTTTTATATAAAACAGAATACTTTTATAAAGTTATTCGTTTTATTAGATTATAAATAGAATATATTATATTTTATTTAAAAGATTTTACTTTAAATATGGATCGTCCAGATTAAAAGTAAATCAATCTAGAAACCGTTCATGAATTAGTTACTATACGCAATCCATTCTTCTATAAATGAAGCTCATTCCTTCATTATTTCTTATTTAATTCAATTTGAAACTCAGAGAGAGAAACTATAGAGATAATTCTTCTTCTGTAATCTCGAGCGTATTTCTTTAGAGTTTAAGAAAGCTTTGAGCGTAGAAGATAGTACAAATTTTCTTCAAGTATATTCCCGCCCTACCTGTCGGAATACTCTTCTTTCAAAGGTGAAGATAGGTGATGAAAATTATCTTCGTCCTGGGTGCAAAAAGGAATTCAGAATCACAATTATGATTATGATTTATTCATATGATTGTGGACAGGAATTGTTAATTGACGTTACAGGGATAAAATATTATTGGTGGACTTTTAACATGGAGAAGATAATAGACCTGATGGTCTATTTGACTCTTTTAATGGATTGCTCATTCCGCTGCAACTATGGTTGAAAAGTTTTATCATCTACCATATGTTCTAAATCTCTGATTTATTATTGACAAAAAATAATGATAATTTAATTATCTTTAGTTATGATATTCTTTACTGGGCTAGTTGTGCTCACCCTTTTGCTTCACAATTCCTTTCAGGTAATAAGAGTGTAGCTGGGTCGAGGGGGGATAACAGGGGAATAGAACGGTGGTCTATAGCTGTTGAGGTTCTCCCTAAATAGTATGGAAATAATTTTATTGAGAACTTTAGATAAGTGTGTCGATTGTATCGTCTATTTGATATTTAATTTTGGTGAACCAAATAGGGTGAGGCGAACCCAACTTTGGAAGGGTGTTTTGTCACTATCATACAAGATGTCAATGACATACAACCTCGTGTTATCATAAGATGTGGTTATACATCCACTCTTTGAGTATATTTATAGTACTACCTATATGATCTTGGAGTTTATTTGAAATATAATTTTCACTTGGAGACAGGGAGATAGTTATATGTCAAGAGAAGACTCACCATTGGAAGGAACATGATAGTAATCTTCTCGTTTTTCTTTGGGGTCTATTGGGTCAACCAAAGAAAATTCTCTGGACATATGATATCTATCATAACTTAGATTCATGGCCTCCTATGTACGAAGGTTTCCTTGAGCACTTCCCAAAGATTTTAATTTCTAAAACAGTTTTTGATTGTACTTTTATGTAAAGTACCATTGTAAGGTTGTGGTCAAGGCACCATGAGAGTTACATACATTTGTATTAAAACTCACAAGATAATTGCGTCGTCGATCCTCGCATTTACGCTCAACAATGATTGTATAAATGAAGTTTGTATTTGATTTTTATAGTGTGATATCTGGCGACTCAAGATGGGTGATGTATACCTATTTTGGGGGCGTCACATTTGGTGTCAGAGCTTAGGGATATGGTAGCTGGCGGAGATATGAGTCTAGAACTAGGAGAGGAGGGACGAGTAATATACTTCGCTAGTGTGTGACTTACCTAAGCTGAAATTGTTTAATTGATAAGTTGACAAATTATGATATGTTAATTAACCTTTGTTTTGAAGTATATTCTAGAATGATATCTGAAACCCAGGAGATGAGCAATGGGAAAATCATGATACAGAGGAAATAACCGGAAAGGTACAATCCGAAAAGAAAGTAAGATATTCTCATCTCTTCGAAATACCAGGTACGTACGTAAATTTCGAGAGCGAAATTTCATAAGGAGGGGAGATTGTGAGACCCCAGATTTTATGAAATAAAAGTATTCAATTTTTCTATTTTGGTAAATAGTTAAATTGATAAATGTTTAAAATTAAGGGTAATATGTGAAATTTTTTAAAGTAAGCAAGTTGATATAAAATATTCGTTGTGTCGGGAAATATTCGATTAGTCGGGGAATATTCTTTTTGTCAGGGAATATCCGTACGACGGTACAATCATTGGTGGACCCTATTAACGAAATTATTGTTTGATCGAGAAAAACGACAAAAATATTTTTATGAAAATAACGGCGGAAGTTTTACCGTTAAAACTATTGAACTACTCCCTTAGTAGTAAAGTATGAAGAATCTGGCGTGGTTGCAGAGTAGCACACCGGTATTGATTATTAATGCTTATGTGAGAAGTCACTTTTAGTTTTGTTTTATTAGCATTATTAATGTAATAAAATGTAAAAGATTTTATATAAAATGTAATACTTTTATAAAGTTATTCTATAAATGTAATATATTATATTGTATTATGCATAGTGTTTTGCATAGTAAAATCTTTTTATATAAAACAAAATACTTTTATAAAGTTATTCGTTTTATTAGATTATAAATAGAATATATTATATTTTATTTAATAGATTTTGCTTTAAATATGGATCGTCCGATTAAAAGTAAATCAATCTGGACCTTTCATGAATTAGTTACTATGCAGTCCATTCTTCTATAAATAGATGCTCATTCCTTCATTATTTCTTACGAATTCACTGAAACTCTAGAGAGAGAAACTATAGAGAGAATTCTTCTTCTGTAATCTCGAGTGTATTTCTTCAGAGTTTAAGAAAGCTTTGAGCGTAGAAGATAGTACAAATTTTCTTCAAGTATATTCCCGCCCTACCGGTCGGAATACTCTTCTTTCAAAGGTGAAGATAGGTGATGAAAATTATCTTCGTCCTGGGTGCAAAAAGAAATTCAGAATCACAATTATGATTATGATTTATTCATATGATTGTGGACAGGAATTGTTGATTGACGTTACAAGGATAAAACATTATTGGTGGACTTTTAACATGGAGAAGATAATAGACCTGATGGTCTATTTGACTCTTTTAATGGATTGCTCATTCCGCTGCAACTATGGTTGAAAAGTTTTATCATCTACCATTGTTCTAAATCTCTGATTTATTATTGACAAAAACTATTGATAATTTAATTTATTTTTAGTTATGATATTCTTTACTGGGCTAGTTGTGCTCACCCTTTTGCTTCACAATTCCTTTCAGGTAATAAGAGTGTACCTGGGTTGAGCGGGGATAACAGGGGAATAGAACGGTGGTCTATAGCTATTGAGGTTCTCCCTAAATAGTATGGAAATAATTTTATTGAGAACTTTAGATAAGTGTGTCGTATTGTATACGTCATTTGATATTTAATTTTGGTGAACCAAATAGGGTGAGGCGAACCCAACTTTGGAAGGGTGTTTTGTCACTATCATACAAGATGTCTAATGACATACAACCTCGTGTTATCATAAGACAGGGTTGTGCACATCCACTTGCTGAGTATATCTACGAGTACTACCTATATGATCATGGAGTTTATTTGAAATATAATTTTCACTTCGAGACAGTGGAGATAGTTATATGTCAAGAGAAGACTCACCAATGGAAGGAACATGATAGTAATCTTCTCGTTTTTCTTTGGGGTCTATTGGGTCAACCAAGGAAAATTCTCTGGACATATGATATCTATCATAACTTAGATTCATGGCCTCCAATGTACGAAGGTTTCCTTGAGCACTTCCCAAAGATTTTAATTTCTAAAACAGTTTTTGATTGTACTTTTATGTAAAGTACCATTGTAAGGTTGTGGTCAAGGCACCATGAGAGTTACATACATTTGTATTAAAACTCACAAGATAGTTGTCGTCAGATTCGTATTTACGTTCAACAAATTGTATAAATGAAGTTTGTATTTGATTTTTATAGTGTGATATATGGCGACTCAAGATGGGTGATGTATACCTATTTTGGGGGCATCACACGCGCTGTACTCTTTTTTCCTTAACCAAGTTTTTTTCCCATTGAGTTTTTCCTGGTAAGATTTTTAATGAGGCAGCTTTCAATGCAGTATGATTTACATAATATCTGATAGACATCCAAATGAAGTGTTATAAAATTATAACATATATATTTATGGATGTCTAGATTTAATTGAATGATCTTTGGAATTTTGGAACCCCCATATTCATTAAGTATGGAATCCCCATCTTCATTATGTTTTAAACTCATGACTTTTGAGTTTTAAAACTTCCAAGTCCATATATCTCTATAAATAAGAGCATTGTTAAAAGAGAATGAAAATATATAGAAAATATTATGAGACATGCCTCTTTTCTTTAATCATTCTTGTTCTTAATTTTAGTAATCTTTTATAACAACCGTTTATTTGTACTATTAATTTATTTATTTTACTGAGCTTTATGATTTATCAGACGAACGGGACAACTCAATTTTGAATGTTTCTTATTGGAATTTGCTAGTCAACTATTTTGGATTGGAAAGTTCATTGAACTTTCTTCTTTTATCTTCAATTCTCAATACTTCAATAGTTTACAATTATGGTACTATCATGACTCATCTAAACCGAAAGTGAAACTCCACTAAAAGTCTAAAATCAATTAAATGGCCTACTGAATGCATTCCACTCAAATGTGATATAAATAATGGTATTATAATATTAAAGTCACCAATTACTTTGTAAAGATGATGTTTTAAATTTAAATTATTATAAAATTATATAAATAATTAATAATATTGTTAGATAAATTAGAATTTTTAATTATTAAAAGTTAATTAAAAACATTTAATATATTAAACTAGAAAAATATTAAGTTTAAAACGAAGTCTTGTTTTGATTTTGAGAAATAATACTTTTACAATTAAATGTCCCTTAATATATATATATGCACAATTATAAGGAAAATGATTGTATATAATTAAATATATATTGTATCAATTATTTATAATGTAATTAAATTCTCATAATTAATTACCATACTTAATTCTCATAATTAATTAATACGTTCAGCATTAAAAAGAAAAGTAATTTTCTATTTTTAATTATATATCCTTTATTGTCTCATTCTTTATATGTGTAGTTTAATTATTTTAGATAAATAAAAATTATTTGACATCCGAATTGTCATTTAACAATGAATACTTACTAGCCTATTAGCCTATTAGAGTATTAGCCTATTAGCCTATTAGTAAAAGTAATGAGGAGGCATCATATTAGCCTATTAAGCATACTAGCCTATTAGGCCGGCAAAGGCTAGTCACTAGCCAATAGCCACTAGGTTGTTTGCCTGTTTGTAGTCACTAGTCAGCTTAGTGTATTGGCAATTGCTTTGTGTCATTGTAGGCTTATAGCCGTTATAGGCTGCTTCATGCTTGGGCCTTGGGGCCTGCCGCCTGGGAATGACTGACCAGGCCAAATGTCGGACCAGGCCAGTTTGGGCTTTTTAGAAAGTCAGGCTAGGCCGAATATTTGTTAAAAATTGTGGAATATGCTTATGTGCCTTAAGCTAGCCGGGAACTGGTGTCGGCTGACTCCAGCTTGGTTTTAACTGGGGCGGGGCTCAGCGATCAATGCCAGTTCATTCTGCCACGGGCCATTTGTGCAACACTAGGACTCGGGAATGGTTGTGTATATACCAAATGATGCAGAGTACAAAATTGAGATGGATCATAATAATCCATATCTTCTGTCTCTACATCATCTTGCAACGTCCGAGATGTAGATGGGATGTCGCGTGCTTGAGATGTTGACGGGATGTTCTCATGATCTCTAAACTGGTGTTCGTGTAAACTGGTGTTGAGGATGTATCCATACGTCATGTCAGATCCACGTGTGCGAGGTTCCCTAATTTGTGTGACGGGATTAGTTGGTTGATTGTCTAACAAGTGTGTCTGGCCTACATGAGTAAGGGTTGTAGTACATATCCTCATAGCTTCAGTAATATGAAGAATTGTTTCAGCATTTACGTTTACGCATTTGTATCCCTCTACCAATGTATGGTATACACGTGCAAGATTCTCAATCTGTTAGATAATATACGTTGAATATGTAATGTCATAGGTAAAATCAGAGTATCAACGTATTTATAGTGTTTTACTATATTATTTTATTTTATGCAAGACTATAACAAATAATAATAATCATCATTTAAAAAATAACAGTGTAACAATGAATTAATTCTTTTCTAACATACCAAATAAGTAGTAGCTCCATATGTCCCCTAGAACTCCCCCGTCGTCTGCTCAGCCAGCCTAGGATTTAAAATCTGATGTCGTGTAACGCTGCGATACCAAGACATATAATTAGGGTCACACTCTGGATACTCATCTGTATCCTCTCCAATTACCACAAGAGTTTGACTATTACCCCCCAATGTTATGCAGTAGTAGTGTTGTGCCTCCGAGTTTTATTCGAGCTGCCAGTAATGTTGTGAAGATATCTGTGATTTTCTGGTGCCCGAGGTATGAACTGTCATATACCAAACTGTCAGAGCACTCTGTCTGCATGATGTCATTCCACAACATCAAAATATATCAGTGGACATCTAATACGCCAAAGACCCTGACCAGTACTCCAATATGCTGGCAATAAATTCATCACAACTTCTGTATATGGTTGCCAGATAACTAGGCTGTATCGATGGATTGGCACGGTATGTTGAGCAACACGGTCCAACACGTAATGCACGTTCCACCTATAAGGGGTAGTAATTGTTAATGGTTTATTTGTTTACATATCATTTTGTATTGCTAAAGTACTTTTGTAACTAATATAACAAAATTTTAATTAATGTTTGCATATCATTTTAATTTTCAATATCAATATACGATAAGTTTCAATTACCTTGCACCCCACGGCCGGTGTGGCAAAGGAAATTGTGTAGATAAGCTAGATTCTGATAACAAGTCTGTAAGCATGTCATCATGATCTGGTTGCCTACACGGTGCTATAGATGTAAAGCGCTGCCAAGTCCATATCTATAACCGTACAATAACAATTTAGACAATGTATTTTAAATTATATGAATATGTTATTAACAAATAAGTCAAATAAATCATTACCTGTAATAATAATAAGCAGCCTGCGACATCGCTGGTAGCTACATTAGTCCCACGACATAAATGATGATATAAATACCCTAGACATGGATCTGCTTTCAAATTTGACTTAAAATAAATATACAAATACGGTTTGATACATCACCTATTCGAAATAAATCAAATACTAGATGTAATATAAATACAATTTTAAATATATAATGAAATCACTCCAAATGTAGTTTTGAGTTTTAATACAAATATCATCTACTATTCATGTAAAAAGGATTCAAACTCAAAATAAGTCCTCAATACATTTATTATCACACTATTTCATAGAATAGTGAGGACTACTAATGCTATCATCCTGATCCATTCCATTCCCCACTAATTTATCCACGAACTTCTCGCTACATTCTCATTTCATTGAAGAGAACGAAATGAAATCAAAAGGTGAAATTCAACTAAATGGATTTTGGCCAGTAAGAAATATTATGGCATCATTCACCAAGATAACGCAGAATGGAATAACAAAAGAATTCACCAGGGCATGTGATGAATAATCGCACGTATAAAAGTTATTCCAACAAAATAATAAAGAATGGAATGGACCAGTCACATGCGTAATCCGCATGAGATGGATATATTCCAACATAATAATAAAGAATGGAATAAATGAAGAATTTCACTGTGTCACGCATGTAATACGCATGCATGTGATATTCATTGCAGGTGATATTCCAATGCAGGATAATAAAGAATGTAATAACAATGTAATTCACCAGGAAGATATCGATAAGACCAAGATGCATAAAGTTATTCCATCGTAATAATAAAGAATGGAACTAGGATGGAACCAGGTCACGCAGAATCCGCATGCATGTGATATTCCAACATAATAATAAAGAATGGAATAATGCAATTTCACCATGTATACTAGTAGTCTCACAGATACAAAAGTTATTCCAACAGAATAATAAGGAATGGAATAACAATAGCTCTCTTCATGAATACTGAAAGAAATAATACCCCTTACTATAATAATAATATCCCTTACCTTAGAAAAGCTGGATCTTTGGAGTAGAGAGGTAGAAGTACTTTCTTCTTTCTTCTCTCTATAATTTCTCTCTATAATAATTGCTTCTATAGCTTTTGTGAATTGGTGAAAAATGAAGGAATAATGAGCTTCTATTTATAGAAAAATATAGTTTCGATAATTGCACGTTTTGGGGCTCGAAATATTATAGTATAATACCTTCCACTTTTCTTTCATTTTTAATTTAGTCCTACAAGTATTATCAAACTTGCACCACCTCCCCTAATAGTAAATAATGTGAATTAATAGTACAATCATGTGACTTAATAGTTATAATCATGTGAAAATATTTAATTACAAAGATAAGTACCTCCATCTATACCTCTATTTTTAACTTAGTCATGCAAGTATTATCAATCTTGCACCACCTCCCCTGATAGTACATGTGTGTGAATCAATAGTACACACATGTGAATAAATAGTTATAATCATGTGAATTAATAGCAATTAATTCCTCATTTATCCGATTAATTACCCGATAACTTCCAGACATCAATTATTATCAAAATAAATGTTAATTTTCACTAACACTAATAATTCCAACACAATGGAACTATCAATTTCATCTTTAATCAATACGAATTTATTCATCATTAATATTATAACTCACAATATTTAACAACCAGGTAGTTCCCAGGAAAGAGGGGGCTTTCCGATAAGGATTTCTCCTTATTAGCGAGCAATTAGATGACCAAACCTCTCCTTGACAAAACTTCTAGATATTGTAAATATTACAATTTAATAATATGAATAACTTTGTCGTCTCAATTATTGATTTAATAATATATCATATTATATACGGATGATCTTGTGTGACAATAATCGAATCAATAATATGAGAGATATGATGCAAAGAATTATCGTAGTAATAATTGAGTATAACCGAGTGACTTCTCACGTAAGCATCAATAACAAATACCGTGTGCTACTATGCAACCACGCTGTCTTCATTTGTATTTTTTACTACCGGGTAGTTCAGCGGTTTTACTTCAGAACACTTTCGTAGTTATTTTTATAAAAGATAATTACATCATTTTCTAAATACAACAATACTTACATTGTGGGGTCCACCAATGATTGTGACATCGTCATTTAATATTCCCCGACCAATCGAATATTATATAACAACTTGCATACTTTGCAAAATTTTTAAATATTACCCACAACTATAACATTATATCAAATCCACACCATAATATTAAAAAAAATATTTCGAGAAATTTAAATCTTTATTCATAAAATTTGGGGTCTCACAATCTCCCCTCCTTATGAAATTTCACCCTCGAAATGTACGTATGTACCTGGTATGCCGAAGAGATGAGGATACCTTGACTTCATTTCATATTCCAACTCTTGAGGTATAACCTTTGAGTGTCGAATATGATTCTTCTTATCCAAGATTTTAACACGTATCTCATCATACGTTAAATCTTCTGCTATCTCGTCTAGTTCCAATTCAATAATGTGGTTCGGGTCATCCACATATTTATGTAACATCAATACGTGAGAAATGTTATGAACACGCGACATACTTGGCGGTAAAGCGAGTCTATAGGCCACAGTTCCTACTCGATCGAGGATTTCAAATGGGCCAATTAAATCGAGGGTTGAGATTTCCTCTATTCATCGACTCTTGCTTCTAGAATAACGCCTTCTTGAACCTTCTTCTTCATATTCATCATCTCCAGGTGTGTAGATTGAGCGGCTTTAACTTTATCGATTAATGTCGATTCTATTTGTATATTCGCTATCTTCACGTGGGTCCCTAGAGTCTTTAACTCTATCTTCATCATTTGTAAGTTATACGAAATAGGTTGTTGTGTTAACAACATCACATTCGTAAACGCATATGATCTTCTACTCAACGCGTCAGCTACCACGTTCACTTTTCCACGATGATATTGAATGGTATGATCGTAATCTTCAACAGCTCGAGCCAACGTCTTTGGCGCATTATACATTCATTTTGGTTAAAGAAATATTTAAGGGTTGAAGAAATGGGTTTTGTACTGGGGTCAATACAAAATTTGATTTCACGCTCTAGGGGTAGGCTATGAAGTTCTTCAGGAATACGTCAGGAAATTTATTAACAATAGAAATATCATTCAAAACTGTGACTCTCATCCAAGACTTGGATAGTACGTCATATTGATACCCATCAACTTCCCATCGTTATTCACGACGTCGCCTACAGAAAGTCTGGCTTTAGTGCATTCCACACAAGAAAGTCAACAATGAAAGGCTCGGGGCTCTTTACTTATGGCTTGATATGCCAATGATTGACTTTAGTGGTTTGGTTGCTTCAGATTCAGATAACAAAAGTTGGTTAGGAATATGAAAGCTAACAACCTTACGAAAAGCATGATGAGTAGTTAACCAATCGATTCCTAAAATTACATCAAAGGCAAGTATTTTCAAAGAGATAAGATCGACAGGTAATGTGAAAGTGTCGATTTGAATCAAACAAGATTTATAAAGAGTGGAGGTAACGAAGGTTTCTCCTAACCGAGTTTCAACCGATAAGTCAAAGTTTAATTTTTCGGAGTCAAATTTAAACATTGAGCGTAAGCAAGAGAGATAAAAGAATGGATAGAACCGGTATCTAATAAGGTATAGACTTCGCAAAAATTTATAATTAACTAACTTGTGCTAACTTCGTTCGGGTTACTCGCTTTTTGAGAAGTCACAAAAAATGCTCTTCCTGAAACCACCGACTTTATTTTGTCCGTATCCGCCTTTGGTGTCTCCATCCCAGCTGAACTTGCCTTCCCTGAACGACAAAAATCGAGCTAGGTGACCTTCTCTTCCACAATTATAATAAAGTTTTGGACCGCTGCGTCATGCTTTGGTGATATGTCCCGCCTCCGCATTTGAAGCATATGATAGATGGTCGTTTTCCTTCCTTAACAACGGGTGTTGATGCTGACGTCTTTCCATCATTGTTGAATCTCCTCTTCTTGAAATGTCCATTCTTATTGTTTTGGCCATGATTACCACCGAAGTGGTTACCATTTCTGGCATGTTGATTCCTTCCACGCTTATTGTCACCACTTCGATGACTGCTATCACCATTTTGCCGGCTACTCTCTTTTGGTTGGGTTGACTCATTATCGCGCTCCAATAACTGAGCCCTATTAACAATATCTGAATACAAACACAGTTTATGAGAGATAAGATATTGATGTATCTCGGGTTTCAAACCTCTTAGAAACATTCGCGTCATTCTCTCCTCATTATCAACCAAATGGGACGCAAACCGGGACAAATCAACAAACTTAGCTTCGTACTGCGATACGGTCATGTTGTTTTGCTCCAGTTTAATTAACTCTACTTCTTTCATGTGACGAATACTTTCGGGAAAGTACTTGTCGTTGAACAGTTCTTGGAACTTCTCCCAAGACATCTTTGTCTGCGGCGAGGTTGAGTACGCTTACTGATTCCCACCAAGTAATCTACCGCCGCAATAACATGAAGGTGGCAAAAGGAACTTTTGCTCCTCGGAGCATCCCAAGACATCAAATATCTTGTTGATCGCTTTATCCACGTCTCGCCTTAAGTGGTTTTGGCTTTCCAAAAACTCCGGTGGTCCCAGCTCCTCGAATGAGCAGTTTTAGCGGTGACTATCCGAGAGAGTTGCCGGTGTTTCCACCGCATTTTGGATAGAGCCACTCTCACCGATGTCGCATGAATCAGATAAAGCCTCCGAACATTCCATCGTTCATCATTTGGTCAATGTTGTCGTTTGCATGAGGATTGTCGCCTTCGATGCATATTATCCCCGATTATTGATCTGTGGAGACTCAGCGGTCTCTGTGCTCCATTGCTATTTTCAACATTCTCTGGATGTCATTTTCAAATACCGCCACAAAACAAGGGTTAATTAACATATCACATATTATCCCTATACTCTAACCGACCAATTAAATACCAAATAAACTTAAGTAGGTCATACTAGCAAAGGAATTCCCCGTCTCTCCCCTCCTAGTTCTTGTCTCACATCTCAGCCAGGGATCATATCCCTAAGCTTTGATACCAACTGTGACGCCCCCAAAATAGGTATACATCGCCTATTTTGAGTCACCAAATACATGGTACAGAATACAAATACAATCTTAAATATACAACATGAGCTGTGAGTTTTAATACAAATATTGTGTTCTAGACAGTATTCAAACTCAAAATAAGTCCTCAATACATTTATTATCACACTATTTTATAAAATAGTGAGGACTACTAATGCTATCATCTGGACCGTCACACTATTTCCATGAAAAGATACTGGATGAAGCGCAAATATCCAGGATATTCTACTAATTTCATAGAGTATAGAAGCCAAAACTTTAACCAACTGAGTATAATAGAATATATGAACCTGCAAATGGATTTTCGTCCGCCATGCGGTAATCCACGTAGACAGATCATTTCAACAATTTAATAAGGAATGAATACAAAGTATCATTCACCATGCATGTGGTAATCCACATAGACAGGTTATTCCAACAAAATAATAAAGAATGGAATAACAGAAGAATTCACCATGCATGCGATAGTATGCAGACAAGTTATTCCCAATGTAATAATAAAGAATGGAACCAGTCATGCGAAATCCACGCTATGAGCATGATATTCCAAATGAATAATAAAGAATGGAATAACAACAGAATTCACAGTGCACGCGATAGACCGCACAGCGGAGTTATTCCAACAGATAATAAATAATGGAACCGTAAATGCGTAATACGCGCATGTGATATTCCAATGTAATAATAAAGAATGGAATAATGAAGAATTTCACCATGTATGCGGTACTCAGATAGATAGGTTATTCTAACGTAATAATAAATAGTGGAACGAGGTAAATACGTAATACGCATGCATGTGATATTCCAACAGGATAATAAAGAATGTAATAACAATGTAATTCACCGAGCATACGATAGATCGCATGCATTACACGTTATTCCAATAGAATAATAAAGAATGGAACCATGATGGAACCAGGTCATGCGTAATCCGCATGCATGTGATATTCCAACATAATAATAAAGAATGTAATAATGAGGAATTTCACCATGTATATACGGTAGTCTGCAGATACAAAAGTTATTCCAATGTAATAATAAGGAATGGAATAACAATAGCTCTCTTCATGAATATGAAAAGAAATAATACCCTTACTATAATAATAATATCCCTTACCTTAGAAAGAAACTGGATACTGGAGTAGAGAGGTAGCAGACTTCTCTTCTTCTTTCTCTCTATAATTTCTCTCTATAATAATTGCTCTATAGCTTTTGTGAATTGGTGAGAAATGAAGGAAGAATGAGCTTCTATTTATAGAAAAATATAGTTTTGATAATTGCACGTTTTGGGGCTCGAAATATTATAATATAATACCTTCAACTTTTCTTTCATTTTTAATTTAGTCCTGCAAGTATTATCAAACTTGCACCACCTCCCCTAATAGTAAATAATGTGAATTAATAGTACAATCATGTGACTCAATAGTTATAATCATGTGAAAATACGAATTACAGTATAGTACCTCTATCTATACCTCTATTTTTAACTTAGTCATACACGTATTATCAATCTTGCACCACCTCCCCTAATAGTACATGAATGTGAATCAATAGTACATACATGTGAATAAATAGTTATAATCATGTGAATTAATAGAAATTAATTCCTCATTTATCCGATTAATTACCCGATAACTTCCAGACATCAATTATTATCGAAATAAATGTCGATTTTTACTAATACTAATAATTCCAACTCAATGGAACTATCAATTTCATCTTTAATCAATACGAACTTATTCATCATTAATATTATAACTCATAATATTTAACAACCGTGTCGTTCCCGGAAAGAGGGGCTTTCAGATAAGGATTTCTCCTTATTGGGCCGCAATTAGATGACCAAACCTCTCCTCGATGTAACTTCTGACATTGTAAATATTGCAATTTAATAATATGAATAACTTTGCAGTCTCAATTATTGATTTAATAATATATCATATTATACGAGATGATCTTCGTAACAATAATTGAATCAATAAATATGAGAGATATGATGCAAAGCAATTATCGTAGCAATAATTGAGTATAAGCGAGTGACTTCTCACGTAAGCATCAATAACCAATACCGTGTGCTACTTATGTAACCGCAGCGTCTTATCATACTTTTTTACTTAGGGTAGTTCAACAGCTTTTATTCGGTAACACTTTCGTAGTTATTTTTATAAAAGATAATTTTGTCGTTTTCTAAATACGACAATATTTCCATTGTGGGGTCCACCAATGATTGTGTCGTCGTACGAATATTCCCTGTTAAAACGAATATTCCCCGACCAATCGAATATTATATAACAACTTGCTTACTTTGCAAAATTTTGAAATATTACCCATAACTATAACATTATATCAAATCCACACCATAATATTAAAAAAAAATATTTTGAGAAATGTAAATCTTTATTCATAAAATTTGGGGTCTCACACCAGCTGTATGTATGCACCGTCCCTATATCCTCTAGTAAAGGTAAAAACCTTAATTTAACACAATTTTGTGTACAATCACAAAGTATGTTAGCTATGAGTATAAGTAGGTGAGCCCTAATGTGGTATGCTAATGTTAAATCAGTAACATCTGTATCTATTAAATCTAACAGCCACCCCAACCTAATACTATTAGCACTAATATCTACATGAGGAGTCGGTCTATTTTCGAGGAGATGCTCAGCTAAATTTCACAACTCCAGAATTGTAGCAATCTCGTTATTAGTATGCGTCACAGGGGATCCAAGAGTTGGAAGACCCATTAGTACCTCCACATCTTGGAGGGTGATAGTACTCTCGCCAATGGAAAGATGGAATGTGTGAGTCTCCACTCGCCATCTCTCTATCATGGTTGTGATCAAAGCACGATCATATCTATTTTGTCATATTCTATATACTCCATAAAATCCAGCATGTGCAATACTATGAAGAATGTGCAAATCAGTATTTTCCACCGCTGAAAATATCCCTCATCAACACGCCTACATTTAAGAAGAGTTGGCTCCTATAAAATGTTTAAATATGTTAAAGTGTTTTTAAATTTCATGCAAGCCCAGGTTCATCGTTTCTGTCTTCGTCATCTTCAAAGCAATTTTGCATCTGCAAACCCAGGTTCTGAATTAAAATTGCTCTGTTGGAAAGCAGGGAGCACCCATCAAGTACGAAAATTTGAGACATACATGAAAGATATTAAAAAAAATATCGCGTGAAGCTTATGATTGGTTGCGTAATATCCCGCCGGAGATGTGGGCACTTTCCCATGACCGTGGCTGTCGATATGGTGTAACGAGCTCAAACTTAGTGGAATGTTTTAACAACAATATAATGTCTACTCGAAACTTACCGATCACTGTTGTGGTTGAATATATATTTTACCGATCTGTGGAACTGTTCAATCCGAAATGGACGAAATCTTTGAAAGAAATTAATGATGGGCACAAGTTTTATACTGAGTCTAGAAAAAATTTTAAAAGAATTATGCAGAAGGCAACGACTCACATAGTAAATTCATACAATGTACTAACTGGTATATTTGATGTCAAAACTGCACGAGTTTGACGCGGTAACAATTGGAAGGGAGGCAATATACAAGTTGTGCGATTAAACGAATGGTCTTGCTCATGCGGAAAATGGAAAGAAGAACGATGCCCTTGTTCTCATGTTGTTGTTGCATGTATGAAGATAAAAAAAGATTGGCGTCTGTACATTGCAGATCATCACAAGAATGTACAATATGCAAAAATGTGGGAACCTAACTTCCAGCCACTTATGCATCAAGACTATTGGATCTTCTCGCTACCAAATAATTGGGAAGCTTTTAGAATTTTAATACCTAATGCAATTTGAAGAGGACAAAGAAAAAAGATAGAGAGAGATGTGGCACGACAAGGATTCACACAGAGATTGACATGTCCAATAGAGTTGTCCATTGTAGTGTATGTGGACAGGAAGGACACACAAAGCGTAATAAATATTGTACTAAAGTACCACAACTTCAACGTCATTAAATATTATATGTAAACTATGACGCCCCCAAAATAAGTATACAACACCCATTCTGAGTCGTCAATAACATGGTATAGAAACAACTACAACATTATTAATACAACATAAAAACTATGAGTTTAAATACAAATATTGTCTTCTAGACAATATCAACACTCAAATACGTCCTCATTACAATTATTGATATATTATTTTACAAAAATAGTGAGGACTACTAAACAACTTCTAGAACCATCATTCCACACCCCGATTAGTACTCGCTACATTCTCGCCTCTTGAGAAGAAAAATGGAACAAAAAGGAAAAGGGTAAGCTCAACTAGCCCAGTAAAGAATATTATGACTAAGATAATATAAAAAAAATTATCGTTAGTCTTCAACAGGGAAAAATCTGATAAAATACAATAGACAACAAGTTTTGGATCAATATTCGTAATGAAAAATAATAATTCATAGTTGCGTTACGTAGAGAATGAAATCTACTATTATCTATGAATTTAAAAGTCCATCATCAATATTTTACCCCTGTAACATCAATCAATATACATCTTGAATCAAATATTCATCTTTGCACTACAGGCCAAAGATATTCATCAGTTGGTCATGTTCATCTCAACACCTGTACATCTTTGCACTACGGGCCAAAAATATTCATAAGAAAATCAATCATCTTTGCACTACAGGCCAAAGATATTCAGTAATACCATCATTTAGGACTGAGGATGATGAAAAATATTTTAAAGAAAATGAATCCAGTGAAACAAAAGAACAAATATTAAGGATTCATACTTTAAACAATCTGAGTTCAAAAATACTTCATAAATAATCATAGTAGAGCAAAATTCAAGAATGATCAAAACATAGATACAATCAAAGCTAGTATCCATAGTAGATATCTTGAACAAAAATGAAAATTTAGTTTTTTTGTGAATAGTGTCGTATTCGTGAATAGCACCGTATACGTAAATAGTATCGTATACGTGAATAGTAACCCCGACACTAAAAGACAAGAATTTCACAAGAAAAATCTTACCAATATTCTGGTATAATGATATTAGAAGAAATAATATCATTTTAAAAAAAAAAATAATATCCCTTACCTCGAAAAGAATAGTACTTCTGACTGGAATACTGGATATAGTGCTGAAGGGAACTTGCACCGTATAGCAACACTCAAAGTATCAAAATACGCTCGATAATATAGAGAGAGAAAGAGAGAGAAAATTTTATTTTCTGGTGTGATTTTCAATTCTAACCTAAGCACCCTATTTATAGGAAATTGCTTAGAACACCAAAGTAGAAAATTTAATAAAATAATAATATTTTTTAAAAAATTTCCTACGCACACCAAAAAGATTGAATTCAACATACTTAACATTCATGTGGGGCCCACCCAAGTGTAAAAAAACATTTTCTTAAAATAATTATTTTAAACTCCAAAAATCAATTATTTTGGAACTTCGGAACTTCAATAATTCATAATAAATAGCCCTTTTATCAAAAAAATTTGAACCTTATGTCTTTTCGATAGGAAATTCCATTCTCTACAACTTTGTAAGTTTAAGTTTTTCCAAATTCCAAACAAAAGTTGACCGAAATCAACAAACGGGCGATTTTACAGGCTATAATCAAATTTCAGTCAAGAAATGGGCCCACAGACATGTTTAACATGTTTTAAATAACTTTTGCAACAAAAAGACTCTTCCTTCTCATATATTCATATATCCCACATTCATTGTAAAAATATCACCATTATTATATTATTAAAATATAATAATATATTTAAATGAATTATTTTATCGTAAAAGATAAAATATCAATTTTTCAACAATTGTCACTTTAAAATTTTCTCCATCTATATCCACATAAAATTAATATTTTCCTTATCATATAAATCAATAATTAATTATTCACAAATAATATTCTGAGAATCACAATATCGATTAAACTGTGCGTTCCCAGGAAGAGAGAGGGCTTTCAATAAGGATTTCTCCTTCATTTGGCCTTGATTAGGTGACCAAACCTCTCCTTGATGTAACTTTCTAGACATTGCCAATAATGCTATCTAATAATATTATTCAAATAATATGAATTATTGAAACAACAATAATATAAAATATCAACGTAGCAATTATTGAATCAATAAAATAAAATATTAAAGCAAGAATTATCGTAACAATTATTGAGTAGTGCCTTCTTATGTAAGAATCAATAATTGGTGCAATACAGGTGTCTTTCTTGTATTTTAACACACCGAGTATTTCAATAGATACTTGGTAATAACTACGCCTGTTATTTATAAACAACTTATATTTATGCGTTTTCTTCATCCAATCGCTTTCCAAGTTATGGGGCCCACATAAGGTTTGCGTCGTCGTAATGAATATTCTCCGATGGTAAGAATATTCCACGACCAAACGAATATTCTCCGATAAAAATAAATATTTTATAACCACTTTGAAATATTTGCCCATTTTACCCATAACTAACCACATTAATCAAATCAACCCTTACTATTTCAAAATAATAAATAGAGAAAATTTAATTTCATTTATAATAAGTTGGGGTCTTACAACCTCCCTCCTTACGAAATTTCGTCCTCAAAATTGGACGACGTGCACGGTGTGTTTGAAAAGGTGAGGATACCTCGCTTTCATTTCCGTTTCTAACTCCCAAGTCATTTCCTCAATAGCATGGCTCATCCACAAAACTTTGACTTGTGGTATGACCTTTGTACGTAAGACATGCTCCTTCCTATCCAAGATCTTGACAGGTACCTCCTCGACGTTAAGTCTTTGGCTATCTCATCCGGTTCTAACTTCAATAACGTGGTTGGTCTTTCACATATTTACGAAGCACAGATATATGAAAAATATTATGAACACGAGGCATACTTAGAGGTAACGCGAGTCTATAAGCCACATTTCCTATCCGGTCAAGAATCTGAAATGGACCAATAAATCGTGGATTGAGTTTTCCTCTCTTCCCAAATCTTGTAACTCCCTTCCATGGAGCAACACGCAACAATACATGATCCCCAATACTAAATTCCACGTCCTTTCGATGAAGATCCACATAACTCTTTTGTCGATCCTGTGCCATTTGTATACGTTGTCGAATCATTTGGATCTTTTCTGTAGTCATATGTACCAACTCTGGTCCCAACATACTTGAGAGCGACACTTTCGTCCATACAATGCTTCGAATGGAGCCACACCTATACTTGACTGATAACTATTGTTGTAGAAGAATTCCACCAATGATAAATACTTATATCCCAACTCCCTTTGAAATCTAGACACGAGTCTTAGTAGATCTTCAAGAGTTTGAATAGTCCTCTCGATTGTTCGCTTTGAGGATGGTATGTCAACTGAATCAATCATAAACTGCGCCCAGCTTTTTGCAACCCAAAATCCCAAAAGAAGTGAATCTTGGGTGAAACTATGGAACAATAATAATGAATAATGCCTAATGTGAAATCTTATCCAAACTATGCCATGCAATCTCACAATCTCATTTACATACATACGAAAGCAAGACGCGTTCAAGGAATAAACCTCCGTGTCAAAGAAGAAATGAAAGCGAGACTTGGTTAATCTATCAACAATAACCCAAATAGCATTTATGCCTTGAAAGCCGTGGAAACGTAATGAAATCCATGGTAATGTGTTCCCACTTCCATTTTGGAATCTTAAGTGGTTGCAATGGACCCTTAGGCACTTGATGCTCCGCCTTCAAACGTTGACAAGTTAAACACCTTGAGATAAACTTTGCAATCTCTCTCTTCATATTGTTCCACCAAAGTGTATGACAAAGATCACGATACATTTTGGTACTTCCAGGATGGATTGCAAATGGTGTATTGTGTGCCTCCATCATGATCTTGTACATCAAATTAGAATCGTTAGGAACACAAAGTCCGGAGTGGACTCAAGTATTCCTTTCATCGATTCTTATACGGAATAGCACCTCTTGTACTTTTCTTCATATGCATCACCCGGTTTCAAGGGTGCATGGAGCAACTTTAACTTCATCGATTAAAGTTGGTTCTATGCGATATCGACATTGACATCTCGCTTTTCGATTTCTAATTACGAGATCGATATCTCTATGAAAATAAGGTTATTGTGTAATGCGTGAATCAAGCAAGATTTGCTCATGATGGATTTGATGAAAGACGGAGTTTCCACGTGTATAAGGTTTAACATAATTCAGTTTTAAATGAGTAAGAGAAGATATGGTATAACCGTCTAGTAAAATTATATAGTTACTTAAGAATTTATAATCGATTCTCGCTGCCTAATGCTACGGTCACGATAAGCCTGCCTTCTCGAAAATCGTTGACTTACTGCCACCGTTCGAACAGATACTTACATCATCGCACTGATCTTCTACTCAACGCGCCGCCTACCACGCTTTGTTTTTCCGGGATGGTATTGAATAGTGTGGTCATAATCTTTCAATGACTCGAGCCAATGTCGTTGCCGCATGTTGAGTTCCTTTTGGGTGAAGAAATATTTGAGGCTTTTATGGTCCGAATATATCTCCACTTTCTCCATATAGATAAGCCTCCGGATCTTTTAGCCAAAAAACAACTATCGCTAACTCTAGATCATGAGTAGGATAATTCTCTCATATTCTTTAAGTTGTCATGCGAGGCATAGGCTATGACTTTCCCACGTTGCATGAGAACACATCCTAACCCTTTCATCTTTTCAAGCATCGTCGCTATTTTGAGATAACAAATCCATCCGAACCGGATGGTATTGTCGTAAGTACTCTAAATGAGTCTCTTAAGCTCTTGGAAACTCTTTTCTCATTCCTCGCCCTAATGAATTTTATATCTTCCGAGTCGAAGAGTCAGAAGAGATTAGGGATTAGAAAATTCTTCCACGAATCTCTCGATAATAACCAATAAGCCGAGTAAAAAACTGCGTGGCCACCGCCGCATCCAAAAAATCTTGGTTGCTCACTTTGTATTAATTTTCTTTAATCTTATTTCAACAGATACTCCATGTTTCGACACGCGCCCAAGGAATGCTACTTCTTCAAGCCGTAACTCGCATTTCTTCAACTTGGCATATAGCTTGTTTTCACGAAGCCTTTGGAGTACCAGCTTCAAATGGTGCTCATGATCTTCACGACTTTTGGAATATATGAGGATGTCATCAATAAAGACAACAATGAACTTATCCAAATAATCCTTGAATACTCGGTTCATCATATCTATGAAAGCCGCAGGAGCATTAGTCAATCCAAAAGACATGACTAAGAATTCATATTGCCGTCTGAGTTCTCGAAGGCGCCTTTGGAATATCCTCGATTCTTGATGATATCCGTAATCTAAGATCGATCTTTGAAAAGAATTGTGCTCCTTGCAACTGGTCAAACAGGTCATCAATACGAGATAGCGGATACCTATTCTTGATAGTGACATGGTTTAATTCTCGATAGTCAATACAAAGTCGCATACTCCCGTCTTTCTTCTTTACAAATAAAACAGGAGAACCCCAAATAGATGTACTAGGATGAATGAAACCGATGTCCAACAACTCCTGTAGTTGAACCTTTAACTCCTGAAGTTCAATAGGAGTCATTCGATATGGGGTTTTAGAAATGGGCATTGTACCAGGTTCAAGATTAATAAAGAATTCAACTTCACTAAGTCCTTGTACATATATTCTTTGAAGGACTTTACATAATCATGAGTTGTTTCATAAAATATCAAATCACAATATGCATTCTTCCAACAATCTCCCCCTATTTGATTTGACATAACCAAGGGGATTTATTGTTATGATTATAAAGTTTTATATGCAGTTGCAGAAAAGTAAACATGACTTAGTATTTCAGTGAGCAGCTGAAATTTTTAGAGAATAAGCATGAATTTATTGATGTATGGAGATAGATTTTACATTTAAGAATGACTACATCAATACAATTTGAACTTCAACTTTTCTCTATTTCTTTGGTCTTTTGCTTCTTGGAGGATTTGCATATTCCTCAGCTCTTCTCTTTCTGCTTGCTTCATCTCTTCTGGCCAGATCTTCCTGCTCACTTGGACTTAGTCTGGGATTGTGATCATGCATATTCATGAATGCAGGATCTCCAATTGGCATTCGTAGGCCTATTGTTGTCATCGCATGAGAGCTGGTAGTAGGCCCTTAACTCCTTAATGGTTGAGCCATTAAAATTTCCTGCTGATCAGATCGTTGAGTCTGATGGCTGGCTTGTCGAGTTTGCTGAGTAATTTGCCTTGGCCTTGATTGGAAGTGACCTTTGCTTCTGCCCTTGTCTCCCTGATCTCCTTTCCCTTTATTCTCCCCTTTTATGTCAGCATCAAGGGTTCGAATGTCTTCCGAGAGGCGAGTGACTCCTTGGATAAGCTCATTGAGTTAACTCTGAGTTTGAGCAATGTCCTCATGATTCTCATGGATCAAAGCATCAGAATGAGTTTCTTGTTGTTGAAGTATGTCAAGGACAATCTCAGTTTGCTTCATTTGTCCCATGGAAAAGTCTTGAAACTCTTTGACTGTAGTTAGAAGACTTTTGATGCTCTGTATCATCAGATTGTTCTGAGATTCTTGTGTTTTCTATAATATCAGGACAACATCCCTATGCTTTTTAGCTGCAAAAAAGTGAATATCGTCCTTGTCTTTAATGCTTTGAAGCATTTCTTTGATGATCTCTTTGAGTGTTTTAGACAGTTCGGAGCTTAGGGAGCTGGGAAGATTGTTTGCATGATTGATCATTGATGTCAATCTCAGCTGTATTAGTGCAGTATGATCTTCAAGACTCTCGTCTAGTTCTTTGATCACTTTCTCAAAAATAGCTGACAAATCAGCCTTTGTGGATAGTTCTGATAGGATTTCATCTAGATTTGGAATTTGTTAGGGAGGTGACGTGCTCTTGAATTTATCTTGCAGTGAGTAGAGAGCAAGTTCAAGATTGAAGCATTCATTTTTAGATGAGGAGGGAATATCTGAAGGAGGAGCCTGGGTTTGAATATTGAAGCTTAGTGACTCTACGATTTGTGGTGGATACTCTACCAAAGGGCTAAAGTCAGTGATCGTAGAGGTGGTAGGCTGTGGGAGTAATAGGGAGTGGCTCTTATTTGGTTCCTCAGTTACTTTTGAGATTCTACAACTAGAAATTGATTTAGTGGATGAAGAATCACTTCCAACTATTGCAGGAATTCATAGAATTGATTAAATGAGGATGATGACAAGTGATTATTTCTGAAAAGAGTTGGGATAGATAGTACCTCAAGTGTGTTTTCTGAGGAAGAATTGTTGGTGAGAAGCTTCTTGGCAAAATTAAATTTCCCTGGGAATCTATTTGCGAGTACTGAGATAGTTGGATACTCTTTGAAACTCCAGAATATGTGATCCCAAGAGTTCAGAATTTGAGCTCAGTGGAAGGGCATCATAGAAAGATATGCAAATAGTTGCTCATAGTTGGCTCTTCTGTGCCCATCAATGCCTACAGATATGATCTCAATCTCATCATCTTCTTCTCTGTTTTCACTGGAGGATTCCATTATGTCAATTACTTCAGGATGTTCTTGCACTGGTTCTTTATTATCTCCTCCAGGAATTTCTTTTTCTGCTATTGAGGTGTCATGATCCTCCCCCTCAGCTTGATCATTCTTTTGAAATGTCGATAACTCCCCCTCAACTAGAGCATCCTTTGGCAGGAGATCTTCAGGCATCTCCCCCTCAGCAGGAGTATCTATTATCATCAGATCTTTTGGTGTCTCCCCCTCAGCTGGTTCCTTTTCAGCAGATAGTTCTTTGTCTTTCTTCTTTAGAGCTTTCTCATTCACAAGAATATACTTCTTGACCAATTTCCTTCTTGGCTTTTTAGGCCGTGCCACAGCCTCAGGACATTCTTTAGTTTTGTCCTTCAGATCAGCCAATACATTTGATGCAGCTGCTTCCTTGTTAGGTCTGGGCTCTATGATCAGAGGAGACTCTATGATCGAAGAGGCTGATGGCTTTTTGCTCTTGTAGCTGATCTTACTCATCTTTAGCAGCTGAGATATAGTTGCTCTATCTTCTTCTGCCTCAGCCTGTTGTTCCTTTCTTTTCAGGATCTTTAGAGTCTCAATATCTGAGGACTCTACAGACTTGTTGGTGGTGGATCCTTGAGGTTCTTCTGAAGTTCTAGCTTTCTTTTTCCCTTTTTTTTTTGATTAAAGCAATGGGTTCTCCTTGATTAGCTTCTTCTTCTTCTTCTTCTTCTTCAGTTTCTTTGACAACAGACATATTCCCTGACACTCCTGTTCCCTTTATTTCACCAGTTCGACCACTGGATTCAGACATCATCTTCATATTTTCAGCTGGATTTCTTTTCCAGTTTTCAAACACTGCTGAGTCATTCGTTGATTTGGATTTATGGCTTCTCCTTCATCATCCTCAATTAGGTCACCAAGAGCAACCTATAGGATAATGCTGATAAATCGTCCGTAGAGCATCTTCTGTGAGCTATTTGTTTTCTTTGAACTGATTGACCATTTTCCAATCCACTCAAGTAATAGAGCCCCATAGTTGAGTTGTATTTTGTAACATATGGCAGTCATGATTTTGAGTTGTACATCATTCACAGAGTCATGACCTGAGCTCTTATAGCATATGCATTTTCCAACAATATCGCCTAAAACTCATACCTTTGTGGGAACTCCTTTTTGTATCCTTTAATAGAAGGTGACTTCTTGTGATGCATCTTCTTGAGACCCTTGTGAAAATCTATGCCTTCTATGGACGGGTGCCTTTCTGATTTGAGACCTAGGGCTAGGTTGATGTCCTCAGCCTTTAGTTTGATTTCAATGTTCCTGACTTTTGCAGTGATGGTGTTATTTTCAAACACACCGTTATTGTAGAACTCCTTTACCAGCTTTAGGTAGATCAATGTGTCCATACCCAAGGCTTCTTCGAGACCTGCCTTCTTTAGTAGCGACAAAGTCTTGTGAAATTGGGGTTCAACAGTTTTGAACTCATCAAAGCATAGTCTTTAGCCGGAGATAACACTGGAAGTTGCCATTGATTTCTTCGCATGAAGTAAAACTGACTGAGCTTGCTACTGATTTAGGGTTTCTTCTTGAGAGAGGAAGAGAGAGATGGTCTTTTGAACTTTCAAATTTCAAATAGACGATTTTAATTTGTACTTGAAACTTCCCTCTCTCTATTTTGCTTAGTGGGACAGGTGTCAAGTTTCACTTGGCTCTACGAATTTTGACAGAGAAGGATTGTACTGAATTGCCCTTAACTCCTTCTGGGATGATATATTCTTTAGTGGGACTACGATCGTTGAGATTGTCCTTGGAGTCGTCGAGTCTGTTCTACCATCGTTGAGTCTGTGTAGCAGTCGTCGTGTTTGAGTTGTAAACGTAGAGTCTGAATTGCGATCATTGAGTCTGACTGCCAATCGTAGAGTCTGAACAAGTCCTTGTGATGAATCTTTTTCACTTAGCATTCTCCTTAAATTAAGGTAGCTCAGGAAGGGCCAATCTCTTGAATGAAACAAGGGTTAGGTTTTTCCCTGAGGCACTTATCAGAGAAAATGCTTTGATTTATGATTGATCATCATAGGGTGCTCCTTTTGTTTTGTTGATGTAGCTCTGCTATCGTTGAGTCTGTGCTGCGATCGTTGTCATTCTATGACACTTTGGCTCTACGATCGTGGATTTCCTTTGATCATGTCTTTGATTTCGGACATAGCCCTTAAATCTGTATGATTAGCACAAACTAGAGCATAATATTTCAGGTTTGCAAGTTAAGCATGCCTAGCTCACTTATCAATTTGTTGAATCTGGATTCATCTAGAGGTTTTGTAAAAATATCAGCAAGTTGATTTTCAGTAGGAATATATTGTAAAGATATATTTCTTTTTTGTACATGATCCCTAATGAAGTGATATCTTATTTCTATATGCTTAGTCCTAGAATGCATGACAGGATTATGAGTTATAGCAATTACACTTGTGTTATCACAATGAATAGATATGGATTTGAATTCAAACCAATAATCTGTTAGTTGATTTTTCATCCATAGGATCTCGAAGCGACAAGAATCGCCGTGAAGAATGTACTCGGTTCTGCGATTGAGGTAGATCTTGAGTTTTGCTTCTTGTTAAACCGGGACACAAGTCTGTTACCTAGTAGTTGACAAGTGCCTTTGGTACTTTTTTTCTATCTATTTTTGCACCTGCAAAATCAAAGATCTCAGATATCTGTTAGCTCAAATGAGGATTCCTTGGGATACCATAACCCCAAGTGGGGTGTACCTTTGAGATACCTGAAAATCCTCTTAACAGCAGTTAAATGAGATTCTTTAGGACTAGCTTGAAATCTAGCACAAATGTATGTTGCAAACATTATATTTGGTCTACTGGCAGTTAGATATAAAAGAGAGCCAATCATACCTCTGTATTAAGTTGTATCAATACTTTTACCTTTTTCATCTTTGTTAAGCTTGGTTGCAGGAGCAATTGGGGTTTTCATGGGAGAGGCGGACTCCATACCATACTTCTTTAGTAAGTCTTTAATGTACTTGGCTTGGTTTATGAAGATTCCTTCATCAGTCTGCTTTACTTGCAGTCCAAGGAAGAAGTTCAGCTCAGAGAATCTCTTGCATAACTTTTTATCAGTAGAATCAAAAATGATATCATCAACATAGATTTGAACTAATAGGACTTTATCCTTATGCTTTCTAAGGAATAGTATGGTATCTACTCTACCTCTAGTGAACCCATTTTCAATAAAAAAATTAGTCAGTGTTTCATACCATGCTCTAGGTGTTTGTTTAAGACCATATAAGGCTTTGTCTAATCTAAAGACATAATTAGAAAGAGATGGATTGATGAAACCCGGAGGCTGCTCTACATAGACTTCTTCTTGAAGTTCACCATTCAAGAATGCACTTTTGACATCCATCTGGAAGACTTTGAACTTCATGTGAGCAACAAAGACAAGGAATATTCTGATGGCTTCTATTCTGGCAACAGGTGCAAATGTCTCATCATAGTCAATGCCTTCTTCCTGAGAGTAGCCCTTGGCTACTAGTCTAGCCTTATTCCTTGTTATCACCCCATCTTCATCCATCTTGTTTCTGAAGACCCACTTGGTTCCAATTACAGGATGGTTCTTTGGTCTTAGAACCAATCTCCAAACTTTGCTTCTCTCAAACTGATTAAGTTCTTCCTGCATGGCCTCTATCCAGCTGGAATCTTCCATAGCATCCTCTATCTTATTTGGTTCTATTTGAGATAGGAATCTTAGATAGAAGCATTCATTTTGATTGGCAGCTCTTGTCTTGACTCTCGCACTCGGATCTCCAATGATTAGATCTTGAGTGTGATCTCTTGCCCATCTGCTTCCTGTTGGGACATCTGTTCTTATGCCTTCTTGTCTAAGAACTTTAAGATCTATTTCTTCTTCTTGGTGTGGAGTTTCGTTTACTGGCATAGGTCTCTCTACGATCTCGTTTCCTTGCTCAATGATTTCACTGTCAGGTTCTACGATCGTAGTGTTGAGCTCGACGTCCTCATTCAGTAGTGTCTTCACTATTGATCGTAGTGTCTTGGAGCACTGTTTTGTCTAAGTCTGTTTCATCAAAGATGATGTGAATCGAGACTTCTACACTCAGTGTCTTCTTGTTGAACACTCTGTAGGCCTTGCTGTCTGTGGTGAAAGTAGTATGCACACAAGCCAATCATGTTTGATGATAAAGCATATACTTTGTAACAATCTTATTCATTTATTAATAAAAAGTATTAATTTATAAAAGGCTTTTAATTATCTACATGTTGCTGTTTTATAATATGTGATAAACCCATAGTTTTAAGCAATGCTTTTAGAATAATGATGATGATCATTCTAATGAGATCTAAATTCTTAGAAAGCTTAAAACTAAAATAGTTCCCAATCATTGGATTACTAAATTGGGGATTAGTGAATCTGGATAGATTGGTACATACGTTGCTTGCTCATTGGATGAGGATGATTGATCTCATGATCATTTGTGTGGAGACACTAAAGTAAGTATGTACGTGCTTATTAGAGAATAAGTTCACTGAATGTGGCTCGCTAAAGAATACCTAATGGAGTTTTACTTGTCTGTCAATAGGAATTCCTATAGTGATAGTAGTACAAGTAATCCTTGGACTTGAGATCATCATAGTATCTTGTGTATGATGAGTTATACTTTGACTTATTCCTTAAGACCCTTAGGATATATCAAAGGGTATGCTTGGGTATAATAAGTTGTACATGGAGATAATATATGATCAATAAAGATTCTACCACTTATTAAAAAAGAGAAATGTCCTATGTGATTCGATAAATGATAACCCAAGAGAGTCCTTGGCGAAAGGCGAATGAAATTAGAAAGGAGTTTCTAATTTGCATTATTTGGAGTTGTGCATTTAAGAGTCGAAATACATATAATTAAATAAAATAAGACTTGACAAGTAATTCCATGTCTTATATTTAATTGGGACATTGTATGGTGGAAGGATTGAATTATGCGGTAACTATTTACTCAAAGGTTCTTTAATGATTAATGTTGAAATCTATATTATACGGAAAGTCGTTGATCATTAGGGAGGCTTATCCCTATTGTAGAATAAATATTATTTATTTAAATAAATTAATTGTTTAATTTATTTATTTAAATAAGATTAGAATTGTTCTAATTGATTTATTCACAACCGGTTTAATATGGAGAACCTAAAGGGTCACACCATAAAAGGAAGAATAATTATTTAAGAAGTTAATGGCATAATCGTAATAATATGTTAAGTATATTTAATTTAATCTATGGTGATAGAATAAATTAAATAGCTTAATATTTATTATTTAATATTTTAGAAATATTAAATATAAATTAATAAGAGAGTCTTATTAATATTATTACAATTATTATTATTTTAATTTCTAAAAGAGTTTAGGAATTAATTTAATATAAGTACTCTCATTTATTCCTAATTGGATTAGGAAGGAAAATTAGTTAAAGGAGTTTAATTAATTATCCCTAATAAGATTAGGGAGCTTAATTAATTAAAAGAATTTAATTAAATAAATAAATCTCAATTCCTTAATTGTTAAGGTGGGTTGCTCACATCTATAAATAAGAGGAGTCTTATTATGGGTGATGGGGTTGTTGACTTTTACAACATACGTAATAATTCCAATAGTTGAGAGAGTACGCTCTTTTTCTATAGAGATAGAAAAACTAGGGTTTAGCCAACCACCCATCTTCTTGAATTTTTTTCTTTCTTGGTGGATCACCTCTAGAGGCCAAACACTTGGGTGGCTAACGTTGATCAAAGGAAGGAACCAAACCCGGTGGATTCAAGTTGAACGCGAAAGGATTTGGAGGTGAACTTGTACCTGAGGAAGCTCGATCTTCAAGGGTATGATTTTATTCTTTATCTTTTTCGTTTAATTAATAATTGTGCATAAAGGGTGATCAAGGGTATATGGTTTGTAAAATTTTAAAACTCGATTTTTACACGTTTAGCACTTTTTATGCAATTTGATTTGATTCGTTCATGAATATTACAAACCTAACAGTGGCATCAGAGCCAAACCTTTATGCGAATTATTAATTATTTTAATTTAATATGTATATTGATATGTGTTTAGAACAATTTAATTGGGCATAATTTTGTTGTATAAAATTTAAATAAAAAAAAAAAGGAGGTACCGAATTTTTATTTTTATTTTTTCCGAAAGGCCTGTTGCCTAATCCGTGGCTGAATCATGTTGCTTCACGGTATTGGTTCATATTATGTTATTCACGTGAAAAGCATGATACCAACAATCACGGAAAACAAAAAAAAAAAAAAAAAGGGTGCTGCATTTTTGTTTTTCCGGAAGCCTGTTTTACTTTTGAAAATCATCATCCTGTATAATCAAAGTGGATACAGGAAATCATTTGAAACAACATGCACGGAAATCAAGGAAGTCTGGGTATTTTATATATATATGATATATATATGAACGGATTTATTATATATATAATAACGGTTTAATATGAAGATAATATATATATATATATATATATATATATAACGTAATATTAAATATATATATTACCGTAATATTATATATATATATATATATATAATATATATATTTTAATAATTTTATAATTAAAATAAAAGGTTTATTTTAATATTAAAATAAAGTAGTTTATTTTAATTTTAAAATTGGATTTCATGCTAACTAATTAGAGTTGGAATTGGATTCCATGATAACTAATTGGAGTTGAAATTGATCTTTCCTTAAAATAAAGGAGTTTATTTGTGAATAGGAAAGAAAATCCGTGTTTCCTTAAATAAAGGAGTTTATTTAAATATGAAATAAGATTTCATATTATTCAAAATAAAGGAGTTTATTTGTGAATAGGAAAAGAATTCGTGTTTCCTTTTAATTTTTTTTTTACACGAATTGGATTCCATAATTAATTAAAATAAAGGAGTTTATTTTGATTAAAGATTTTGATTAAAATAAAATAGTTTATTTTATTCAAAATTGGATAAATTAAAATAAAATAGTTTTATTTTGATTTAAATTTGGATTAAAATAAAGGAGTTTATGTGACGCCCCCAAAATAGGTATACATCACCCATTCTCGAGTTGTCAATACATGGTACGTAAACAACTACAACTTTATTATTACAACAAGAAATGCGTGAGTTTAAATACAAATATTATCTTCTAGACAATATCTATACTCAAATAAATCCTCATCACATTTATTAATACATTATTTTACAAAAATGGTGAGGACTACTAAACAACTCTCTCTAGAACCTTCATTCCATACCCAGGAATTGCACTCGCTTATATTCTCGCCTCCCGAGAAAAATGGAACAAAAAGGAAAAGGGTGAGCTCAACTAGCTCAAGAAAGAATATTATGACTAAGATAATATACAACAAATTATCGTTAGTCTTCAACAGGAAAAATCTAATAGAATACAATAGACAACAAATTTTAAATCAATATTCGCAATGAAATAATAATTCATTAGAAGAGTTAAGTAGAGAATGCAAACTACTATCTTCTATGTATGAATTTAAAAGTTCACCGCTCATCTTTTATCCTGTAACATCAATCAATATACATCGGAATCAAATATTCATCTTTGCACTACTGAGCCAAAGATATTCATCGATTGGTCATATTCATCTAAACACTGCTCATCTTTCAGACTACTACGGCCAAAGATATTCTTTCAAAATCATTCATCTTTGCACTACTGTGCCAAAGATATTCCATAATATCATCATTTAAGGTTGAAGATGATGAAAATATTTTTAAAGAAAGCGAATCCAATTGAAACAAAATGACAAGGATTAAGGATTAAGGATTCGTACTTTTTTGTTTTATTCACGTCCAAAAATACCTCAAAAATAATCACAAGTGGTGTAAAATTCAAGAATGATCAAAACATGGATACAATCAAAACTAGTATCCGAATAGATATTTTGGACAAAAGAAGAAATTTTATTTTTCGATTGAATAGTGCCGAGATACGTGAATAGTAACTCAGACACCAAAAGATAGAAATTCCACAAAAAATATCTTCACGCTTCATTAATAGTACTCGTGAATAAGTAACTTCGTGAATAGTAACTCATGAATAGTAACTCGTGAATAGTAACTCATGAATAGTAACCCCGACATGAAAAAGTTCCAAATTTGATAAAAATTCGGATCAATATTTCAACATAATGATATTGAAGAAATAATATCATTACGAAAAAAAATATCCCTTACCTCGAAAGATCAAGACTTCTAAATTTAAACACCAGGATATAGGCTATGACTTGGACTTGCACCGTATAGCAATACTCAAAGTATACTCAAAATACTCACAAGAATACGCTCGATAATATAGAGAGAGAAAACTTCAGTTTCTGGTGTGATTTTCAATTCTAACCTAAGCACCCTATTTATAGGAAATTGCTTAGAACACCAAAACAGAAAATTTAATAAAATATTAATATATATATTATAATTTCCTACGCACACTTTCTAAGATTCAAATTATCAGCCAAACAAATGGTCCCCCCTCACCAAAATCAATAAAAACGTTTTTCTTAATAAAATTAATAAAAACTCCCAAAAATCAATTATTCAGGAATTTCAGAACATCAATAATTCATAATAAATAGCCCTTTTATCAGAAAATTCGAATCTCATGAATTTTTTATAGGAAATTCAATTCTCTACAACTTTGCGTAAGAAAGTTTTTCCAAATTCCAAAATGAAATTGACCGAAATCCACAAACAAGCGATTTTACGTGCTATAATCAAATTTTCATCAATAAATGGGGTCCAACCGACATGTTTTAACATGTTTTAAACATTTATTGCAATAAAAATACTCTTCCTCCTCAGATACTCATATATCCCACATTCGTTGTAAAAATATCACCATTATTATATTATTAAAATATAATAATACATTATCTTATCGAAAAAGATAAAATTTCAATTTTCAACAATTGTCACATTAAAATTTTCTCCATCTATATCCACATAAAATCAATATTTTCCTCATCATATGAATCAATAATTAATTATTCACAAATAATATTACAAAATCACAATATCGACAACCAAAAGGTTCCTGTGAGAAGAGGGGCTTTCCAATAAGAATTTCTTCTCATCTGCGCGCAATTAGGTGACCAAACCTCTCCTTGAGCGAACTTTCTAGACATTGCCAATAATGTTATCTAATAATATTATTCAGATAATATGAATTATTGCTTCGATAATGAAAAATATTATGTAATGACAATTATTGAAATAACAAAGAATATAAAATATCAACGCAAAGAATTATTAAACTCAATAAAATATCGAAGCAGTAATTATCGTAACCATTATCGAAGAGTAGTGCATTCTTACGTAAGAATCAATAATTGGTGCAATACCGTGGTATCAGCTTGTGTGTTTTAACCCAATAAAGTATTTTAACAAAGATTAATTCAGAATAACTACGCCGTTATTTTTAACCAACTTATATTTGTCGTTTTCTTCATCCAATCGCTCACATGGGTTATGGGGCCCACACATGGTCAAGCTACTGTCGCATTTAATATTCCCCGATAGTACAATAATATTCCACGACCAAACGAATATTCTCAAAACAACAATGAATATTTTATAACCACTTGCTTATTTTGAAATATTTTGCGTATTTTACCCCTAACTATCCACATTAATCAAATCAACCCTTACTATTTCAAAATAATAAATAGAGAAAATTAAATTTCATTAATAATAAGTTGGGGTCTTACAACCTCCCTCCTTATGAAATTTCGTCCTCGAAATTCGATAACGATACACGTGTGTTTGAAAAGGTGAGGATACCTCGCTTCATTTCGTTTTCAATTCCCGTGTCATTTCTCTATAGCATGATTCCTCCACAAAACTTTAACTTGTGGTATGACCTTTCTTGGCGTAGGACATGCTCCTTCCTATCCAAAATCTTGACAGTACCTCCTCATACGTTAAGTCTTCTACTATCTCGTCTGGGTTCTAACTCTATAACGTGGTTCGGGTCTTTCACATATTTATGAAGCATGATATGTGAAACACATTATGAACACGAGACATACTCGGAGAGGTAACGCAAGTCTATAGGCTACATTTCCTACTTCGGTTAAGAATTTGAAATGGACCAATAAATCGTGGATTGAGCTTTCCTCTCTTCCCAAATCTTGTAACTCTCTTCCATGGAGCAACTCGCATGACAATACATGATCCCCTACACTAAATTCCACGTCCTTTCGATGAAGATCAAGATAACTCTTTTGTCGATCTTGTGCCGTTTGTATCGTTGTCGAATCATTTGGATCTTTTTTCAGAGTCATACGTACACTTAACTCGGGTCCCCAACAATGTTGCTTCACCCACCTCATCCCAACATATTGGAGAAGCGACATTTTCGGCCCATATAATGCTGAATGGAGCCACACCTATACTTGCTCGATAATCTGTTGTTGTAGGAGAATTCCACCAATGGTAAATACTTATCCCAACTACCCTTGAAGTCTAGGACATGAGTCTTAATAGATCTTCAAGAGTTTGAATAGTCCTCTCTCGATTGTCGTCTGTTTGGGGATGGTATGTTAACTAAATCGCAAACTGCGCTCATAGCTTTTTGCAAGCTAACCCAAAATCTTGAAGTGAATCTTGGGTCACGATCCAAAACTATGGATACTTGGCATGCCATGCAACCTCACAATCTCATTCACGCATATACTAGCAAGACGTTCAAGGAATAAGTCTCCGTGACGGCAAGAAATGAGCGACTTGGTTAATCTATCAACAATAACCCAAATAGCATTGATGCCTTGAGAAACCGTAGGAAGACCCAGAATTAAATCCATGGTAATGTGTTCCCACTTCCATTTCGGAATCTCAAGTGGTTGCAACGGACCCTTAGGTACAAGATGCTCCGCCTTTACACGTTGACAAGTTAAACACATTGAGATAAACTTTGCAATCTCTCCTTCATATTGTTCCACCAAAATGTATGTCGAAGATCACGATACATTTTAGTACTTCCGGATGGATTGCAAATGGTGTATTGTGTGCCTCCATCATAATCTTGTACTTCAAATCAGTCGTTAGGAACACAAAGTCTAGAGTGGACTCAAGTATTCCTTCTTCATCAATTCTCGCTTTCTGAATAGCTCCTTCTTTACTTTCTTCTTCATACGATCTTCCTGCCGGTGGCTCGAGCAACCTTAACTTTTTCTATTAAAGTTGGCTCTATCGATACTTGACATCATCGCACTCGCGTTCCGCATATGATCTTCTACTCAACGCGTCATACCACACATTCGCTTTTTCAGGATGGTATTGAATAGTGTGGTCGTCGTAGTCTTTCAATAGCTCGAGCCAACGTCGCCGCCGCATGTTGAGTTTCTTTTGAGTGAAGAAATATTTAAGGCTTTTTATGGTCCGAATATATCTCCACTTTCTCCCCATATAGATAGTCCCTCCATATCTTTAAATATGAAAACGATCGGCCGCTAACTCTAGATCATGAGTAGGATAATTCCTCTCATACTCTTTTAAGTTGTCGCGAGGCATAGGCTATGACTTTCCCACGTTGCATGAGAACACATCCTAACCCTTTGCTCAAGCATCATCAGAGATAACAAATCCATCCGAACCAGATGGTATTGTTAGTAACAGTGCGAAATAAGTCTCCTCTTAAGCTCTTGGAAACTCTTCGCATTCTTCACTCCAAACGAATTTTGTATCCTTCCGAGTTAATGGGTTAATGAAGTAGAGATTCGAGAAAACCCTTCCACTAATCTCCGATAATAACCAAACTAAGCCAAAAAAACTACGTACTTGATCACCGACTTTTGGTTTTCCCAACTTTGTATTGCTTCAATCTTCGCCGGATCAACAGATACTCCATGTTTCGACACCACGTGCCCAAGAAATGCTACTTCCTCAAGCCAAAACTCGCATTTCTTCAATTTGGCATATAGTTTGTTTTCACGAAGCCTTTGGAGTACCAACTTCAAATGGTGCTCATGATCTTCACGACTTTTGGAATATATGAGGATGTCATCAATAAAGACAACAACAAACTGATCCAAATATTCCTTAAATACTCGGTTCATCATATCCATGAAAGCCGCAGGAGCATTAGTCAGTCCGAAAGACATGACTAAGAATTCATAATGCCCATACCGAGTTCTGAAGGCAGTCTTTGGAATATCCTCAGTTCTAATCTTCAAATTGATGATATCCGTAATCTAAGATCGATTTTGAAAAGAATTGTGCCCTTGCAATCGGTCAAACAAGTCATCAATACGAGGTAGAGGATACCTATTCTTGATGGTGACATGGTTCAATTCCGATAGTCAATATTAAAGTCGCATACTCCCGTCTTTCTTCTTTACGAATAAAACAGAGCACCCCAAGGAGATGTACTAGATTTAATGAAACCGATGTCCAACAATTCTCAGTAGTTGAACCTTTAACTCCCAAGTTCAATAGAGCCATTCGATATGGGGTTTTAGAAATGGGCTTTGTATCAAAGTTCAAGATCAATAAAGAATTCAACTTCACGCTCGGGGTAGACCAAGGAAGTTCTTCAGAAATACGCCAGAAAGTCAATAACAACAGAATATTATTCAAATTTGACGTGTCTTTATTCAAATCCATAACATGGGCTAAGAAAGCTTGACATCCGCTTTTTCAATAAACGAATAGCTTTATGATTAGATATGACAAATGATTGATTTTAATGGTTTAGTTGCTTGAATTGCATAACAACAGTTGGTTAGGAATATGAAAACCTAACAACCTTATTTAAAACAATCAATTTTGGCATGATGAGTAGTTAACCAATCAATCCCTAAAATCACATCAAAAGCAAGTATCTTTAAAGAGATAAGGTCAACAGTAAGGTAATGGTGCCAACTTGAATCAAACAAGATTTATAAACAAGTGGATGTGATGAAAGTTTCTCCTAACGGAGTTTCCACAGATAGGTCAAAGTCTAATTTCTCCCCGAGTCAAGTTTAAACGCTGAGCACATGCAGAGAGATAAATGAATGGGTAGAACCCCAGATCAAGTAAGGTATAAACTTCGCAAGAATTTATAAATAGCTTACCCGTGATCACCTCGCTTGGGTTCTCGATTATGACCACCACAACAAACGCTTCTTCAAAAATCGCTGACTTTGACTTTTTCGGGACGATTTTGAGTCACCGTCCTCATTGAACTAGGGTTTCGCCATCGCATAATCTCGAGCGATATGTCCTTCTTTCCACAATTATAGCATACCTTGAACTGTTGTGGGCGGTTTGGACCGATATGTCCCTCTTTTCGTGATTTGTAAGATATGACCGGTGGTCGTCGTTCTCCTCCCTTAGAACCCGCTTGTCGCCAAGACTGCGTCTTCACATGGTCGTTGTTAAATCTCCTCTTTTAAAATCTCCTCCGACTCGCTTCTCTATTATTTTCACGGCACATGATTACCACCGAGTGGTTACCATTTTTGTCCGTCTGCTTTTCTCATTGGTTATCATTATTTCATTGACTGCTATATCTCGGTACGATCCTCGGTTATGGTCCTCACTTGACCGTACTTCGTTATCTCATTCTAATAATTGAGCCCCATTTATAACATCTGAATAGAGAGAAAATTTATGAGAAATGAGATATCGACGTATCGCCGGGTTTCAAACCTCTAAGAAACATCCCGCCATATACGCTCCTCATTCTCCACCAAATGAGGTGCAAACTGGATAACTCGCAAACTTTGCCTCGCATCGAGACACCGCCATGTTGTTTTGTTCCAATCGATGAACTCCACTTCCTTCATACGATTTAACACTTTCGTGGAAAGTATTTGTCATTAAATAGCTTCAAACATCTCCCAAGACATGCCGAAAGGTACCGGATGGGTACGCTTCACGCACTCCCACCAAGATCGCTTCGCCACGGAACATAAAGGTGGCGAATGGAACCTTCGTTCTCCGCATCCCAAGACATCAAATATCTTGGTAATTTGCTTGACCCATGTTTTCGCCATGATCGGATCCGCTTTCCCTTAAATTTCGTGGTCCCAACTCTTTGAATCGCTTGTTGTGATAACCCGTGAATTGCTATCATTTCTCCTCGTATTTTGAACACGAAGTCTCCTCGTCTCGATTTTGCATGAATCGCAAAAAGCTTCTAAACATTCCCTCGCTCATCATCTCGCAATGGTGTTGTTCACAGAGGAACATTGCCACTGTTGCACGTTCTCCTCGTTGGTGAGTAAAAGCGTCTCCACGGCCTCATTTCCATTGTTAATATTCTCATTCGACATTCTCAAACATCGCCATAAAACAAGGGTTAATTAAGGAAATCAATATATCACATAATAATATCCCTATATAATCGACTAACTAACAAATAAGCTTTAGGTAGGACACACTAAATAAGGATTTATTCGCCTCTCCTCCTAGTTCTATTCCCCGATCTCCGCCAGAGATCATATCCCTAAGCTCGATACCAACCGTGACGCCCCAAAAATAGGTATACATCACCCATTCGAGTTGTCAATACATGGTATGTAAACAACTACAACTTTATTATTACAACAAGAAATCTGTGAGTTTAAATACAAATATTATCTTCAGATAATATCTATACTCAAATAAATCCTCATCACATTTATTAATACATTATTTTACAAAATGGTGAGGACTACTAAACAACTCTCTCTAGAACCTTCATTCCATACCCCGACTCGCACTCGCTTATATTCTCGCCTCCCGAGAAAAATGGAACAAAAGGAAAAGGGTGAGCTCAACTAATTTCAAGAAAGAATATTATGACTAAGATAATATACAACAAATTATCGTTAGTCTTCAACAGGAAAAAATCTAATAGAATACAATAGACAACAAATTTTAAATCAATATTCGCAATGAAATAATAATTCATTAGAAGAGTTAAGTAGAGAATGCAAACTACTATCTTCTATGTATGAATTTAAAAGTTCATCGCTCATCTTTTATCCCCGTAACATCAATCAATATACATCCGAATCAAATATTCATCTTTGCACTACAGCCAAAAAGATATTCATCGTTATTGGTCATGTTCATCTAAACACTGCTCATCTTTGCACTACGGCCCAAAGATATTCTTCAGAAATCATTCATCTTTGCAGACTACAAAGCCAAAGATATTCCATAATATCATCATTTAAGACCGAGGATGATGAAAAATATTTTTAAAGAAACGAATCCAAAGGAAACAAAATGACAAGGATTAAGGATTAAGGATTCAGATTTTGTTTTATCCACGTTCAAAAATACCTCAAAAATAATCATAGTGGTGTAAAATTCAAGAATGATCAAAACATGGATACAATCAAAGCTAGTATCCGTAATAGATATTTTGGACAAAAAGAAGAAATTTTATTTTTTGAATTTTGAATGAATCGTGATACGTGAACGATACGTGAATAGTAATCTGACACCAAAAGATTAAAATTTCACAAAAAACATCTTCACGCTTCGCATAATAATAGTGAATAAGAATTCGTGAATAAGAAACTCGTGAATAGTAACTCATGAATAGTAACTCGTGAATAAGAACTCATGAATAGTAACCCCGACATGAAAAAGTTCCAAATTTGATAAAACTTCAGATCAATATTTCAACATAATGATATGAAGAAATAATATCATTCTGAGAAAAAAAAATAATATCCCTTACCTCGAAAGATCAAGATTTCTAAATTAAACACCTGATATAGGCTATGTCTTGGACTTGCAATCATATAGCAATACTCAAAGTATATACTCAAAATACTCACAAGAATACGCCGATAATATAGAGAGAGAAAACTTCGTTTCGTGTGATTTTCAATTCTAACCCAAGACCCTATTTATAGAAATTGCTTAGAACACCAAAAAGTAAAAATTTAATAAAATATTAATATATATTATAATTTCCTACGCACACTTTCTAAGATTCAAATTATCAGCCAAACAAATGCCCCCCTCACCAAAAATCAATAAAAACGTTTTTCTTAATAAAATTAATAAAACTCCAAAAATCAATTATTCAGAATTTCTAACATCAATAATTCATAATAAATAGCTCTTTTATCGAAAATTCGAATCTCATGAAGTTTTTATAGGAAATTCAATTTCTACAACTTTTCAGAAGAAAGTTTTTCCAAATTCCAAATGTAAATTGACCGAAATCCACAAACAGGCGATTTTACGCCTATAATCAAATTTCACCAAAATTCTAATCTTAAGTATGTTAAGATAAGGGTTGTCCAACTTATGTGAAAAGGTTTCAAGGATAAGCTTGGGACAAGATTTGACATATACTGATTTGTGGGACATCCTAAAGTAAGTTTAGGGTATATGTTCTATAATTCTACTAATATAAAGGTGTTTATTACAAGAAACACAACAATTATTCAAGATAAAGGTGTTTATCATCTATAGGGGCATAAATGGGAGGATAATAGATAAATCAAGAGTTCAAGAACCACAAAAACACTATAAGTCAAATAAGAGGAACCTATAGATAGATTCTTCCAATACCACAAATCAATCATAAACTCGAATAAGACATCAAGATACCTAGAGGTATGGATTCATCATGGATGATGATGATGAATAATATTATCAATAAGATGATGATCCGAGTTACATTCGATGAGGTAAGACTTCTAGTGTGTACAAAAGGGACAAATGGGAGCGCCGTGACATTCCTAATATTATAATATATACTACTTGACAAGGAAATGACATACCAATGCTACAATCAATAATGATAAAGTATGTTGCATAAAACATTCCAACATGAATGATTTGGGAAGAGTATCTTAATTGGGGATATAAATCTATATAGATAGATTTAAGAGGATACACAAGCCATCATGTTTGATGATAAAGCATACATATACAAATAATCTTATTCATTTATTATTAATAAAAGTATTAATTTATTAAAGGCTTTTAATTATCTACACGACAATCATTTTGATTATAATATGTGATAAACCCATAGTTTTAAGCAATGCTTTTATAATAATGATGATGATCATTCTAATGAGATCTAAAGATCTAAATTTGAAAGCTTAAAACTAAAATAGTTCCCAATCATCGATTACTAAATCGGGGATTAGTGAATCCTGATAGATCGGGTACATACGCTGTTTGCTTCATCGATGAGGATGATCGATCTCACGATCATTTGTGTGGAGACACTAAAGCAAGTATGTAGGTGCTTATTAGAGAATAAGTTCATCGAACGTGGCTCGCTAAGGAATACCTAATGGAGTTTTATTTCGCTCGTCAATAGAATTTCAGAAGTGATAGTAAGACAAGTAATCCCTCGACTGAGATCATCATAAGATCTTGTGTATGATGAGTTATACTTTGACTTATTCCTTAAGACCCTTAGGTATATCAAAGGGTATGCTTGGGGTATAATAAGTTGTATATGGAGATAATGTATGATCAATAAAGAATCTACCACTTTAATAAAAGAAGAGAAATGTCCTATGTGATTCGATAAATGACAACCCAAAGAGTCCTTGGTTAAGGCGTAATGAAATTAGAAAGGAGTTTCTAATTTGCATTATTCGAGTCAGGCATTTAAGGATCGAAATACATATAATTAAATAAAATAAGACTTTCGACAAAGAATTCCATGCCTTATATTTAATCGGGACATCAGATGGTGGAAGGATTGAATTGTACAAGAACTATTTACTCAAAGGTTCTTTTAATGATTAATGTTGAAATCTATATTATCCGGAAAGTCGCTGATCGCTAGGGAGGCTTATCCCTATCAGAATAAATATTATTTATTTAAATAAATTAATTGTTTAATTTATTTATTTAAATAAGATTAGAATTGTTCTAATCGATTTATTCACAACCCGCTTAATACGGAGAACCTAAAGGGTCACACCATAAAAGGAAGAATAATTATTTAAGAAGTTAATGGCATAATCGTAATAATATAAGTTATGTATATTTAATTTAATCTATGGTGATAGAATAAATTAAATAGCTTAATATTTATTATTTAATATTTTAGAAATATTAAATATAAATTAATAAGAGGAGTCTTATTAATATTATTACAATTATTATTATTTTAATTTCTAAAAGAGTTTAGGAATTAATTTAATATAAGTACTCTCATTTATTCCTAATCGATTAGAAGGAAAATTAGTTAAAGGAGTTTAATTAATTATCCCTAATAAGATTAGGGAGCTTAATTAATTAAAAGAATTTAATTAATTAAATAAAACCCAATTCCTTAATTGTTAAGGTGGGTTGCCCACATCTATAAATAAGAGGAGTCTTATTATGGGTGGTATGGGTTGTCGATTTTTTTCAACAACAACGTAATAATTCCAATTTGTGGGAGAGTACACCTTTTTTCTATAGAGATAGAAAAACTAGGTTTAGCCAACCACCCATCTTCTTGAATTTTTTCTTCCTCGTGGATCACCTCAGAGGCCAAACATTTGGGTGGCTAACGCCGATCAAAGGAAGGAACCAAACCCGTGGATTCAAGATCGAACGCGAAAAAGGATTTGGAGGTGAACTTGTACCGAGGAAGCTCGATCTTCAAGGGTATGATGATTTATTCTTTATCTTTTCGCTTAATTAATAATTATGCATAAAGGGTGATCCCGTATATGGTTTGTAAATTTTTAAACTCGATTTTTACACGCTCGCACTTTTTATGCAATTTGATCACATATGAATATTACAAACCTAATAAAGGGCATCAGAGCCAAACCTTTATGCTAATTATTAATTGTTTAGATTTGATATGTATATTGATACGTGTTTAGAACAATTTAATTGGGCATAATTTATCAGATAAAATTTAAATAAAAAAAAAAAAAAAAAAAAAAATAAAAAAAAAATAATTTTTTAAAAAAGTGGAAATATGGTGCATCATATCATTCAAATGATAATTTCAAATATTTTTTAAAATAAATATAAAAAATCGCATATAATTTATAAAAAATAAGCATTTTAACAAAAAATAAAAAAAAAAAAAAAAAAAATTAACAAAAAAAAAAATAATAAATATTAATTCAAAACAAATTATATATTTATATAAATATATAAAAAATATTTAATAATTTTTCATAAAAATTAACATAATATATATATATATATATATATATATATATATATATATATATATATATATATATATATATATATATATATATATATATATATATATATATATATATATATATATATATATATATATATATATATATATATTTATTTATATATAAATATTTATATATATATTATATATATATATATTTTATATATTTAAAATTTTATAATTAAAATAAAAGGTTTATTTTAATTTTAAAATAAAAGGTTTATTTTAATATTAAAATAAAAAGTTTATTTTAATTTTAAAATTAAATTTCATGCTAACTAATTAGAGTTGAATTGGATTCCATGATAACTAATTGGAGTTGAAAATTGATTTAATTTTTTCCTTAAATAAAGGAGTTTATTTATATATGAAATAAGATTTCATATTATTCAAAATAAAAGAGTTTATTGTGAAAGAAAGAGAATCCATTTTCCTTAAATAAAGGAGTTTATTTAGATATGAAATAAGATTTCATATTATTCAAAATAAAAGAGTTTATTTGTGAATAGAAAGAGAATCCTAATTTCCTTAAATAAAGGAGTTTATTTAAATATGAAATAAGATTTCATATTATTCAAAATAAAGGAGTTTATTTGTGAATAGGAAAAGAATATCCGTGTTTCCTTTAAATAATTTTTTTTTATATGGAATCGATTCCATAATTAATTAAAATAAAAGAGTTTATTTTAATTAAAGATTTTTTTTTTTTATATGGAATCGATTCCATAATTAATTAAAATAAAGGAGTTTATTTTGATTAAAATTTTGATTAAAATAAAATAGTTTATTTTATTCAAAATTAGATAAATTAAAATAAAATAGTTTTATTTTGATTTAAATTTGATTAAAATAAAGGAGTTTATTTTGATTCAAAAATAGATTTTATACTAACTAAATTTGCCCATTAAATGATATCAATATATATATTAAATGTTTATTATTCATAAGATGAATGTTATTTATCGATGCATATGATGATGTGTATGATAATAAATGGGATTGATTATGGACTATCAACCAATGCGATCGATTTTATTTTAGTTGGATGCACGAATGTATGGGTTTTATTAAATGGGGTCTCACAGACTGCCTTCTCTAATTTTTTCTTAATGTAAATTCTATCTCTCTCCTATGTATTTCCCTCGATCACGATCAAGGTTTCTATTTATTTTAAATAGTTTTGTAATAGGAATATTTAGAATTAATTTTGAAAAATTAGAGATCAAGGAGCAAGGAGCTTTGAAGACCCGCTTTGTAATGGAGCCCAAGTTTAAATGTAATAGTTATATTTAAATATTATTTCGCACCCTGGGGAGTTTGACCTTTTGGTTCACTTGGTGGCTCTAGTGAACCAAACTAGAATAAAAGTCCATAATCAATCCCGTAGAATATAAGATTCTATATGTGCATGCTATACTATATATATTATATATTATGCAAACATGCTTCAGATGTTATTAATAATACGACGCGATTTTATATATATATGTATGCGCCGCTAAACAAGATGAGACAAATTAATAACAAACCCCTCAATTTTTATATTAAGTCCTAAGCTGCTCAAAGATATTTGGAATATCGAACGTCGCTTTCTAGCATGATAAAATTAATAGAGTATTAAATATTTAATATGAGTTTGTTGTGTCACCACAAGGCAAGTATTAAGTATTTAAGATGTTAATTTATCACATTTGATGCTTATAAAGAAAATTGAACAATATTGTTTTGTCAGGTCACCACAAGGATGATATTTTTCTTTTTGAATATACGGAGTGCTAGTTGACTTAACTTCGATAATTTTGATTCTGGATGTGCCACCACTGATCAAAATAATCTAAGAGGCAAAATACAAGGAGTCAGATAGTTGATGTAATCGACAAAAGTTGTCTACCTATTTATTTATATATAGTTTGTTGTGTCACCACAAGGCTATATACATTTGAAATGGGATCCTTATTCTCACTAGCAAATCTTTAATTAGATTTTTGTTTAACTATATAAGTGAGGGTAATATAGTTTGAAGAAAATAGTGGGAGATACCAATTTAAAACAAGACCTAAATTTATTTTGGTAATTAATAAAAGAATGTATGTTAAAATGTTGTTAATTACAAATTCATTTACGTAATTTTACAATGTCTAAAATTACTATCATCGCGAAGCATATTAGATGCTAAATTAACCGTAATCAATTAAACGGATTGGTTAAGGAATTTGAGAATAGTTCTCATAGTCGAAAAAGCTATCTTATGTCCTTAATACGCCTATCCCTCGCAATGGTTGCGCATAATGCCTCCGAGGAAGAGATTGCTACTTTTAGAAAGTGGCAAGATGATGCACAAATTGGCTCAACGATCATGCTCAGATCCACGAGTAACGAGCTTCAGCCACAAGATGAAACTATGGATGCTCCTACTATATTCCCGCACATCAAGTAGTCGATGGTGAGGAAAGTAGGACCGATAGATATCGACATCAAGGAGCTCTTCCGATCTAGAACGGCCAATGGCACTATAAGATGCATAAAAAGTTCTTAACATAATCAATTTGATTGATCAATTAGACAACCGGTTTTGTCATGGATGGAGAGTTGAGCCAAGATTTGATCTTCGCACTCACTCCCTGAATTCTTTCACAATTGTTGTGAATTTTTCATATGAACAAGCTAGATATCACTCACCGATTTGCTTAACATATTGAAAAATGTTGAGAGTCACTTTCCAACCAAGAAAGATCAAGTCTTATCGGTAGGGGCCAAAGGATCTTCCTCAAAAGAAGAACGATTCAAAGAAGGTAAATATAAAGGCAAAAACAAAGGATAATAAGAACAAAATCGACACGGATAAGAAAGGAGTTTGCTTCCACCGCAATAAGCCCCGACATCGGAAAGAAATCGCGAAGAAGCATCTGCAGAGGCTAACCAAAGAAGCTTAGTGAAGTTTTTGCTACATAATACGCTTTTTGTTCATGATTAAAATAAATTTTTCTTTAAGTCAAGGTTCTACTGGGTATTGGATACCGATTTTGTTATCATAAATATAGATTTATGAAAGGACCAAGCAGTAAGTAGAAAGCTAAACAAATATAAGTAATCCTACGTGTGGGAAATGAAGCAAAGGTTGCTACATTAGCCATAGAAACTTATAGTTTAGCAATGCCTACGGCAAATCTATTAAGTCAATAAGTTGTTATCAGATTCCATTCTTGTTAAAAATATTATTTCCATTTTATCATTGGACAATGAAATTTTTGGTATTATAATTAAGAACAATTGTTGTTCTATTTATAATAATAATGTTTTCAGATAGAATCGAATATTACTTAATAAATTTTGTATACTGACTTATATGTGAAAAATAATTTTGCATATCGAACAAATTAGTATAAGAAAAGGAGATGATCATTCAAAGAGTTGAATGTGTGTATTTGTTGAATACAAGTGTGAATTATTCGAAAGGTTCAAAGAATTCGTATGAAACAAATTGGCAAAGTATTAAGATTCTTTGATTAGATCAAGGAATAAATACTTGTGCAATAAGTTTCTAGATCATCTCAAATGGTTTTCTCATAATGGACACATCCCGATATACATAATAATTGATTGATGTATCTCGAATGAAAAATCGCATTTGTTGGACATGGTGCGGTCCATAATGATTTTACCGACATTCCAAAAGATCCTTCAGGATAATGTCCTAGAAATGGTCGTGACATTCATTTAAAAAGGTAACCTCAAAATCCGCCCCAAGACTCCATAAAAGTTATGGATGTGGAGGATTCCTAATCTTAAGTATGTTAAGATAAGGGTTGTCCAACTTATGTGAAAAGGTTTCAAAGGATAAGCTTGGGACAAGATTTGACAAGTACAGATTTGTGGGACATCCTAAAGTAAGTTTAGGTATATGTTCTATAATCCTACTTAGCAAAAGGTGTTTGTTATTTAAACACGCCGCTTCTAAGATAAAGGTGTTTATCATGAAAGGGCTAGTGGAGGATAATAGATTCAAGAGTTCAAGAACCACAAAACACTATAAGTCAAATAAGAGGAACCTATAGATGTAACCTATTGTACCACAACCTAATCAGAATCGAATAGTATCAAGATACCTAGAGGTATGGATTCATCATGGATGATGATGATGAGGTACACATCATGTAAGATGATGATCCAGTAGTTACATTCGATGAGGTAAGAGTTTAGTGTGTACAAAAGAGGTCAAAAAAAAAAGGGACAAAAGGGTCAATGGGAGCGCCGTGACATTCCTAATATTATATGTTGATATACTACTTGATAAGGAATGACATACCAATGCTACAATCAAGAAAGATAAAGTTGTCTCAAACATTCCTCCATGAATGATTTGGGAAGAGTATCTTAATTGGGGATATAAATCTATATAGATAGATTTAAGAGGATGCTCGACTTAACCCAAGGAACGATATTCATTTGATGCTAAAGTCGCTTAGCATGGCAAACCCAAGAGATGTCTCATGTCGATGAGCTATGGAGTGTATCTCTTAATAGTCCCCATAGACTCTCAAAAGAAGAGAGATCGCATGAGTGACAATCATGTATGCAATGAAATATACGAGACCGATGTCGATCACCATATTCTGGAGAAGATCATCATGAGTCGCTGAAAACATCTTAAAGTTCTTAACCCAAGACTAAGGATGTGATCATATTCATGGTGGGTCTAAATTAAAACCAGAGGGCTTAATGCACTCAAGTTTTTCGCATGCACTCAAGACGATAAAAATCCACTTTAAGGTAAAGTGTTACTCGAACAAAGTGCAAGTTGAATCGAAAGGTTCCAAACAAAGAAAGAGTTGTTGGTTTAGTGATAAAGACAAAGTATATAGCTATAAATGAAGTCGCAAGTTGATTGTTTGGATTAAAAGTTCATTACGTAACTCCAGAATAGTTCCTAAGTCTCATCTTCGATCTAAACATGTGTCAGGGCACTTTCATTTGATTATTAGAATCATTGAAAGATGGGAAATCACTATAGAGATAGTGGACTCTCATGAACAACATTACATATCCATTAACTAAAGCTTATCCAACAAAGCAGGATAATCGCCACTTTAGAGAAGAAGAGTATAAGATACCATGACGATCGCTTTTTAGTGCAAGTGGGAGATTGAAAGTAGTATGCACACAAGCCAATCATGTTTGATGATAAAGCATATACTTTGTAACAATCTTATTCATTTATTAATAAAAAGTATTAATTTATTAAAGGCTTTTAATTATCTACACGATGTCGCTTTTTATAATATGTGATAAACCCATAGTTTTAAGCAATGCTTTTAGAATAATGATGATGATCATTCTAATGAGATCTAAATTTAGAAAGCTTAAAACTAAAATAGTTCCCAATCATTGATTACTAAATCGGGGATTAGTGAATCCTGATAGATCGGGTACATACGCTGTTTTGCTTCATCGATGAGGATGATTGATCTCACGATCATTTGTGTGGAGACACTAAAGCAAGTATGTAGGTGCTTATTAGAGAATAAGTTCATCGAACGTGGCTCGCTAAGGAATACCTAATGGAGTTTTATTTGCCTCGTCAATAGGAATTCTCAGAGTGATAGTAAGACAAGTAATCCTTCGACTTGAGATCATCATAAGATCTCGTGTATGATGAGTTATACTTTGACTTATTCCTTAAGACCCTTAGGTATATCAAAGGGTATGCTTGGGTATAATAAGTCAGTACATGGAGATAATGTATGATCAATAAAGAATCTACCACTTTAATAAAAGAAGAGAAATGTCCTATGTGATTCGATAAATGACAACCCAAAGAGTCCTCGGGTTAAGGCGTAATGAAATTAGAAAGGAGTTTCTAATTTGCATTATTTCGAGTCAGGCATTTAAGAGATCGAAATACATATAATTAAATAAAATAAGACTCGACAAGAATTCCATGCCTTATATTTAATCGGGACATCAGATGGTGGAAGGATGAATCAGACAGAACTATTTACTCAAAGGTTCTTTAATGATTAATGTTGAAATCTATATTATCCGGAAAGTCGCTGATCGCTAGGAGGCTTATCCCTATCAGAGAATAAATATTATTTATTTAAATAAATTAATTGTTTAATTTATTTATTTAAATAAGATTAGAATTGTTCTAATTGATTTATTCACAACCTGCTTAATATGGAGAACCTAAAGGGTCACACCATAAAAGGAAGAATAATTATTTAAGAAGTTAATGGCATAATCGTAATAATATGTTAAGTATATTTAATTTAATCTATGGTGATAGAATAAATTAAATAGCTTAATATTTATTATTTAATATTTTAGAAATATTAAATATAAATTAATAAGAGGAGTCTTATTAATATTATTACAATTATTATTATTTTAATTTCTAAAAGAGTTTAGGAATTAATTTAATATAAGTATTTCATTTATTCCTAATCGATTAGAAGGAAAATTAGTTAAAGGAGTTTAATTAATTATCCCTAATAAGATTAGGGAGCTTAATTAATTAAAAGAATTTAATTAATTAAATAAAACCCAATTCCTTAATTGTTAAGGTGGGTTGCCCACATCTATAAATAAGAGGAGTCTTATTATGGGTGGTATGGGGTTGTCGATTTTAACAACATACGTAATAATTCCAATTTGTTGGAGAGTACACTTTTCTATATGAGATAGAAAAAACTAGGTTTAGCCATAACACCCATCTCTTCAATTTTTTTCTTCCTCGTGGATCACCCCAGAGGCCAAACATTTGGGTGGCTAACGCCGATCAAAGGAAGGAACCAAACCCGGTGGATTCAAGATCGAACGCGAAAAGGATTTGGAGGTGAACTTGTACCGAGGAAGCTCGATCTTCAAGGGTATGATTTATTCTTTATATTTTCGCTTAATTAATAATTATGCATAAAGGGTGATCCGTATATGGTTTGTAAATTTTTAAACTCGATTTTACACGCTCGCACTTTTTATGCAATTTGATTGCTTTATGAATATTACAAATTTATGTTTGCGCATAAGAAGACATTGCTACTTTTAGAAAGTGGCAAGAACAACCAAGCTCAAAGATCATGTCTTAGATTTTCACACGATGAAAACTATGGATACTATATTCCCCTCGCACATCAAGTAGTCGATGGTGAAGTAGGACCGATAGATATCGACATTAAGGAGTTCTTCCGATCTAGAATGCGCACTATAAGAAAAAAAGTTCTTAACATAATCAATTTGATCGATCAATTAGACAAATGGGTTTTGTCATGGATGGAGAGTTGAGCCAAGATTTGATTGCACTCACTCCCCGGACTCCTTTCACAATTGTCAGGATTTTTCATATATGAAACAAGCTAGATAAACCTCGCTGATTTGCTTAACATGTTGAAAATGAGAGTCACTTTCCAAACCAAGAAAGAAGTCTTACCGGTAGGGCCAAAAGATCTTCCCGAAAAGAAGAACGATTCAAAGAAGGTAAATAGAAAGGCAAAACAAAGGATAATAAGAACAAAACTCGATACGGATGAGCAAAGGAGTTTGCTTCCACTACAATAAGCCCGACATCGGAAAGAAATCATGAGAAGGTCTGCAGAGGCTAACCAAAGAAGCTTAGTGAAGTTTTTGTTATAAATACTTTTTGTTCATGATTGAAATAAATTTTTCTTTAAGTCAAGGTTCTACTGGGTATTGGATACCGACTTTGTTATCATAAATATAGATTTATGAAGAGACCAAGCAGTAAGTAGAAAGCTAAACAAATATAAGTAATCCTATGTGTGTGGAAATGAAGCAAAGGTTGTTTACATTAGCCATAGAAACTTATAGTTTTTTAATGCCTACGGGAAAATCTATTAAGTCAATAAGTTGTTATCAGATTTCATTCTTGTTAAAATATTATTTCCATTTTATTGTTGGACAATGAAATCTTTGGTATTATAATTAAGAACAATTGTTGTTCTATTTATAATAATAATGTTTTGTATAGAATCGAATATTACTTAATAAATTTTGTATACTGATTTACATGAAAAAATATTTTGCATATTGAACAAATTAGTATAAGAAAAGGAGATGATCATTCAAAGAGTCGAATGTGTGTATTTGTTGAATACAAGTGTGAATTATTTGAAAGGTTCAAAGAATTCGTAATGAAACAAATTGGCAAAGTATTAAGATTCTTTGATTAGATCAAGGAATAAATACTTGTGCAATAAGTTTCTAGATCATCTCAAATGGTTTTCTCATAATGGACACCTCTCATGATACGTAATAATCGATTGATGTATCCGAAAGGAAAAATCATACCTTGTTGGACATGGTACGGTCCATAATGATTTTACCGACATTCCAAAGATCCTTCAGGATCATGTCCTAGAAATGGTCGACATTCACTTAAAATGGTAACCTCAAAATCCTACCCCAAGACTCCATAAAAGTTATGGACAGGAGGATTCCTAATCTTAAGTATGTTAAGATAAGGGTTGTCCAACTTATGTGAAAAGGTTTCAAAGGATAAGCTTGGGACAAGATTTGACAAGTGTCGATTTGTGGGACATCCTAAAGTAAGTTTAGGTATATGTTCTATAATTCTACTTAGCAAAAGGTGTTTGTTGTAAAACACACGCCTTCTAAGATAAAGGTGTTTATCATTAAAAGGGGCTAGTGGAGGATAATAGATCTCAAGAGTTCAAGAACCACAAAACACTATAAGTCAAATAAGAGGAACTCAGTAGATAAACCTATTGTACCACAACCTAATCAGAATCGAATAGTATCAAGATACCTAGGAGGTATGGATTCATCATAGATGATGATGATGAGGTATACACATCATAAGATGATGATGATGATCCGTAGACACTTACATACGAAGCAAGTTTCTCAAAAGAGTTTGTGTAGTTTGATTTTATCAAAAAAAGAATGAACCTAGTGTATAAAAGGGTCAGTTGGGAGCATCGTGACATTCCTAGTATTATATGTTGATATACTACTTGACAAGGAATGACATACCAATGCTACAATCAAGAAAGATAAAGTTGTCTAAACATTCCTCCATGAATGATTCGGGGAAGAGTATCTTAATTGGGGATAAAATCTATATAGATAGACAAGAGGATGCTCGACTTAACCCAAGGAACGATATTCATTTGATGCTAAAGTCGCTTAGCATGGCAAACTCCAAGAGATGTCTCATGTTGATGAGCTATGGAGTGTATCTCTTAATAGTCCCCACAGCACTATTAAAAAAGAGAGATCGCATGAGTGACAATCATGTATGCAATGAAATATACGAGACCCGATGTCGATCACCATATTATGGAGAAGTTCACTATGAGTCGCTGAAAACATCTTAAAGTGCTTAACCCAAGACTAAGGATGTGATCATATTCATGGTGGGTCTAAATTAAAACTAGAGGGCTTAATGACTCAAGTTTTTCGCATGCACTCAAGATGATGTAAAAATCCACTTTAAGGTAAAGCGTTATCTCGAACAAGTGGTGCAAATGAATCGAAAGGTTCCAAACAAAGAAAGAGTTGCCGGGTTTAGTGATAAAGACAAAGTATATAGCTATAAATGAAGCTACAAGTTGATTGTTTGGATAAAAGTTCATTACGTAACTAGAATAGTTCCTAAGTCTCATCTTCGATCTAAACACGTGTCAGAAAGCACTTTCATTTGATTATTAGAATCATTGAAAGATGGGAAATCACTATAGAGATAGTGGACTCTCATGAACAACATTACATATCCATTAACTAAAGCTTATCCAACAAACAGGATAATCGCCACTTAGAGAAGAAGAAGAGTATGAGATACCATGACGATTGGCTTTTAGTGCAAGTGGGAGATCGAAAGTAATATGCACACAAGCCAATCATGTTTGATGATAAAGCATATACTTTGTAACAATCTTATTCATTTATTAATAAAAAGTATTAATTTATTAAAGGCTTTTAATTATCTACATGATGTTGTTTTTTATAATATGTGATAAACCCATAGTTTTAAGCAATGCTTTTAGAATAATGATGATGATCATTCTAATGAGATCTAAATTTTAGAAAGCTTAAAACTAAAATAGTTCCCAATCATTGGATTACTAAATTGGGGATTAGTGAATCCCGGATAGATTGGTACATACGTTGTTTGCTCATCGATGAGGATGATTGATCTCATGATCATTTGTGTGGAGACACTAAAGCAAGTATATAGGTGCTTATTAGAGAATAAGTTCACTCGAACGTGGCTCGCTAAGGAATACCTAATGGAGTTTTACTCGCCGTCAATAGAAATTTCAGAAGTGATAGAAGACAAGTAATCCTTGGACTTGAGATCATCATAAGATATCTTGTGTATGATGAGTTATACTTTGACTTATTCCTTAAGACCCTTAGGTATATCAAAGGGTATGCTTGGGTATAATAAGTTGTATATGGAGATAATGTATGATCAATAAAGAATCTACCACTTCTATTAAAAGAAGAGAAATGTCCTATGTGATTCGATAAATGACAACCAAAGAGAGTCCTGGGTTAAGGCGTAATGAAATTAGAAAGGAGTTTCTAATTTGCATTATTTGAGTCAGGCATTTAAGATCTAAATACATATAATTAAATAAAATAAGACTTGACAAAGAATTCCATATCTTATATTTAATTGGGACATCAGATGGTGGAAGGATTGAATTGTACAGAACTATTTACTCAAAGGTTCTTTAATGATTAATGTTGAAATCTATATTATCCGGAAAGTCGTTGATCGCTAGGGAGGCTTATCCCTATCAGAGAATAAATATTATTTATTTAAATAAATTAATTGTTTAATTTATTTATTTAAATAAGATTAGAATTGTTCTAATTGATTTATTCACAACTGGGCTTAATATGGAGAACCTAAAAGGGTCACACCATAAAAGGAAGAATAATTATTTAAGAAGTTAATGGCATAATCGTAATAATATAGTTAAGTATATTTAATTTAATCTATGGTGATAGAATAAATTAAATAGCTTAATATTTATTATTTAATATTTTAGAAATATTAAATATAAATTAATAAGAGGAGTCTTATTATTATTATTACAATTATTATTATTTTAATTTCTAAAAGAGTTTAGGAATTAATTTAATATAAGTACTCTCATTTATTCCTAATTGGATTAGAAGGAAAATTAGTTAAAGGAGTTTAATTAATTATCCCTAATAAGATTAGGGAGCTTAATTAATTAAAAGAATTTAATTAATTAAATAAATCCCAATTCCTTAATTGTTAAGGTGGGTTGCCCACATCTATAAATAAGAGGAGTCTTATTATGGGTGATGGGGTTGTTGATTTTACAACACAACGTAATAATTCCATATAAGTACGCTTTTTTCTATGAGATAGAGAGTACAACCACCCATCTTCTATGTGGAGATAGAAAAACTGGGGCTTTGAAAGCCAACCACCGGTGGATTCAAGTCTTGGAGGTGAATCTTTCTTCAAGGGTATGATTTTATTCTTTATCTTTTCGTGGATCACCCCAGATATGGTTTGTAAAATTTTAAAACTCGATTTTTACATTGGGTGGCTAACGCCGATCAAAGGCATATCCAAGAAGGAACTTTCAAACGATTTTGGTTGATACTTTGTCAAGTACTACTTTCCATTCAAGTATGTAGCGATGCGAACGCTAAAGGACACTGGGCTTTTCCTTTCGAGGTGAACTAATGTAGACCGAGGAAGCTCGATCTTCAAGGGTATCGTAGATTTATTCCTTTATCTTTTCGTCCTCGTTTCTTTAATTAATAACTCCATGCATAAAGGGTGATTGTGATAATGGTTTGTAAATCGGGTCCATTTTAAACAAATTCTCCGATGATTTTACGGCCTTAAAGGCTCGTCGTTGGAATTGGTCCAAAAAGATCCATATGTAGTAATTGCAGAGGCTTGTCAATTGAGTTGATGGTTTTGCTCTTAAATGAGCTTCGTCTGCTTTTCCAAGTCGATGTGCATTCGCAGGCCTTTCTTTAACGAAGTTGAGTTTGGGTAGGCCCGCAACTAGATCTTTTGAAGCTAATTTGGACATGCTCTTGAAGTTGAGATGAGATAATCTTGATTGCCATAGCCAATTTCATTTCTTCGGATGCTTTAGCCGTAAAGCATATTGTCTCATCGAGCTTAGTTGACCAAGATTTACTATGTAGACATCTCCTCTCTTGTCCCGGTTAGCTTTTATCGCAGATGTCTTCGTGTCTCGGACTTGGCATTGGTTGTTGAGAAAGTTACTTGATGACCCTTGTTGCAAAGTTGGCTAATACTTAGAAGGTTATGTTGTAATCCTTCCACATAAAGCCACTTTGCTAAAGGATATCGCACCATTTCCGCCGAGTAGTAGCCCTCTTGTCTTGCCATAGCTATTATCTCCAAAGATGACCGAGGACCCTCCTTTCTATGTAATTGGGATGTAAGGGCTTTGTTTCCTGTCATATGCCTTGAGCATCCACTGTCCAAGTACCAGGTTGTGATTTTGAAGTCCTTTCCCTGCAAAAATATTAAGCCTTCATTTTGGTACCCATACTTGCATGGGTCCTATATTGTTAGTGCCCTCATGACCCAAATCGCTTGATTTTGGGTCTCATATGCATGGAATTGTAATAACATTTCGCAAACCTTGTGACTGTGAGGTGTAGCACACAAATCTTTTGATATGATGCATGTTTGTGTGTGTGTGAAAGTTCTTCCTCCATTTGCACTTGTGTGGGGTATTGATTATCCTCCTATTGGGCTGATATTCCTTCTTCCATGTGTTCTTATGTTTCATCATTTGTGAAGAGTATGTTTTACATCTACTGTACCTTCCAGGTTGGTTCGTCGAGTTAATCTCATTGAACTCAACGATCCTTCGAGGTTGGTGAGTAGGAGCTAGATTACTCTTTTCTTTTTCTCAAACCTGCATCAAAGCATTGAGATCCCTTGCTCCTAGGAATATGGATTGAATCGGATGAGCAGGTTTGACAGCTCATCCTCTCGTGAGGATTTCACAAATATAATGCCTCTACTAAAACCTGAGGCATTTCTAGTGTTAAAATCCTTTTATTTTACCACACATGACTCTGAGGTAGGTTCCCTAAAGCCTATCCCTGTTCTATCATAGGCGCTTCTCTGAATAGAGATTAAAGAATCCATGGATGAAGAGGATTTATTCCATGTAGAGATAGTCTTTTCTAGATCCTCAATTTTTGAGGTTAAACTAGACTCTTTTTTTGCACTGAGCTCATTTGTTGGTCTCAAGAGCTTATTCTCAACTTCAAGCTCAGAGAAAGAATTAGTACTGAGAAGAGAAGTTTCCAGTTCTTCATGAACCTTTTCTTTCTCCTTTTGAGGAAGTGAATAATCCTTAGACAGAACTCTAAACCACTTCATGTATTGGTGTTGATCTGATGTTATGCCATGTAATGCAGTTCTAAGATCATCAATATCTACATCAGGAGAATTAAAGTCAAATACCTCGTCGATACTTACTTTATATATGTTGGAGTTCTGCTTGTCCCTTGCACTTTTGGCCATTAGGCAGAGGTTAGCCATTTGGGGATCTTCATCGTCTCCAGATTCTGGAGTTGAATCATTATCAGAGTCACTCCACGATCCTCCAGCTACAAGGCCTTTGTCTTTCTTTGCTGGTCTCTTGTAGCCTTTGTATTCCTTCTTTGCATGTGATTTCTTTTTAAGTTCTTCTCTGAGAGGTTTGTTGCAGTTGGCAATGAAGTGACCAGGTTTCTTGAAGTTGTAACATCGTTCTACCTTGTCTCATGAATCTTCTTAGTCTTAGCATTACAAAGTCCTCATCATCATCTTCATCGTAGTCAGAATCAACTTCAGTGTTGATTTTGGAGGTGTTTTCAGTTACTTTGAGCGCAACACCTTTGTCCTTCTTTCTTCCTTCAGATAACGTTTCAGCTCGTTGTGTTAGCTCCAGTTCGTACGTGAGGAGGTTGCCATATAACTGTTGAACAGTCATTTCATGTAGATTCTTTGATTCTCTAATGGCAGTGGTTTTGGCATCCCACTTTCTTGGTAAAGCTCTCATGAACTTTATGATCAGATCTTTATTTGGATAGATCTTTCCATAGGCTCGTAGAGAATTGAGCAGAATATTGAATCTTTCGTATGTAGCAGTGACGTTCTCTCCTTGAACATGGGCAAACATCTCATATTGTTGAGTCAAGAGAGATTGTTTATTTTCTCTTACTTCTTCTGTTCCTTCATGCATAATGAGTAGTGCTTCCCAAACCTCCTTTGTTGTTTTACAGTTGACCATGTTTTCAAATAGATCATCTTCTAATGATTGAAATAAAATGTTCTTGGCCTTTTTGTCAAGTTGGAAAGCTCTCTTCTCGTTCTCTGTCCATTCTCCTTTGACCTTAATCTGTACTCTGTTTGGATCATCTGTAGTTGGTGCAAGCTTTGTAGGAACATAGGGCCCATTCTGAACAGTTTCAAATAGATCTTCATCTATTAAATCCATGTAAGCTTGCATCCTAACCTTCCAGTTAGCAAATTTATCTTTGTTGCACATAGGTGGCTTGCTGCCTCCTCCAGTCTTTGATTCGCTTGGTAAGTGTGCCATTGGATCTACTCAAGCTTTGTAGGCTGTATTATAGAACCTGCTTTGATACCAATTGTTAGTTCCCGAAGGCACAATAGTTATCTAGAAGGGGGGTTGAATAGATATTAAAAACTTTCCTTTGTTTAAAGAATGTTTTGATAAATCTTTAAGCAAAATGAATTATTGATTCTTTGAAAACCTTTTAGATACCAAAAGTTAAAAAGAGAAAGCGATTATAGTAGCTTATAAAGACACGATTGTTTTAAGTGGTTGAGCACTTAAAGCTCCTAGTCCACTCTTTACTCCTCGAGTAGAAATCCACTAAGGATGTCTTTTACACTTTCTCGAATCTCACAGATTCCTTCTAGATCAACAGATCTAGCACTTCTAAGTTCACTTGAACTCTTCAAGTCCGATGAGACTTGGCTCTTTATATTCACTTAGAACTCTTCAAGTCCTTCTGACTTGGAACTTCTTACTTCAGTAGATTGATAGTTGTTGAGTTGTGATTGAGGCTACTCAGTTGCAGTTAAGCACTTGTTCAAAAGAACTGAGTAGATGAGCAAGCTTTCTCTTTTTTCTCAGATCGTAGAGTTCAGCGTTTTGTGTTTTTATGCGTTTTGTTCAATACTTGCTTGCCTCTCTTATGTGTCTGTATTCTGTATATATGAGATCCTTAAAATCTATCCGTTGAAGTCATCTGATGAAGCATTAAATGCGTTTGACATTTCTGAGCTTTGATGGAGACATTTCTGTACATCTTCCGAATGCACTCTCCGCCCAATCGACACAAGCAGATCGCTTTTCACCTAACACCTGAAAAGGTGTTTTCCTCTGCCCAATGGTCCTTTTCTTAGCTTCTTGACTACGTTTCTTTTGATCAATACTAAGGATATCTTTTGTACCGTTGGGACTGGTGAGAGCTTCAACGTTCAAAGCTCATTCCTTATTTGTTGGAGTCTATCTTCAATTGAACGTTAGGGCTTGATGTTTCTGACACAAGGCAGGTGACACTCTACTATTCAAATTGTAGTATCTTATCATATTGATGCTTGCTCTTAAGAGTACACTATGCTTTCTTCACACGACGATCATCACTTACTCATCGTGCAAACTCTACGTTTCCGAGAGCACACTACGATCTCTGAGTTAGCTCGGCAAATGTCTAGACCACTCTACGATTCCTGGAGAGGCCCTTCAAGGCAGATACACTACGATCATCTCAGCTCTGCGATCCTGCTTTAGCTTCTGCATTCTGTTGATTAGACGGATAGACTACGAGCCTATTTATTTCTTTCTAGCCATAGATTAACCTAATAGATTTGATCTCTTTATCTATATAGGTAAAACACTTAAAGGCTAAGATCAGCCTAACAACTTTGATCTATCACTAAGTCCTTGTACATATATTCTTTCAAGGACTTTACATAATCATGAGTCATGTTTCATAAAATATCAAATCACAATACGCATTCTTCCAACAATATCCCTAAGCTCGATATTAACCATGACGCCCCCAAAATAGGTATACAACACCCATTCGAAGTCGTCAATAACATGGCATGTAAACAACTACAACTTTATTAATACAACATAAAAACTATGAGTTTAAATACAAATATTATCTTATAGACAATATCAACACTCAAATAAGTCCTCATTACAATTATTGATATATTATTTTACAAAAATAGTGAGGACTACTAAACAACTTCTAGAACCATCATTCCACACCTCGACTAAGTACTCATTTACATTCTCGCCTCCTAAGAAGAAAAATGGAACAAAAGGAAAAGGGTGAGCTCAACTAGCCCAAAGAAAGAATATTATGACAAAGATAATATAGAACAAATTATCGTTAGTCTTCAACAGGGAAAAATCTGATAAAATACAATAGACAACAAGTTTCATATCAATATTCGTAGCGGAAACAATAATTCATAGATGAGTTACGTAGATAATGAAATCTACTATTATCTATGAATTTAAAAGTCCATCATCAATATTTTATCCCTGTAACATCATTCAATATACATCTTGAATCAAATATTTATCTTTGCACTACAGGCCAAAGATATTCATTAGTTGGTCATGTTCATCTCAACACCTGTACATCTTTGCACTACGGGCCAAAGATATTCATAAGAAAATCAACCATCTTTGCACTATGTGCCAAAGATATTCAAGAATACCATCATTTAGGACCGAGGATGATGAAAAATATTTTAAAGAAAACGAATCCAGTGAAACAAAAGAACAAATATTAAGGATTCGTACTTTAAACAATCTGAGTTCAAAAATACTTCATAAATAATCATAGTAGAGCAAAATTCAAGAATGATCAAAACATAGATACAATCAAAGCTAGTATCCATAGTAGATATCTTAGACAAAAACAAAAATTTAGTTTTTCTGTGAATAGTGTCATATTCGTGAATAGTGTCGTATACGTGAATAGTGTCATATACGTGAATAGTAACCCCGACACTAAAATGCAAGAATTTCACAAGAAAAATCTTACCAATATTTCAGCATAAAGATAATAGAAGAAATAATATCATTTAAAAAAAATATCCCTTACCTCGAAAAGAATAGTACTTCTAACTGGAATACTAGATATAATGTTAAAGGGAACTTGCACCGTATAGTAACACTCAAAGTATCAAAATACTCACAAGAATACGCTCGATAATATAGAGAGAAAACTTCAGTTTCTGGTGTGATTTTCAATTCTAACTTAAGCACCCTATTTATAGGAAATTGCTTAGAACACCGAATTAGAAAATTTAATAAAATAATAATATTTTCTAAAAATTTTCCTACGCACACCAAGAAGATTGAATTCAGCATTCTTAACATTCACGTGGGGCCCACCCAAGTGTAAAAAAATATTTTTCTTAAAATAATTATTTTAAACTCCAAAACTCAATTATTTTAGAACTTCGGAACTTCAATAATTCATAATAAATAGCCCTTTTATCAGAAAAACTTGAACCTTATGTCTTCTCCATAGGAAATTCCATTCTATACAACTTTGTAAGTTTAAGTTTTTCCAAATTCCAAACAGAAGTTGACTAAAATCCACAAACGAGCGATTTTACAGGCTATAATCAAATTTCAGTCAAGAAATGGGCCCACAGACATGTATAACATGTTTAAACAATTTTTGCAACAAAAATACTCTTCCTTCTCATATATTCATATATCCCACATTCATTATAAAAATATCACCATTATTATATTATTAAAATATAATAATATATTTAAATGAATTATTTTATCAGAAAATATAAAATATCAATTTTTCAACAATTGTCACTTTAAAATTTTCTCCATCTATATCCACATAAAATGAATATTTTCCTTATCATATAAATCAATAATTAATTATTCACAAATAATATTACAGAATCACAATATCGACAACCAAGAAATTCCCAGGAAAGAGGGGGCTTTCCAATAAGGATTTTTCTCTTCTTTGCAATTAGGTGACCAAACCTCTCCTTAGACAGAACTTTCTAGACATTGCCAATAATGCTATCTAATAATATTATTCAAATAATATGAATTATTAATCTGATAAAGGAAAATACTGTGTAATGATAATTATTGAAACAACAATAATATAAAATATCAACGTAGCAATTATTGAATCAATAAAATAAAATATTAAACAAGTAATTATCGTAACAATTATTGAGTAGGCCTTCTTACATAAGAATCAATAATTGGTGCAATACTGGTAAGCTTCGTGTTTTAACCAACCGAGTATTTCAACAAAGACTTCAGAATAACTACGCCCATTATTTATAAACAACTTATATTTGTCATTTTTTTCATCCAACCGCTTCAAGTTATGGGGCCCACATTAAAGTCGCCGTGCATTTAATATTCTCGACAAAGAAGAATATTCCACGACCAAAACGAATATTCTCCAATAAAAATTTTATAACCACTTTGAAATATTTGCGCATTTTACTCATAACTAACCACATTAATCAAATCAACCCTTAATATTTTAAAATAATAAATAGAGGAAATTTAATTTCATTTATAATAAGTTGGGGTCTTACATAATAGAATTTTATATGCGAACGAATGTAGTTTTGTACTTATCCAACATTTTTCTTCATTTTCAATGAATACTCGTTCTTCCTGCTTTCTTAATTTGAATGTCTTTTATATTTCAATGGTTTTTATGTTGCTATAATATATTTATTTGATGTCTTAAACTTTTTAAAAAAAACTTAGCATTAGAAAAAAATTCCAAGGATTCTTTGTAAAATTAGAAATCAACACTTGAAGTGGCGTGGGAGAATTTTTTTTATTAAAAAAAAATCCATTGAACTTTCAGATTGGCATTAAATAAAAAAAAATTTGCAAAAAGCATTGCATCTTTTTTTTCCAAACTTGATATATAAAAATAAATAATTTAGGTTGAAATGTCATTTCAAGTAGTGTTCAAAAAAAGTTCTTTTACCTAAAATTTCTTATAAAAAAAAGGTTTCAAACGCCAGTTGAAGTGGCGTTCAAAAAGATTCTCCTTTTCCCAAAATATGATTTATAAAAAAAAATAAAAAAACAAATAGTTGAAGTGGCATTTAAAAAAGATTGCTTGATTTAAAAAAAATGAAGTTCAAACGCCAGTTTAAATGGCATTAAAAAAAATTGCACTGGGTTCCAACGCCAATTCAAGTGGCGTTCAACCCCTCTCTCTCAAATTTGCTTTTTAAAAAAAAAAAAATAATGTTTCAAATATTTCAAACGCCAATTCAAGTGGCGTTCTTGTAAGACCCCAACTTATTATTAATGAAATTTAATTTTCTATTTATTATTTTGAAATAGTAAGGGTTGATTTGATTAATGTGGATAGTTAGGGTAAAATACGCAAATATTTCAAAATAAGCAAGTGGTTATAAAATATTCATTGTTGTGGAGAATATTCGTTTGGTCGTGGAATATTCGTACTATCTAGAATATTTATTTATGCGCCAAAATGTGTGTGGCCCCATAACTCCGAAAGCGATTGGATGAAGAAAACGACAAATATAAGTTGGTTAAAAATAATCTCACAGAAGTTGTTATCAAGTTATCACCGTTAAAATACTTTATTGGTTAAAACACAAGAGTAGACACCAGTATTGCATACCGATTATTGATTCTTACGTAAGAATGTACTACTCAATAATGGTTATGATAATTAATTGCTCAAGATTTTATTGAGTTAATAATTGTTGCGTTGATATTTTATATTCTTTGTTATTTCAATAATTGTCATTACACAATATTTTTCATTATCAAGCAATAATTCATATTATCCTAATAATATTATTAGATAAAATTATTGGCAATGTCTAGAAAGTTCTATCTAAGGAGAGGTTTGGTCACCTAATTCAAGGCGCCAAGAAGAAGAAATTTTATTGAAAGCCCCTCTTTCCCTGAACGCACAGGTTGTCAATATTGTGATTCGTAATATTATTTGTGAATAATTAATTATTGATTCATATGATGAGGAAAATATTAATTTTATGTGGATATAGATGGAGAAAAATTTTAATGTGACAATTGTTGAAAATTGAAATTTTATCTTTTTCTCGATAAGATAATGTATTATTATATTTTAATAATATAATAATGGTGATATTTTTACAACGAATGTGGGATATATGAGTATACGAGGAGGAAGAGTATTTTTGTTGCAATAAATGTTTAAAACATGTTAAACATGCTTGTGGACCCCATTTATCGATCGAAATTTGATTATAACCGTAAAATCCGGTAGTTTGTGGATTTCGGTCAATTTTTGTTTGAAATTTGGAAAAACTTTCTTCATAAAGTTGTAGAGAATTGAATTTCCTATAAAAATTCGCGAGATTCGAATTTTCTGATAAAAGGGCTATTTATTATGAATTATTGATGTTCAAATTTCTAATAATTAATTTTTGAGAGTTTTTATTAATTTTATTAAGAAAAACGTTTTTATTGATTTTGGTGAGGGGGACCATTTGTTTGGCTGATAATTTGAATCTTAGAAAGTGTGCGTAGGAAATTATAATATATATATTAATATTTTATTAAATTTTTCGCTTTGGTGTTCTAAGCAATTTCCTATAAATAGGTGCTTAGGTTAGAATTGAAAATCACAATTTAAATCAAGTTTTCTCTCTATATTATCGAGCGTATTCTTGTGAGTATTTTGAGTATACTTTGAGTATTGCTATATGGTGCAAGTCCAAGTCATAGCTTTATATCCTGTTTCAAATTTAAGTACCGATCTTTCGAGGTAAGTGGATATTTTTTTTTCAGAATGATATTATTTCATCAATATCATTATGTTGAAATATTGATCTGAAGTTTTTATCAAATTTGGAACTTTTTCATGTCGGAGTTTTTTATTCATGAGTTACTTATTCATGAGTTATTATTCACGAGTTCTTATTCACGTAGTATTATTCATGTAAGCGTGAAGATGTTTTTTTGGAATTTCTATCTTTTGGTGTCTGAGTTACTATTCACGATACGGCACTATTCAATTCGAAAAAATAAAATTTCTTCTTTTGTCCAAAATATCTATTCGGATACTAGCTTTGATTGTATCCATGTTTTGATCATTCTTGAATTTTACACCACCGTGATTATTTTTGAGGTATTTTGGACGTGAATAAAACAAAGTACTAATCCTTAATCCTTAATCCTTGTCATTTTGTTTCTTTGGATTCGTTTTTTTAAAATATTTTCATCATCTTCAAACCTTAAATGATGATATTATGGAATATCTTTGGCCCTGTAGTGCAAAGATGAATGATTTTGAAGAATATCTTTTGCCCGTAGTGAAAAAGTTGAAGCGGTGTTTAGATGAACATATTAATCGATGAATATCTTCGCCTTTGTAGTGCAAAGATGAATATTTGATTCGGATGTATATTGATTGATGTTACAGGATAAAAGATAGGCGGTGAACTTTTAAATTCATACATGAAGATAGTAGTTTGCATTCTCTACTTAACTCTTCTAATGAATTATTATTTCATGTAATATTGATTTAAAATTTGTTGTCTATTGTATTCTATTAGATTTTTCCTGTTGAAGACTAATGATGTAATTTGTTGTATATTATCTTAGTCATAATATTCTTTCTTCGAGCTAGTTGAGCTCACCTTTTCCTTTTTGTTCCATTTTTCTCGTGAGGGCGAGAATATAGCGAGATACAGTGGGGTAATGGAATGAAGGTTCTAGAGAGAGTTGTTTAGTAGTCCTCACCATTTTTGTAAAATAATGTATTAATAAATGTGATGAGGATTTATTTGAGTATAGATATTGTCAGAAGATAATATTTGTATTTAAACTCACAGCTTTTTCTTGTTGTAATAATAAAGTTGTAGTTGTTTACGTACTACGTATTAACAACTCGAGAATGGGTGATATATACCTATTTTGGGGGGCGCCACAGTTGGTATCGAGCTTAGGATATGATCTCTGGCGGAGATCGGGAATAGAACTAGGAGGGAGAGATTTAATAAATCCTTTCGCAAAGTGTGTCCTACCTAAGCTTATTTGTTAGTTGGTCAATTATATAGGATATTATGTGATATATTGATTTCCTTAGTTAACCCTTGTTTTATAAAAGTATTTGAGAATCTCGATCGAGAATATTAACAATGGAAATGAGACCCAGAGTGGAGACGCTCAGATTTCACCAACGAGGAGAGCGTGCAACAGGTGGCAATGTTACTCCTGTGAACAACACCAATCGAAAGCGATGATGAACGAAGGAATGTTTAGAAGCTTTTTGAAGTTCATGCAAAATCGACGAGGAGACTCGTGTTCAAAATACGGGAGGAAATGATAAAGAATTACCACGAGTTATCACATGCAAGCGATTCAAAGAGTTGGGACCACCGAATTTAAGGAAAGCGGATCCGATCATGGCGAAACATGGGTCAAGCAAATTACCAAGATATTAGATGTCTTGGGATGCACGGAGGACAGAAGGTTCCATTCGCCACCTTTATGTTCGTGGCGAGGCGGTATCATCGGTGGGAGTCTCGTGAAGCGTACTCCATCCAAACCGCACTCAAAGATGTCTTGGGAGACGTTTGAAGCTATTTAATGACAAATACTTTCCCGAAAGTGTTCGCTATATGAAGGAAGTGGAGTTCATCGATTGGAACAAAACAACATGACGGTGTCTCAAGACGAGGCAAAGTTTGCAGAGTTATCCAAGTTTGCACCTCATTTGGTGGAGAATGAGGAACGATGACGCGGATGTTTCTTAGAGGTTTGAAACCGGCTAAGATACGCCAAGATCTCATTTCTCATAAATTTTCTCTCTATTCAGATGTTAAATGCGGGGCTCAATTATTAGAAGCGAGATAACGAGTACAGTCAACCGAGGGACCATAACCAGGATCGTACTCAGAGATAGTGATCAATGTAATAATGATAACCAAACGGAGAAAAAAAACAGACGGACAAAATGGTAACCACTCTGGTGGTAATCATGGCCATGAAAATAGAAGAAGCGAGTCGGAGGAGATTTTAAAAAGAGGAGATTTAACAAGGACCATGTGAAGACAGCAGTCTGCAAGAATCGGTTCTAAGGGAGGAGAACGATCACCCATTATATGCTATAAATGCGAAAAGAGGGACATATCATCAAAACCGCCCACAGATTCAAGGTATGCTATAATTGTGGAAAGGAAGGACATATCATTTCGAGATTGACACAAGAGCGAAACCTAGTTCAATGGGACGGTGACTCAAAAGATCGTCCCGGTAAAAGTCAAAGTCAACGATTAGGAAGAGCGTTTGTTGTGGATGATGTCATAATGCGCGAGAACCCAAACGAGGTGATCACGGGTAAGTTATTTATAAATTCTTGCGAGTTTATACCTTACTTGACAACTGGGTGCTACCCATTCATTTATCTCTCGCATGTGCTCAACGCTTAAACTTGACTCAGGAGAAATTAGACTTTGACCTATCTGTGGAAACTCCGTTAGGAGAAACTTTCATCACATCCATTTGTTTATAAATCTTGTTTGATTCAAGTTGGCACCATTACCTTACCATTGACCTTATCTCTTTAAAGATACTTGCTTTTGATGTGATTTTAGGGATTGATTGGTTAACTACTCATCATGCCAAAATTGATTATTTTCGTAAGTTGTCGGTTTTTCATATTCCTAACCAACCTCGGTTTTATGACTAATTCAAGCAACTAAACCATTAAAATCAATCAACATCATATCTAATCATAAAGCTATTCGTTTATTGAAAAACGGATGTCAAGCTTTCTTAGCCCATGTTATGGATTTGAATAAAGACACGTCAAATTTGAATAATATTCTGTTGTTATTGACTTTCTGACGTATTTCTGAAGAACTTCCCGGTACACCCCGTAACGTGAAGTTGAATTCTTTATTGATCTTGAACTCGGTACAAAGCCCATTTCTAAAACCCCATATCGAATGGCTCCTATTGAACTTCAGGAGTTAAAGGTTCAACTACTGAGGAATTGTTGGACATCGGTTTCATTCGTCCCAAGTACATCTCCTTGGGGTGCTCTGTTTTATTCGTAAAGAAGAAAAGACGGGAGTATGCGACTTTTATTGACTATCGAATTGAACCATGTCACCATCAAGAATAGGTATCCTCACCTCGTATTGATGACTTGTTTGACCGATTACTGCAAGGCACAATTCTTTTTCAAAAATCGATCTTCGATTCTCGGATATCATCACCTAAAGATTTAGGCGAGGATATTCCAAAGACCGCCGAGAACTTCGGTATGGGCATTATGATTTCTTAGTCGTGTCTTTCGGATGACTAATGCTCCCGGCTTTCATGGATATGATGAACCGAGTATTTAAGGAATATTTGGATCGGTTTGTTGTTGTCTTTATTGATGACATCCTCATATATTCCAAAAGTCGTGAAGATCATGAGCACCATTTGAAGTCGGTACTCCAAAGGCTTCGTGAAAACAAACTATATGCCAAATTGAAGAAATGCGAGTTCGGCTTGAGAAGTAGCATTCCTTGGGCACGTGGTGTCGAAACATGGAGTATCATGTTGATCTGGTGAAGATTGAAGCAATACAAAGTTAGAGCAACGAAGTCGGTGGACCGAAGTACGTAGTTTTTGGGCTTAATTTGGTTATTATCGGAGATTCGTGGAAGGTTTTTTCGAATCGCTACTTCATTAACCCAATTTTCCTAAGGATACAAAATTCGTTTGGAGTGAAGAATGCGAGAAGAATTTCCAAGAGCTTAAGAGGAGACTTATTTTGGCACTGTTTCTAACAATACCATCCGGTTTGGATGGATTTGTTATCTACAAATGATGCTTCGTGCAAAGGGTTAGGATGTGTTCTCATGCAACGTGGGAAAGTCATAGCTTTATGCCTCGCGACAACTTAAAGAGTATGAGAGGAATTATCCTACTCATGATCTAGAGTTAAGCGTGATCGTTGCGCGCTTAAAGATATGGAGGCACTATCTATATGGGAGAAAGTAGAGATATATTCGCACCATAAAAGCCTTAAATATTTCTTCACTCAAAAAGAACTCAACATCGGCAATGGTGACGTTGGCTCGAGCTATTGAAAGACTACGACCACACTATTCAATACCATCCCGAAAAGCGAATATGGTGGTGACGCGTTGAGTAGAAGATCATATCGCGGAAGCGAGTGCGATGATGTCAAGTATACACATAGAGCCAACTTTAATAGAAAAAGTTAAGGTTGCTTAAGCCACCGATCCGGAGCTGATGCGTATGAAGAAGAAAGTACAAAAGGAGCTATTCCTAAGCGAGAATTGATGAAGAAGGAATACTTGAGTCCACTCTAGACTTTGTGTTCCTAACGACTACGATTTGAAGTACAAGATTATGATGGAGGCACACAATACACCATTTGCAATCCATCCCGGAAGTACTAAAATGTTTCGTGATCTTTGACATACATTTTGGTGGAACAATATGAAGGAGAGATTGCAAAGTTTATCTCAATGTGTTTAACTTGTCAACGTGTAAAGGTGAGCATCTTGTACCTAAGGGTCCGTTGCAACCACTTGAGATTCGAAATGGAAGTGGGAACACATTACCATGGATTTCGTTCTGGGTCTTCCTACGGTTTCTCAAGGCATCAATGCTATTTGGGTTATTGTTGATAGATTAACCAAGTTCCGCTCATTTCTTGCCGATACGGAGACTTATTCCTTGAACGTCTTGGTTAGTATATGCACGTGAATGAGATTGTGAGGTTGCATGGCATGCCGGTATCCATAGTTTCGGATCGTGACCCAAGATTCACTTCAAGATTTTGGGTTAGCTTGCAAAAAGCTATGGGCGCGGATTTGCGATTTAGTTCGCATACCATCCCCAAACCGGACGGACAATCGAGAGGACTATTCAAACTCTTGAAGATCTATTAAGACTCGTGTCCTAGACTTCAAGGGTATGGAATGAAGGTTAGAGAGAGTTGTTTAGTAGTCCTCACCATTTTGTAAAATAATGTATTAATAAATGTGATGAGGATTTATTTGAGTATAGATATTGTCTAGAAGATAATATTTGTATTTAAACTCACAGTTTTACTGTTGTAATAATAAAGTTGTAGTTGTTTCTGTACCATGTATTGACAACTCAGAATGGGTGATGTATACCTATTTTGGGGGCGTCACAGTTCTCTCTCTATCTTTTGATCCTGACATCTTTGCTTTAAAAAAAACTTCTAATACAACGCCAATTTTACTAGCGTTTACCCTCTTAACTTACCCAGATTAGTTATTTAATAAAAAACATTTGTGCCTTTTAAAAAAATATTCGTTTAAATTTTTTTTTAAAACGTCTATTTAAAAAAAATGATTAAGTTAATATAATAATTTGATTAAGTTAATTTATTAATTTTGGTCCAACGCCACTTGAATTGGCGTCTGATTTAATTTTCAAATTTAAAAGCCAATTCAATTGGCGTTTGGCCTATTTTAAGAAATCTTAAAATTTTTGGATAGAATCTAGAAAATTGGATGTCATAAAGGCCATTCTTGGAAAATACTCGGTATAAATGCATCAGATTGTTGCAATCGCTCCTCGATCCGTCAATTTTGATATGTTCTACAACAACCCAACACCCCAATGAACCACCACTAACCGTTAAAACCCAATAACATTAGCTCATGGAAGAAAAAAAAAGAAATGGAGATGAAGAAATAATAAAAAAAAGGAGAAAGATGAAAATGAAAATATAATTATCGCTTTGTTCACTGACGAATTTACTCGTTGGATTTATATTGTGTTGGTTCTCAATGATCTTTCCTCTATTTTTTTTCTCTTTTTTTGTCTTCTATGTTAAAAAGAGGATAGAGGAAAGGGGAACGACGAAAAAGAGATGACGGGACGGCGGAAGGGGAAGGGTCTGAGATGGAAATGGTTAGTATGAAGTTTATTTTGGGGTAAGTTGAATTGATTGAATAATAGAATCTTGATACGATGAGGTCAGTTGTATGTGTCAGATTCTATCGCCAATTGACCAACTTACCAAAAAAATAACTTTATGCTAACTGGATCCGTCTGGGATGGGGAAAGGGATGGAAGATTAGGAGAGAAGGGATGGATTTAATTTTGTTTTGTTTAATTATTATTTTACTTTTATTAAAACTATATGATAGCCCGTGCGTTGCATGGGCTAGTTTGAATAATGGATTGACTAACCTAAACTTGAATATATCTAACAAAAAAATACATTCATTAAAGCATAAGAACATCCTCTCAGTCTTATTTCATCAAAAACTTGAAATGCCAAACTCGTTCTAGGTAACCTATATTTAGTACCCTCCTTGAGTGTAGCTGCAACAAACAAAAAGTTATTTAGTGATCCGTTATTATCTAGTATTCAAATTATTTAAGAGGTGTACAATTATGTCCTTACCAAAATTTGATTTTTGTAAATTAATCTTATTACGAAAATCCTCTACTACTGTGGCAACACCGTAACAAAAGCGTCATCATCACACAATTTGTTATTGCATTCATATGAGATGTGCTAAAAAATAAAAAATAGTAACTGAACTAAATAATAATTTACACCAAACCTAAACAACCACAAAACAGATAATAAATTCATTGCACAATATTCTGCAATAGCAACCACCTTAGACAAACCGTGACTTTGTTAATGTCATGAGTCAATTTATTTGATTCATCTTGTAATCCAGGACCTAGGCTACATCTAATAACTATAAAATAAAAAATTTACCCAGTATCAAAATTCACAAATGCTCAACACCAAAACCGTAATTAACAAATTTAATGAATCCAAACACCAATTATATATATATGTGTAGGGGTTCGACACATAAAACACAGCAGAAATATAAAAATTCAAAGCAATTTCCGAAACCCAAAAACAGGATCCATGTGAAAAACAATTAACTCAGTTGTTTAGAGATTATACCAAATATGAAAAACGAGAATCTGAAATTGATGCGCTCGAATCTTTAACGCAATTCCTCATTTAAACTACGCCTCATGGTATCCACACTAACGCCAAGACAAACCGTCGAACGATTCTCGCAATAAGAGGGACTTGCGGTACTAGCCACCAAAGGAACCTTTATGAAACTGTATGTTTTCTCTCTAGTCTCTCTCTAATAGCGGCTAGGGTTTTCAAGTTATGATCTAACCCTAAGTAGCTGCTATATATCCTATATATAGTAGTTAAATGGAATTAATCAAAACCTAATTTCATAAAATCCAATTTATATATATATAACTTAATTAAGTCTTACTTAATTAATATACATATATAAAAACTTTCCTTTTAATTTAAATTAAGTGATTTAAATACTATTAATCATATTAATATATTTAAATCCTTAAAATTTAAATTTATTCCTTTTAAATTATGTTCTATGTGTGTGACCTATAGGTTATTATCACGTTGGCAATAATTTTAAAATCATATTATAAAATTATAAGCAAAGGAGTAGATCTAGTAATGCATCATCGCTACCCAAGTAATAATAATATCGATGATTCGATGCAACCTTTTAGTAACCAATGTTTCAATGTAATTTAATCCTTTTTTAACCTTAATATCCTAGATTAAATCGAGTCATGGAATGTGTCATACTCTTCATAATTGAATCTAAGTTTTCTTTATCAATGAGTAGACTATATGAAATAAATCACTATTTGAGCATGGCCATGCATTTCATAGTCCTACTCAATCAAGAGGCCTATGGATATCACCCCTAATAAATAGGAGGGTTAAATTCCATCTAGATCACTCATATTCTCTCACACGATTCATGATGTACCCAATAATACCCTTTATAGTCCATCCTATTAAAGGTGACATTTGATGATATCAAAGTACATAAATTCCTCGTAGTAATATATGATTTCGTGTCGAGGACCATTACATCATTATCACTATGAGAATTGCTAATGACACTTCGCATAATGCTCCACATAGAATTCTCATGGTGGGTCCTGCTCTACACACCGCCGTTTCTAACAATGCACTCTATGCATCGACTTAATATCTCATATATTTATGACCAATGAGATTTCGTCATCAATCGATCCACATATTAGTCTCAATGCATCATTGTTGTCCCATCAACAATGATACTCGATTAAAGGACATTTAAGAATAATGATACTAATTATAATTATATAATCTCATGTTCAAGTCACATACTTGAAACTATATAATTTGTATCACTATTCTAAGAATTTTTATTATGTTAACATTTATATAACACGATAAATAAAACCATAATAAAATCATTCATTTATTCAATCAAATATAATATCAAAACGTTAGCAATTATATCAAATAATTGGCCTCAGGTATATAAACTCTAACAATAATATGTACATATAAGAACTAAAATTATATATGAATGCTTACCTCTTCAAAGAATAATAATAGCCTTGATATGTCGCCCACCTAGAAACAACAAACAATACCAAAATCAAAAGAATAAACCCAAAACTCAATCAAACATAATGATATCTGATAACAAAATTCAAAAGAAACCATGAATTTATCTACATTAAACTTATATTTTTGTTATCTACATGTATGAATGGCCAATGTGTTTCAATGTTGATTTGAAACATCTTTGGATCAAAATATTACAGGTCATTAACAATTTTAATAATTGTTAATGACCTTGAGTCATCATGTCATATAATGTTTAATTTGAATATATAATTTTATTTAGATGTTTTTTGCGAGAAATGGAGCCCAACGAAATGACCCTGAGATGTCTTGAACCTACTCAGTTAAGATTTAGTAAAGTAGGATCTTAGATTGAGGAAATGGAACAAATAGTATCGAAATAGAAGCTTAAAGTTACCTTTGCATTCTTATAAAATTCAGAGGATGTCAGAGCCTCAAAAATGTCTCCAGAGATTGAGGCTTCAGCAAAAGGGTTTGCACTTTTATATCTTGGAGAAGGCATTCCATTACATTCGCTTCTTGCATGCAAATGAGGCCCATGGATTCCTCAAATCCATCGGCAACTAATTCTGAGCCCATAGATCCATCCTTCTTTTCTGACTGCAAATAGCAAAATGTAAACTCAAATCTCAGAATTGATTGGCGTCAGATCTCAGTACTGGAAAAGATCTAGGGAGGGAGTAATTTACCTTAGCATCCGAGCTCCTTCTCGCAATCGCACTTAAAGGTTGGGAAAGATGAGGATTCAAACCTTTCAAAAAGTTTGCTAGCAAGAGGTATGTTTGTTCCAATTCCCATTATCATCTTCTATTCTTCTTATTTTCTTCTACAATAATCTTTTATGGGCATAGTTTATGCTATTTTAACGGCCACCTCCACTACAAAGGCCGCACATATTTGAGAAGATGGAAGAAAGGGGAAGGGGAAAAGGAAAGGAATGGAAGGGGAAGGGGAAGAAACTGAAAGAGGAAGAGGAAGAGGAAGAGAAATACGAAGAAAAACCGAATTAATGGTTAAAATTGGGTGTGTTAATTGATTGATTTGAATTTGGTTTTATTAATATCAATTCATGGGTTTATGTTATGTATTTATGTTATGTATGTATTAATGGTTAATTGATTTCAAATTAATCTGAAATTATGGATTTCAATTGATTAAAATTGGGTATGTTAATTGATTGATTTGAAATTTGAAATTAATTGGTTTCAAATTTTAATATGAAATTATGGGTTTCAATTAGTTAAAATTGGGGGTGTTAATTTGAAATTAATTGATTTCAAATTTTAATCTGAAACTATGAATTTAATTTGAAATTAATTGATTTCAATTGGTTAAAATTGGGGGTGTTAATTTGAAATTGATTTATTAATTGATTTTTAACAGCCAAATTAATTAATTAATTTGAAATTTATTTGAAATTGATTGAGTTGGAGGATAGGTTGTGATGTATTGAAATTGATTGAGTTGGAGGATAGGTTGTGATGTATTAATTAATTGATTTGAAATTGATTGAGTTGGATTTGAAATTGATTTGAAATTGATTGAGTTAAAGATAGGAGGATAGGTTGTGATGTATTGACATTGATTTGATTTGAAATTGATTGAGTTGGAGGATAGGTTGTGATGTATTGAAATTGATTGAGTTGGAGGATAGGTTGTGATGTATTAATTAATTGATTTGAAATTGATTGGGTTGGATTTGAAATTGATTTGAAATTGTTTGAGTTAAGGATAGGTTGTGCTGTATTTATATATATAAATTGAATTGGTTTGTTGTATTACTATTTTACCCTTATTATTTTTATAAAATGATAAAAGAAAATTTAAAAAATGACTCAATTTTAACATACAAATACTAACATATGCCATGTGTGACATCTGAATTGAACTAAATTGGAAAAAATTAAAAGTATAATCATCTAATTATAAAAATTAAAAGGTCAATCACCGAATAGTAATTTATATTTAAGTCTTTAAAAATCAACTTCAACTTTTAGAAAACTTCCTCTTTTACCATCCAAATTATAACATATTCCTATTTTGTCCTCCGACCTGAAATTTAAACTTTTACAATTTTATAATTAATAATTTAAATATAAATTTGCACACACATGTATCAAAGGGAGTTAGGATTAGGCATGCACAAAGACCCATCTGAACTTGTCCTGGATAGACATAATTTAATCAAATCAGACTCATAGACTCATGCCGCCTGATGTAACGAACGAAATTTTTATATTTGTTTTTTTAAAAATATTTATTGAATTAAATAAATATTTGTTAATTTATTTATTGAATTAAATAATTATTTGATAGAATTGTGGTAGATTAATTTAATTAAGTATGTCACATTAATTAAATTAATGAGGAATAATTTAATAGTTCAAAGTGTGAATTTAATTGAGATAATTAAATTAAAAGAGTTGTTAAATAATTATAATGCTATTCTAATTAATTAGAGATTTATTGACTTGTTATAATTAATAAATGAGAATTTTAATTATGTGATGATGTGATTTAATGGGTAATATTGTTTTTTATTTAATTGAGTTTAAATAATATTATGTGATTAATTAAAGTATGACAAATAAACTATATAATAAACAAGTTAATTAAAATAATGGGAAAGAAATTAAATTAAAACAAGCCAAACATGGCCTTGAGAATGTGGGAACAGTTAAGGCCAGACTGCATTTAACCGCTACCCACATCTCACCAGTTATATTATATACGCATTCTAAGTCTGGAAAGCTCAAACACAAAGAGAAAAGAGAGAGATTGAGATAAAATCTTTTACTAAGGAAGAAGTTTTGTAGAATCAAGAAGGAAGTTCATATCATCTTTGAGTATCTAAGCAGCGAAATCAAGGGTAATCCCTTAATCTAAACTTTTAATTTACGTTCTTAAAGTTTTTCATGAACATTGGTTTTAACCCTCTGTAATTGAAATTTCATGGTTAATTGTTGATTATACGACATTGTATATGTTTATTAACATGTATAGTTCAATTATATATGATTTATATGTGTTTTAGAGTAATCAAATCCATGTAATTATGTTTTATTGGAATTTTGTAGTTTATAGAGTAAGAACATATGAATATGGCTTAAAAGTATGAAAATTTATGTTTAAATTTCCTATTAATTGGTAAATTGATAATTGATTATGTTTATACATGTAAAAACGAAAAGAGCAAAACTTAAACAGACTGATTTGGTGTTATAACGAATCTGTAATTCGAGATTTCATGAAATTTGACGAAACTTTAAAATATAGCAAGAACATGAAAACTATGAGTTCAAATCTTGTTGTTTATGTGACTTAAGATGTTAAAAGCATGCTAAGAATGTCATTAAATGTTTTTGTTAAGTTCAAAACACACGGGTAATATTGAATTCGTTGTTTGAGCGAAGTTTTGGCCTAATTTGGCCATGTTATGTGTTTATTCGCGAACTGCAGAATTGGATACTGGGTAGTCATGTTTGTGCCTTCGGGGTCAGAGTTTGACTTCGATCGGAGTTTGACTTTGGATGGCATCACGACTATGCTTTCGGGGTCAGAGTTCGACTTCGGATGGCGTCATGTCTATGCCTTCGGCTTCGGTCAGAGCTTGACTTTGGATGGCGTCCCGACTGTGCCTTCGGGGTCAGATTTCAACTTCAGATGGTGTCATGTCTGTTCCTTCGGGGTCAGAGTTTGGCTTCAATCTGAGTTCGACTTCGGTTAGAGTTTGACTTCGGATAACGTCATGTCTGTGTCTTCGGGGTCAGAGTTCGTCTTTGGTCGGAGTTCGACTTCGGATGGCATCACGTCTTTGTCTTCGGGGTCAGAGTTCGTCTTCGGTCGGAGTTTGACTTCGGATGACGTCACGATTGTGCCTTCGGGGTCAGAGTTCGGCTCCGGATGGCGTCATGACTTCGGGTATGGCGAACTTCTTTTGAAAAAGCGTCGAGACTTCGGGAGAATGACTTCGGAAGTATGACTTCGAAAGTCGATGGGAGTTACACTTTTAAAAATCGCCCTTGGGAAAATGTAACATGGCGCTTTTTGGTTTTGTGGCGTACAGTCCATTGTATGTTAGTTTAACCTAATCTAAAGAACATGATAATGTGTTGGACATATAATAAGGTGTTATATCAGGTTGTCAACGTTTATATAGTGAAATTTTATGATAATTTGATAAATGTATAAGGGCTAAAATGTGATGCTCATGAGAAGAGGTAATGTTGTTTAAACTTAAGATTTGAGACTTCAATCCTGTATATGTGAATGATGGTAATGAGCAGAACTTAAATCAAGTTAACAAGTTGTATTAAAAGAGAGAACTAAACCTATAAGGTTAATATTAATGTAACTAATGAATGTTGTGAATACATATAGTATGTGTATAGGACTTGTGGTGAACATAAGTGGTAATCATTTACCTACGCATGAGGCAAGTTTTCGAATCCTACTCTTATGTTAAGCAAGTTCCCTAACCTTTGCTACTTTATTATTCAGTAATGTTTTCTTTTAACCGTTATTTTGTTATACTTATGCAAGTCTCCTAACCCTAATTTTATGTTATGCTAGTCTTGAATCTATTATTCAACTAAGCAAGTTCTCTAACCCTAATCCTTCTTCATGCAAGTTCCTATTCCTAAGTTGTTATTGTTATGCAACTTCTTTAACCTTAATTTATTGTCGAACAAGTTAATTAATCTTTGCTTACTCATTCCAAGTAAGATTGCTTTGGTCATTCAAAGTCTGTAATTTTATTGTAAGCATTATCTTGTTGCAAAGTGTTTGTTTAGCTACGAATAATTGTTGTTCGATCTTTGATCACCAATGTCATTGTTCAATCTTACATTGTTGTACCGAACTCTTAGTTGACTAGCGATCCTTCTATTGATTCAACTAATTCTTAGTTGATGAATGCTCTATAAACTAAATTACCTTTGAAGTCAATCCAAACCAAACTTCCTTTGGTTTGCTTATGTACCTTTACAGTTTTGAAAGTATGTACTCGATGATTAACACTTGTTCATTTTTAACCCATTGAGACTTTATCTCTTATTGGTTCGTTGTTATACTTTGTTCATGATGATATTGTAATCAAACTCTTGAGTAGTTATTGATCCCTATTTGATTCAACCAGTACTTGGTTGATGAACGTTCTAAAGATCTAGAATTCCTTTGAAGTTAATTCCAAACCAAACTTCCTTTGGTACGGAACCTAATTGTCTAAGCTGAGATGAACAACCCTATATCAGGGGATTAATTTAGAGTTACGCAATAGCGTTTAAATGTTTGCGCAATACATAGTACAAAGGGCTGATCACCTGGAGTACGAGATGGTGGTCCACATAGATGTTCAGACTGATAAAGGTTACAGTAGAAACACTTGTTAACTTAGGACATAAATAATGATTATAGTCTTTTAGATTGTTAAAGGTTAAAGTAGAAATACTTGACAACCTAGAACATAGTTCGTGGTCTTGTGACCCTCAGTGTATTCCTTTGATATTGATATCTATTATTTGATTTAAAAGTTCATTATCTCTTTGAATTCATAGCTCTTGAAGTAAAGCTTATAGTTTGCGGTAAGAATATATATTACCATCTAAAGCTTAGTCGATTATTATTCATAGACTTTTATTAGAAACTGTTCTTCTTGTGGGCAATTGTTTGCTCATTTTTGCACAAAACAATGCAGATGGGTCAAGAAGTCTGAAGAGTCTTCTACAAGCAAGGGCAAATGCGAGATGTTTGAATAGATGATGTTTAGTCTACTGTTTATTTATGAAGCTTATGTAATAGACTTGATTATGTTTTTTTATTATTATTCCGCTGATGATGTAATAGTTAAGGTTAAAAAACTTGAGATTTCGTTTGATGATGTAACTCCTTTGATGGGATTATTATTTATAAAATTTTGTTATCCTTTATTTTGGGTAGATATATATGATTTTAATGGACAATGAACACCAAATTTGTAAAAATTAAAGTACTCGAATTTGGGGGGCCACAAGTCATGTTAAACTAGGTTGGTCCAAGTCGGACTTTGCACAAAAATGAAGGGATTGATTCGGACCAGGTTTAGTGGTAGTGGTCAAGGTTCTAGATTCAATTATTGGCAGGGGTAAAGGTAGGATGTGTATGCTAATAATAATAAAAAAGATTTAAGTCCAAAACTAGCCGAACTTTTTTAAGTCAAAACTCAAATCAAACTTTTGAGCTCGGCTTTTTATGCAGTCATAACTAGTGCCCCCTCTTGTCATAAATAAGTGTTGTTTAAGATTTTTGCACATAGATTAAAAAAATTATTTACTCTCTCTATTTTTAAATAATTGATGTTTTAGAAGAATGATTTTGTTCTAAAATATTTGATGTTTTAAGAAATCAATATATTTTTATTATCTTTTTTCTAATTTTGCCCTTGTCATTATTAGCTTCATTAATACTCACCTTAATTATTTTCACACTCTTTCTTTTTTTCAATGTTGATGTTTCATATTCTTTAAACTATAATCCATTTAACATTACTTTAAAAAATTTGTTTTAAAGCTGAAAAAAATTTCATACGTTAGAAAGAAAGAAAAAATTTGTCTCTAAGGAAGAAAATGAAGATTCCATATACTTGAATTCCAAAAAGAAGAAAGCTCCACTAGATTTTAACTCGAATGAATATGCAGATTGTGGGTTTAATTTGAACAAGTTTCCGAATGAGGGAGAAGAAGTTTTTGAAGAAAAAGAATTTCAACAAGTCGTTAAGGACTTAGGGTCATGTTAAAGGTTTTTCTTCCTAATTTTTATTAAGAGTGTCATTCTGCTGGTGAGATGTTTGAAAAGTTGTGAACTAATGGTGGAGATAAATAATTTAATAAGGTATTAATCAAGGGTATATTAGGAATGTTTTAAAATATTAAATATTTTTTTAATCTGTGTGCAACATTCTTAAACATCAGTTATTTATGAGCAGGAGTAATATTATCATTTAATAATTAAAATTTATGTGAAATTCTATCACTATATTTTATGGGAAGTTGAAAACTATTACTAATACAAGGGATTGAGACAATGAGAGAAGGTAGGGGTGATATTGAAAAATAAATAATTTATTCTTCTAAAAAATTATAAACGATAAATAAATTAAAATAAATTTTTTTTTCTATAACGACACTTATTAAAAAACGGAGGGAGTAGTATTAATAAAATTTATGCCTAGCTAGCTAACAAGTACATGTAGTAGTACTAGCATTGATGTTACCAACTAGATTATTAGTAACATGGGTGTTACCCAACAAGAATTTTAGATGTTTTTGCTCACTAATAAAGTTAAATCTAGTTCTTAATTTGAGGGATCAATGGACCCCATTTTCTTTGACGTGGAGCCAATAAATATGGCAGGGCAACTCATTCGCGCTGGAACTCTACTGTCCTTCTATTGTGCTGTAATTATATTACAAATAATTAATTAATTAGTCACTAATATAATACTTCTCCTTAATATCCTCCGCCAAACCCCTCTATATTTTTTAATTTAATATTCTCTACTCGTAATTAAATACTTCTATTTAAAACGAGTTTTATTAAACTGAATTCGATTCAAAACGTTAAATTTATACTCGAATTTAAATTATATTTGAAAACTCTACTTAAATTCGGCTTGGACATTCATTACTCGAATTCGATCCAACTTGGATTGAATTATATTTAAACTACAAGCGAGTTTTGAATTTAAGTTTAAATTCGAATCTCTTCATAAGAACTAGTTTTATACAAGATTTTAAATAAATTGTTTTAAAATTAAACTTCGAACACCTTGTTAATAAATTGGGGTTTAAATAAAAAAGAAAAAAGAAAAAAGAAAGAAAAGAGAGATGGAAAAAAAACAAGAAAAAAATAACACTTCCATGACATTTATCATTATATATTTTTTATTGTGTTGGTTCTTTTAATTATATCTTTTCATTTTTCTTACCATCAAATTTAAATTTTAGTATTTCTTTAAGCGTTCAAAGATCAAAGTTTACTTTCACACTTAATTTTTCAATATGCAATGACAATCAATTTCTAAAAATGGTATTCTTTTTTATTTTTGTTGAAAATTAACAAATATAAAGATTTGTAATTGACATTCAAAGACATAATAATTCAAAAATAATAATTAACTATAAATCTCAATGTTAAAAATATAAATATAAACAAAAAATAGGATTCTCCACTTCAAAAGCTGGGACCAATCCATTAATTTCATAATCAATTATTAGTAGTCCTAATGTAACACTTCAGTCTTACATTGAAATATATGAAATTTTTTCTTTTGTATATAAGAAATTAAGTTACTAATATTAATACAATTATGATTTTTTGAGTGAGTCTGTGGTGGGCAAAGATGACTCGAAAAAGATATTATTGAGTTAGTGGTTTAAGATTTTATTTGGATAAATTTAATTCGATTCGAACTTGAGATTTGACCCGATTTGTTACATATAGTATTTTATAGTCGACTCTCAAATGTTAGGGTTGAGTCATTCGATTGGGTTGTCGAAGGTGGGGATATGAATATATTTGATTCGATTCGGACTTGAGATTTTACTCGATTTGTTACATATAGTATTATTGTGACGCCCCCAAAATAGGTATACATCACCCATTCCGAAAGTCACAATACGAGTGCATGTAAACAACTACAACTTTATTATTACAACAAGAAATCTGTGAGTTTAAATACAAATATTATCTTCTGATAATATTTATACTCAAATAAATCCTCATCATATTTATTGATACATTATTTTACAAAATGGTGAGGACTACTAAACAATCCTTTTCTAAAACCTTCATTCCATAATTCCCGACTCAGACTCGCTTATATTCTCGCCTCTCCGAGAAGAATGGAACAAAAAGGAAAAGGGTGAGCTCAACTAGCTTCAAGAAGAATATTATGACTAAGATAATATACAACAAATTATCGTTAGTCTTCAACAGGAAAAATCGATAGAATACAATGATAGAAACAAGTTTCAGATCAATATTCGCAATGAAATAATAATTCATCAAGAGTTACGTGAGAAAATGAAATCTACTATAATCTATGAATTTAACAAATTCCATCATCAATATTTTATCCTCAGAACATCAATCAATATTCATCTCAAATCAAACATTCATCTTTGCACTACTGTGCCAAAGATATTCATCACGGCCATGTTCATCTCAACACACTGCTCATCTTTGCTGACATGTGCAAAGATATTCATCACGATTGGTCATGTTCATTTAAACACTGCTCATCTTTGCACTACGTGCCAAAGATATTCTTCAGAAATCATTCATCTTTGCACTACGTGCCAAAGATATTCAATAATATCATCATTTAAGACCGAGGATGATGAAAAATATTTTTAAAGAACTAATCCAAGTGAAACAAAATGACAAGGATTAAGGATTAATGATTCACTTTGTTTTATCCATGTCCAACAATACCTCAAAATAATCATAGTGGTGTAAAATTCAAGAATGATCAAAACATGGATACAATCAAAGCTAGTATCCGTAATAGATATTTTGGACTTAAAAGAAGAAATTTTATTTTTCATTGAATAAGTCAGATACGTGAATAGTGTCAGACACGTGAATAGTAATCTCGACACCAAAAGATAGAAATTCCATAAAAAAACATTTTCACGCTTTCATGAATAGTACTCGTGAATAAGAATCGTGAATAGTAACTCATGAATAAGAACTCGTGAATAAGAACTCATGAATAGTAAACCCATATGAAAAAGTTCCAAATTTGATAAAAACTTTAGATCAATATTTCAAAGATAATGATATCAAGAAATAATATCATTACGAAAAAAAAAATAATATCCCTTACCTCAAAGAATCAAGACCGGAAGGAAAGGCTCAAGAGTGATGTTGAATGAAACTTCAGATCCTAACAAAGAACTCTCAAAGTATCTAAATACTCACAAAATACGCTCAACAATATAGAGAGAGAAAGAGAAAACTTTGTTTTCGTGTAATTTTCAATTCTAACTTAGCCCTCTATTTATAGGAAAATGTTAGCCGTCGTCAAGCATTGATTCGCCATATGATGGACACCCCAAAATTAGGTATACGCCACCCATCTTGGGTCGCCACTTACATGGTACATAAATTCAAATATAACTTATTAACCTAATCATGGGTACAATACGACATAAACTCGTGAGTTTGAATACAAATATTGTCTACTAGATATTATACAAACTCAAAAGGAGTCCTCATTAAAACTATTATCACACTATTTCACGTAATAGTGAGGACTACTAATGCTATCCTCGACCATTACTCGCTCCCCGACTGTCTCCAAATTTATGTTCTCATTTCCTCAAGAGAACAAAGGAAAGAAAAAGGGTGAGCTCAACTAGCCCAAAGAAGAAATATTATGACTAAGATAATGCGTAATAAATTATCATTAGCTTCAACAAATGTTAAACCGATAAAATACAATGACAACCGGTTTAACTCATAGCTGAATAAGCAATCCATTAAAAGAGTCAAGTAGAGAATAAAGTCTACTATCTTTTAGGTTTTAAAATGTTTTCATCAATTTTATCACTGAGACTCATCTTAATAAATAAACCACCACATCTAATCATCCCCGTACTACTGGCCAAGGATTTTCATCAAATTATCAATGGTCATGACTATACCGAATCACCCCGGGTCATAATCATACCAAAAATTATCCATCATCGCATTACATGTGCCACCGAGGACTTTGTCACATCATTTATATCAAGTCATGATTATACCGAATGATCCTCGGTCATAATCATACTAAGTTCATCTATGCACGTAAGCCAAAGATAACATAATATAACATGAGGATGATGACAATGACATAATAATTCAATAAAACAAGTTCAAGAATTATTTAATCCATGAATTATTAACGCCCAAATTGTCAACACGATCATCGCTTTAGTAGAGTAAAATTCAAGAATGATCGTAAGAATATTTCCATGAAAGATATCGGATGAAACGCAAATATCAAGGATATTCTACTAATTTCATGGAGTATATAAGTCAAAGTTTTAACCAACTGGGTATAATAAAGAATGGAATAACAAAAGAAATCACCATGCATGCGGTAGACTTGGCGATGTACAAAAGTTATTCCAACATAATAATAATAACGGAACTGTGTCGTGAAATTCACACCGACTGTGATGTTCCAAATGTAATAATAAAGATGGAACCAGATCCGGTAAAACACATGATAGGATATTCCAATGTAATAATAAAGACGGAACCAGTCCGTGTAAAAACACATGCATGTGATGTTCCAACAGAATAATAAAGAGCGGAACCAGTCCTGTAAAACACATGCATGTGGATGTTCCAATGCAGAATAATAAAGAGCGGAACTGTGTCCGTAATGTAAAAAACACATGCATGTGATGTTCCAATGAATAATAGAAGAATGTCACCAAGTATAGGGTAAATGCAGATTAAAAGTTATTCCAATGTAATAATAAGCAATGGAATAACATAAGGATTTCACCAAGTATAGGGTACGCCAGATACATGAGTTATGTATAGGGTATGCCACTTTTACAAAGTTATTCCAATGTAATAATAGTGAATGGAATAATGTAAGTTCTCTTCAAGAAGAAAGAATAACACCCCTTACCGTAAAAGAAGCGAATATAGAAGTAGTGAAGTAGCAGTAATACTCTTCTTCTTTCTATAATTTTCTCTCTATAGCTTCTCTCTATAATTTCTCTAGAGTTTCAATGAATTCGTAAGAAAATAATGAAGGAACGAGCTTCTATTTATAGGAAAATGGAATGCATAAGAATTAATCCATGAACGGTCAGATTGATTTACTTTAATCTGACTCAATCCATATTTAAAGAAAAATCTTTAAATAAAATATAATATATTCTATTTATATAAAAACATTTTACTATGCAAACACTATGCAAAACACTATGCAAAATACTATGCAACACTATGCATAATAAAATATAATATATTCTATTTATAGAATAACTTTAATAAAGTATTCTATTTTATATAAAGATGTTTCGCTTTTATTACGTTAATAATCTGAATAAAACAAAACGCGTCATTATCGCTATAATAATTCATATTATTAATCTAATAATAATGGAATCAAACCGAGTGACTTTCACATAAACATCAATAATCAATACCGTGTGCTATTATGCAACCACACGACATCGCATTTTTACTACCGAAAGTAGTTCAACAAGAACTAACGGTAAAACTTCCGTCGTTATTTCAATAAAATATTTTTGTCGTTTTCAATCTCAATAATAATTTCGCTAATAGGTCCACCAATGATTGAGCCGCATTTATCGAATATTCCTCGCTAAACCGAATATTCCCCACCAATCGAATATAATATAACCACTTGCATACTTTTGCAAAATTTATAAATACTACCCACAACTATAATATTATCTTAAATTCACACCATAATATTAAAAAATTATTTTAACAAAATTTAAATCTTTATTGATAAAACTGGGTCTCACAATCTCCCTCCTTATGGAATTTAAGCCCTAAATTAGGGTAATACGATATGATAAAGAGGTGAGGATACCTTGAATACCTTTTATCGTTTAAAATATTAAATTCATCTTTGAAATCGCCAAAGCTATTCATTAACAATTCATCTTTGCATTACAAAAGCAAAGATATACAATCTCAGTAAAACCAATAATGCTAAGACGCAGCCTTAATAGTATCACGACCACTTAATTATCCATGCACCAACGCCAAGGATATTCGTGTTTTCAATTACTGATTATGATTATACCGAACAATCCTCGTCATAATCATACCAAGTCCATCTGCGCGTAGTCCAGCCAAGATGACTTTGAACGCATCCATGAATTAATATTTCATTTGAGACTCATTTCAATAATTAATCCACATCATCGAATCATCCCCGCACTACTGTGCCAAGGATATTCATTAGTATTACACGACCACAAATTATCAATTTAATCACTACCAAAGATAATTGTGTATTCATTTCTGATTATGATTATACCAAAGAATAATCCGTGGTCATAATCATACCAAGTCCATCTACATGCACTACAGCCACAAAATGACTTTCAACATAATATAAACATGAGGATAATGATATAAAGAATCAATCAAATGAGATAAAGGATAAATATTAAACATTTATAATATAATTTATCCAGATTCAAGAATATCCCCATGTTATCAATCATTTAATAATCTCATAATCTAATAACATTAATATTATAATAATATTTCAATCACTTCCTAAATAAACAATTTTTCTCAATTGTTTACGCTCAATTTACCATATATAATGCATTTAATCATTCAAAATGCCATACTCATAAAATATCATCACCAATTATCAAATCCTCATCAAAAAATATGCATATACTCTATATAGGATTCTCTAGCCATAAAATCCTATTTTCAACTTTGTTACTTCACATAACATATTTAACTCATATGTTCAGTAATTAAACTATTTTCATGAAAAATACCAAATTAGTCCCAAAAATATTTCTTTTCTGGGATTTAGCATAATATAGTCCCATAATGAAAATATATTTTCTCGGAATTTTAAAATTCATTTACTATTTTTCAAAATCAATTTCTAATTAATTCCTTAAGAAATTAGCTACCTCAAGTTTAACTCCAAAATTCCCAAATCTTGGCAGGATCTTACACATGTTAACGTGAGCTTCTAGTTTAAATTTCATGGTCATCTGAGTTATAGAACTCGGTTATAGCATTTTTTTTTCGTCGGAAAAACCTAAATATTGAAAATAGTCATAACTTGCTCATTTTAAGTCAAAATGAGCTCATTTTTGGACAGGAGGTACTTTATACCATATACCTTCATGTCCCTAAAGGCCAGAATTTTTCTCATAATTTAAGTGGCCAAAACAGCCCCTTAAAGTTTCTGGGCAAGTAGTTTTTTGAAATTTACAGCTTTGGCCTCCTTTGCTAAAATCAGTCCACACAAAAATCTACAATACTTTTCCAGTAATCCCACTTGGATTAGTTAGGTAACTCATAGATCTAACTCTAGGACTTGACCACATTCAAAAATTCAAAATATAATAAAAGATATGGTCAATTGAATTTCATGTTACGCTTTTCACCAAAAATCGATTTTCAACTCTTTGTGATTTCTAAGAAACTTTCATGTTTTTACATACTAACCAACATAACTCATCATAAAACTTACTAATACCACGAATACCCATGATTTTCATTAGTCCAATGCTTTTATTATGACTTTCATCATAAACCACGAATCGATCCTTTTAGTTGAAGAAATATTTGAGGGTTTAAGAAATGGGTTTTGTCACCGGGGTCAATACAAAATTTGATTTCACGCTCTAGGGTAGGCTAAGAAGTCTTCAAGAATACGCCAAGAAATTTATTAATGATAGAAATATCATTCAAAATCACATACTTTCGTCAAGACTTGGATAAGACGTCACATTAATACCAATCATGATTTCTATCCCTTAACCCAGATAAGACCTCACAATGATACCTATCAACTTGCCATCTTCATTCACGACGTCGCTACAGAAAGTCCTGCTTTTTGCATTCCACACAAGGAAGTCAACAACGAAAGGTTCGGGGCTCTTTACTTATGGCTTGATATGACAATGATAATTGACTTTTAGTAGTTTGGTTATGAATATAAAAGCTAACAACCTTACGAAAAAGAATGATGGGTAGTTAACCAATCGATTCCTAAAATACCATCAAAGGCAAATATTTTCAAAGAGATAATATCGACAGTAACGTGAAAGTGTTTATTTGAAACAACAAGATTAATAAACAAGTGGAGGTAACGAAGGTTTCTCCCAACGAAGTTTCAACCAATAAGTTAAAGTCTAACTTCTCCCGAGTCAAATTTAAATGTTGAACGCAAAGCAAGCGAGATAAAAGAATGGGTAGAACCAGATCTTATAAGGTATAGACTTTCAAGAATTTATAAATAACTAACCCGTGCTAACCCGTTCGGTTTACTCGCTTTTTGAGAAGTCATGAAAAAATGCACTTCCTAAAACCAACGACTTTGTTTTGTCCATATCCACCTTTGGTGCCACCATCCCAATTTAGACTTGACTTTGGTGCACACAACAAAATCGAGCTAAATGACCTTTCTTCTTGCAATTTCCACTTCAATTATCTTTGCCATGATTACCAATCAAGTGGTTACCATTCTTAGCATGATAATTTCCCCACGATGGTTATCATTATTCGATACCATTGCCACCAAAGATGATTATTATCGTGTTGTTGGTCGTTACCTTTTGTTTGAAATGAATCAACACTCTCATATATTCATAACGCAATCAAATTGCGCAATGCGCAAAAATCGTAAAAAAAAATTTACAAACCATATAGTAAAAATCGAGTTTAAAAAATTTACAAACCATATACCCTGATCATCCTTTACATAATTATTAATTAAAAAATAAAGAATAAAATCATACCCTCAAGATCGAGCTTCCTCGTGTACAAGTTCACCTCCAAATCTTTTTTCGCTCAACTTGAATCCACCGGTTTGGTTCCTTCCTTCGATCAACGTTAGCCACCCAAATGTTTGGCCTCAGAGGTGATCCACCAAGGAAGAAATAAAATTCAAGAAGAAGGGTGGTTATGGCTCAAACCCTAGTTTTCTATCTCTATGTAAAAAGGCATACTCCCAACAAATGGAATTATTACGCATTTTGTTAAAAGTCAACAACCCATACCACCCATAATAAGACTCCTCTTATTTATAGATGTGGGCAACCCACCTTAACAATTAAGGAATTGGGTTTTATTTAATTAATTAAATTTTTTTAATTAATTAAGCTCCCTAATCTTATTAGGATAATTAATTAAACTCCTTTAACTAATTTTCCTTCCTAATCCAATTAGAATAAATGAGAGTATTTATATTAAATTAATTCCTAAACTCTTTTAGAAATTAAAATAATAATAATTGTAATAATATTAATAAGACTCTCTTATTAATTTATATTTAATATTTCTAAAATATTAAATAATAATATTAAGCTATTTAATTTATTCTATCACCATAGATTAAATTAAATATACTTAACATATTATTACGATTATGCCATTAACTTCTTAAATAATTATTCTTCCTTTTTATGGTGTGACCCTTTAGGTTCTCCATATTAAACCTATTGTGAATAAATCAATTAGAATAATTTAATCTTATTTAAATAAATAAATTAAATAATTAATTTATTTAAATAAATAATATTTATTCTACAATAGGATAAGCCTCTCCCAACATCAACGACTTTCCAGATAATATAGATTTCAACATTAATCATTAAAAGAACCTTTCGAGTAAATAGTTACCAGATAATTCAATCCTTCCACCATACAATGTCCCAATTAAATATAAGACATGGAATTATCACAAGTCTTATTTTATTTAATTATATGTATTTCGATCCTTAAATGCACAACTCCAAATAATGCAAATTAGAAACTCCTTTCTAATTTCATTTCGCTTCGCCAAGGACTACCGGGTTGTCATTTATCGAATCACATAGACATTTCTTCTTTATTAGAAGTGGTAGATTCTTTATCGATCATACATTATCTCCATGTACAACTTATTATACCCAAGCATACCCTTTGATATACCCTAAGGGTCTTAAGGAATAAGTCAAAGTATAACTCATCATACACAAGATACTATGATGATCTCAAGTCCAAGGATTACTCAGACTACTATCACTACAGAATTCCTATCGACAGCAAATAAAACTCCATTAGGTATTCCTTAATGAGCCAATGCTCATGAACTTATTCTCTAATAAGCACCTACATACTGCTTTTAGTGTTCCACACAAATGATCATGAGATCAATCATCCTCATCCAACGAAAGCAAAGAACGATGTACCAATCTATCCGGATTCACTAATCCCCAATTTAGTAATCCAACGATTGGGAACTATTTTAGTTTTAAGCTTTCTAAGAATTTAGATCTCATTAGAATGATCATCATCATTATTCTAAAAGCATTGCTTAAAACTACGGGTTTATCACATATTATAAAACAAAGATCATGTAGATAATTAAAAGCCTTTAATAAATTAATACTTTTTATTAATAAATGAATAAGATTGTTACAAAGTATATGCTTTATCATCAAACATGATCGGGTTTGTGTGCATACTACTTTCAATCTCCCACTGCACTAAAGCCAATCGTCATGGTATCTTATACTCTTCTTCTCTAAGTGATTATTATCCCGCCGTTGGATAAGCTTTTAGTTAATGGATATGTAATGTTGTTCATGAGAGTCCACTATCTCTATAGTGATTTCCCATCTTTCAATGATTCTAATAATCAAATGAAAGTGCCACAACACATGTTTAGATCCAAGATGAGACTTAGAACTATTCCTAGTTCTCAGAATGAACTTTTAATCCAAACAATCAACTGGCAGCCTTCATTTATAGCTATATACTTTGTTTTTATCACTAAACCAAAGAACTCTTTTCATTGTTTGGAACCTTTCCAATTCATCGCACCATCGCTCAAGGTAACGCTTTACCTTAAAGTGGATTTTTCGTCATCTTGGTCTCGTCTAAAAAAAACTTGAGTCTCATAAGCCTCTAGTTTTAATTTAGACCCACCATGAATATGATCACATCCTTAGTGTGCTAAGCTAAGAACTTTAAGATGTTTTTCACCGACTCACATAGTGAACTTCTCCATAATACGACCGATCAACATCGTGTCTCTCAGATATTTCATTGCATACATGATTGTCACTCATGCGATCTCTCTTTTGTGAGTCTGTGGGGACTATTAAGAGAGATACACCCATAGCTCATCAACATGAGACATCTCGAGTTTGCCATGCTAAACGATTTTAGCATCAAATGAATATACGCCTCGGGTTAAGTCGAGCATCCTCTTAAATCTATCTATATAGATTTATATCCCCAATTAAGATACTCTTCCAAATCATTCATGGAGGAATGTTTAGACAACTTTATCTTTATCGATCAGTAGCATTGGTATGTCATTCCTCATCCGTAGTATATCAACATATAATACTAGGAATGTCACGACGCCCCATCGACCCTTTTGTACACACTAGGTTCATTCTTATTTTGATAAAATCAAACTCTTTTGATCATTTCATCAAAACGAATGTTTCATATTTGAGAAACTTGCTTCAATCCATTTCTCGAAAGTGTAACAACCTCATCAGATGTAATCGATCATCATCTTCTATGATGTGTATTCTCATCATCATCATCCATGATGAATCCATACCTCCTAGGTATCTTTGGTACTATTCCGCATTTATTTATCTTGGCCAGGTGGTACAATAGGTCTATCTATGTGTTCCTCTTATTCGACTTATAGTGTTTTGTGGTTCTTGAACTCTTCAAGATCTATTATCCTCCCACTAGCCCTTTCAATGATAAACACCTTTATCTTGTGTATGCGTGTTTCAGAATAAACACCTTTTGCTAAGTAGATTATAGAACATATACCCTAAACTTACTTTTTTAGGATGTCCCACAAATCACACTTGTCAAATCTTGTCCCAAGCTTATCCTTTCAAACCTTTTCACATAAGTCGACAACCCTTATCTTAACATACTTAAGATTAGAATCCTCCCCGTCCATAACTTTTATGGAGTCTTAAATGGATTTTGAGGTTACCATTTTCAGAGATATGCAGTACCATTTCTAGACACTTATCCTGTAAGGATACCGGAATGCTCAGAAAATCATTATGGACCGCACTATGTCCAACAAGGTACGATTTTTCCTTTCAGATACATCAATCAATTATTATGTATCATCGATGTGTCCATTATGAGAAAACCATTTGAGATGATCTAGAAACTTATCAGACAAGTATTTATTCCTCGATCTAATCAAAGAATCTTAATACTTTGCCAATTTGTTTCACTTTCAATTTTTTGAACCTTTCAAATAATTCACACTCAGTATTTCAACAAATACACACATTCAACTCTTCGAATGATCATCTCCTTTTCTTATACTAATTTGTTCAATATGCAAAATTATTTTTCACGTAAGTCAAGTATACAAAATTTATTAAGTAATATTCCATTCTATACAAAACATTATTATTATAAATGTAACAACAATTGTTCTTAATTATAATACCAAAGATTTTATCATTCAACAATAAAATGGAAATAATATTTTTAACAAGAATCGGAATACAATAACAACTTATCGACTTAATAGATTTGCCCGTAGCATTGCTAAACTATAAGTTTCTATGGCTAATGCATGGCAACCTTTGCTTCATTTTCCACACATAGATTACTTATATTTGTTTAGCTTTCTACTCGCTGCTGGTCCCTTCATAAATCTATATTTATGATAACCAAAGTCAGATCCAATACCCAAGTAGAACCTCGACTTAAAGAAAAATTTATTTTAAATCATGAACAAAATCAGATTGTAAATCAAACTTCACTAAGCTTCTTTCGTTAGCCTCTCGCAAGATGCTTCTCAGCTTTCTTTCCAAAGGTCTGTGCTTATTGCAAGGGAAGCAAACTCCTTTGCTATCCGTGACGCTTTTGTTCTTATTATCCTTTGTTTATGCCTTTCTATTTACCTTCTTTGAATCGCTCTTCTTTCGTAAGATCCTTTGGCCCCTACCAAGAAGACTTGATCTTTCTTGGTTCGAAAGTGACTCTCAACATTTTTCAACATGTTAAGCAAATCGCAAGAAAGTCGATATCTAGCTTGTTCATATGAAAAATTCACAACAATTGTGAAAGGAGTCCGGAGTGAGTGCAAGATCAAATTCGCTCAACTCTCCATCCATGACAAAAACCAATTGTCCTAATCGATCAATCAAATTGATTATGTTAAGAACTTTTGTCTGCATTTATAGTGCCTATGGCCATTCTAGATCTAAGAGCTCCTTAGATATCTCGATATCTATCGGGCCCCATTTTCCTCACCATCAACTACTGATGTGCAGTGAATATAGTAGAGAGCATCCATAGTTTCATGCCGACGTCAAGCTCAAGTTACTCATGGATGCGAAGCATGATGCATCGAGCTAATCAGGCATCATCTTCGCCACTTTCTAAAAGTAGCAATCTCTTCCTCAGAGGCATCATTCGCAACCATTGCAGGATAGCGATATGACATAAGATAGCTTTTCAACCATGAGAACTATTCTCAAATTCCTTAACCAATCCGCTTAATTTTGGCCTCGATTAATTTAGCATCTAATATGCTTCGCAGTTGATAGTAATTTTAGACATTGTAAAATTTCAGTAAATGAATTTGTAATTAACAACATTTTAACATACATTCTTTTATTAATTACCAAAAAATAATTAGGTCTTGTTTTAAATGGTATCTCCCACTATTTTCTTCAAACTATATTACCTCCTCACTTATATAGTTAAGCAAAATCTAATTAAAGATTTGCTAGTGAGAATAAGGATCCCATTTCAAATGTATATAGCTTGTGGTGACACAACAAACTATATATAAATAAATAGTAGACACTTTTGTCAATTACATCAACTATGCAACTCCTTTTTTTGCCTCTTAGATTATTTTGATCAAGTGGTGGCACATCCGAATCAAAATTATCCAAGTTAAGTCCCACCTAGCACTCCATATATTCAAAAAAGAAAATATCATCCTTGTGGTGACACAACAAAACAATATTGTTCAATTTTTTTTATAAGCATCAAATGATAAATTAACATCTTAAATACTTAATACTGCTTTGTGGTGACACAACAAACTCATATTAAATATTTAATACTCTATTAATTTTATCATGCTAGAAGGCTTAACGCTCGATATTCCAAATATCTTTGAACGCTAGACTTAATATAAAAAATCGAGGGTTTGTTATTAATTTGTCTCATCTTGCTTATAATATGCATATATATATATATAAAAAATAATATATATATTATGAACATGCCAAGCATGTTTGCATATAATATATATATATATATATAGTATAAGCATGCACATATAGAATACTATATTCTACCCTTGATTGATTATGGACTTTTATTCTAGTTTCGTTCACTAGAGCCACCAAGTGAACCAAAAGGTCAAACCCTAGGGTGCAAGAAATAATATTTAAATATAACTATTACATTTAAACCCTGCTCCATTACAAACGGGTCTTCAAGCGCCTCTCTTCATTTTTCGATCTCCAATTTTTCAAAATTAATTCTAACTATTCCTATTACAAAACTATTTAAAATAAATAATAAACCTCGATCAAGCCATAGGGAAGTACATAGAGGAGATAGAATTTACATTTAAAAAAATTTAGAGAAGACGAGGTACGCAGTAATCCCATTTAATAAAACCCATACATTCATGCATCCAACTAAAATAAAATCCAATCACATCGTCAATAATCCATAATCAATCCCATTTATTATCATACACATCACCATATACGATCAATAAATAAACATTCATCTCTTATTAATAATAAACATTTAATATATATATCGATATCATTTAATGGGCAAATTTAGTTAAGATAAAATCTATTTTGAATCAAAATAAACTCCTTTATTTTAATCCAAATTTAAATCAAAATAAAACTATTTTATTTTAATTTATCCAATTTTGAATAAAATAAACTATTTTATTTTAATCAAAATTTTAATCAAAATAAACTCCTTTATTTTAATTAATTATGGAATCCAATTCCATGTAAAAAAATCTTTAATTAAAATAAACTCTTTATTTTAATTAATTATGGAATCCAATTCCATGTAAAAAAAAATATTTAAAAAAAAACTTTATTCTTTCCTATTCACAAATAAACTCCTTTATTTTGAATAATATGAAATTATTATTTCATATTTAAATAAACTCCTTTATTTAAGGAAACATTGGATTTTTTCCTATTCACAAATAAACTCCTTTATTTTGAATAATATGAAATCTTATTTCATATTTAAATAAACTCCTTTATTTAAGGAAAATTGATTTTCTTTCCTATTCACAATAAAACTCTTTATTTTGAATAATATGAAATCTTATTTCATATCTAAATAAACTCCTTTATTTAAGAAAAATGATTTAATCCAATTTCAACTCCAATTATTTTAAAAAATAAAATCCAATTTCAACTCCAATTTAGTTATCATGGAATCCAATTCCAACTCTAATTAGTTAAGATGAAATTTAATTTTAAAATTAAAATAAACTTTTTATTTTAATATTAAAATAAACCTTTTATTTTAAAATTAAAATAAATTTTATTTTTAAATTATTAAATAATATAATATATATATATATATATATATATATATATATATATATATATATATATATATATATATATATATATATATATATATATATATATATATATATATATATATATATATATATATATATATATATATATATATATATATATATATATATATATATATATATATATATATATATATATTATATATATATAAAAAATATATATATATATATAAAAATATATTAATATATTATATATTTATATAAATTATATTTATTTTTATTATAAAATATTATATCATAATTTAAATATATATATTAATATATCAAAAAATAATTGCAATTTCCTTATAAATATCGTGCATAAAAATTAAAAAACAAAAATTAAAAATTTTTAAAAATTTATTTTAAAAAAAAATTTTTTAAAAAAAAAAAAAAAAATTTTTTTTTTTTTTTTTTTTTTTTTTTTTTTTTTTTAAATTTTATATAATAAAATTATGCCCAATTAAATTGTTCTAAACACATATCAATATACATATCAAATTAAAATAATTAATAATAATTGATAAAGGTTCGGGCTCGATGCCATCGTTAGGTTTGTAATATTCATAACGCAATCAAATTGCATAAAAAAATGCTAAGCGCAGTAAAATCGTAGAGTTAAAAATTTTTACAAACCATATACCTTGATCACCCTTTACGCATAATTATTAATTAAACGAAAAGATAAAGAATAAAATCATACCTCAAGATCGAAGCTTCCTCGTGTACAAGTTCACCTCCAAATCCTTTTCGCTCAACTGAATCCACCGGGTTTGGTTCCTTCCTTCGATCAACGTTAGCCACCCAAATGTTCGGGCCTCAGAGGTGATCCACCAAGGAAGATAAAAATTCAAGAAGATGGGGTGTTATGGCTCAAACCCTAGTTTTCTATCTCTATAGTAAAAGGCATACTCTCCCAACAATGGAATTATTACGCATGTCAAAAAAAAGTCAACAACCCATACCACCCATAATAAGACTCTCTTATTTATAGATGTGGGCAACCCACCTTAACAATTAAGGAATTGGGTTTTATTTAATTAATTAAATCTTTTAATTAATTAAGCTCCCTAATCTTATTAGGGATAATTAATTAAACTCTTTAACTAATTTTCCTTCCTAATCCAATTAGAATAAATGAGAGTACTTATATTAAATTAATTCCTAAACTCTTTTAGAAATTAAAATAATAATAATTGTAATAATATTAATAAGACTCCTCTTATTAATTTATATTTAATATTTTAAAATATTAAATAATAATATTAAGCTATTTAATTTATTCTATCACCATAGATTAAATTAAATATACTTAACATATTATTACGATTATGCCATTAACTTCTTAAATAATTATTCTTCCTTTTATGGTGTGACCCTTTAGGTTCTCCATATTAAACCTATACAGAATAAATCAATTGTAATAATTTAATCTTATTTAAATAAATAAATTAAATAATTAATTTATTTAAATAAATAATATTTATTCTACAATAGGATAAGTTCTCCCAATGATATCAACCATTTTCCAGATAATATAGATTTCAACATTAATCATAAAAAAACTTTCGAGTAAATAGTTATCAGATAATTCAATCCTTCCACCATACAACGTCCCAATTAAATATAAGACATGGAATTATCACAAGTCTTATTTTATTTAATTATATGTATTTCGATCCTTAAATGCACAACTCCAAATAATGCAAATTAGAAACTCCTTTCTAATTTCATTCTCGCTTCGCCAAGGACTACCGGGTTGTCATTTATCTAATCACATAGACATTTTTCTCTTTATTAGAAGTGGTAGATTCTTTATCGATCATACATTATCTCCATGTACAACTTATTATACCCAAGCATACCCTTTGATATACCCTAAGGGTCTTAAGGAATAAGTCAAAGTATAACTCATCATACACAAGATACTATGATGATCTCAAGTCCAAGGATTACTTCAGACTACTATCACTACAGAATTCCTATCGACAGCAAATAAAACTCCATTAGGTATTCCTTAATGAGCCAATGCTCAAATGAACTTATTCTCTAATAAGCACCTACATACTTGCTTTTAGTGTTCCACACAAATGATCATGAGATCAATCATCCTCATCCAACGAGCAAGAACGATGTATCAATCTATCCGGATTCACTAATCCCCAATTTAGTAATCCAACGATTGGGAACTATTTTAGTTTTAAGCTTTCTAAGAATTTAGATCTCATTAGAATGATCATCATCATTATTCTAAAAGCATGCTTAAAAAACTACGGGTTTATCACATATTATAAAACAAAGATCACGTAGATAATTAAAAGCCTTTAATAAATTAATAATTTTTATTAATAAATGAATAAGATTGTTACAAAGTATATGCTTTATCATCAAACATGATCGGGTTTGTGTGCATACATCTTAATAAATAAACCACCACATCTAATCATCCATCGCATTACACTTGGCCAAGGATTTTCATCAAATTATCAATGGTCATGACTATACCGAATCACCCCCGGTCATAATCATACCAAAATTATCCATCAACGCATTACACAAAATTAGCCAATCGAGGACTTTTTGTCACATCATTTATATCAAGTCATGATTATACCGAATGATCCTCGGTCATAATCATACTAAGTTCATCTACGCACGTAAGCCAAAGATAACATAATATAACATGAGGATGATGACAATGACATAATAATTCAATAAAACAAGTTCAAGAATTATTTAATCCATGAATTATTAACGTCCAAATTGTCAACATGATATCGTTTTCGTAGAGAGTAAAATTCAAGAATGATCAAGAATATTTCCATGAAAAGATATGGATGAAACGCAAATATCAAGGATATTCTACTAATTTCATGGAGTATAGAAGTCAAAGTTTTAACCAACTAGGTATAATAAAGAATGGAATAACAAAAGAAATCACCATGCATGCGGTAGATTGTGACATAGAAAAGTTATTCCAACATAATAATAATAACGGAACTGTGTCGTGAAATTCACACCCATGTGATGTTCCAATGTAATAATAAAGATGGAACTGCATCCTGTAAAAAACACATGTATAGGATATTCCAATGTAATAATAAAGACGGAACCAGTCAAATGTAAAACACACATGCATGTGATGTTCCAATGTATAATAAAGACGGAACCAGTCCTGTAAAACACATGTATGTGATGTTCCAATGTAATAATAGAAGAATGTCACCAAGTATAGGTAAATCACAGACAAAAGTTATTCCAATGTAATAATAAGCAATGGAATAACATAAGGATTTCACCAAGTATAGGGTATGCCGCGTGATATAAAAGTTATGTATAGGGTATGCCACTTTTACAAAAGTTATTCCAATGTAATAATAGTGAATGGAATAATGTAAGTTCTCTTCAAGAAGAAAGAATAACACCCCTCCTACCGTAAAAAGAACTGAATAAAGAAGTAAAGTGAAGTAATGTATACTTCTTCTTCTTTTCTATAATTTTTTCTCTATAGCTTCTCTCTATAATTTCTCTTTCTAGAGTTTCAATGAATTCGTAAGAAAATAATGAAGGAACGAGCTTCTATTTATAGGAAAATGGAATGCATAAGAATTAATCCATGAACGGTCAGATTGATTTACTTTAATCTGACGGTCCATATATTTAAAGAAAAATCTTTTAAATAAAATATAATATATTCTATTTATATAAAACATTTTACTATGCAAACACTATGCAAAACACTACGCAAAAATACTATGCAAAACACTATGCATATAATAAAATATAATATATTCTATTTATAGAATAACTTTAATAAAGTATTCTATTTTATATAAAAGATGTTTACGCTTTTATTACGCTAATAATAATACGAATAAAACAAAACGTCATTATCGCTATAATAATTCATATTATTAATCGACAATAATGGAATCAAACCGAGTGACTTCTCACATAAGCATCAATAATCAATACCGTGGTGCTACTATGCAACCACACGACATCGTACTTTTACTACCGGTAGTAGTTCAACAAGAATTCACGGTAGAAACTTCCGCCGTTATTTCAATAAAATATTTTTGTCGTTTTTCAATCCGACAATAATTTCGCTAGGGTCCACCAATGATTGAGAGTTGTATTTAATATTCCCCGCTAAACCTAATATTCCCTAACCAATCGAATATAATATAACCACTTGCATACTTTGCAAAATTTATAAATACTACCCACAACTATAATATTATCTTAAATTCACACCATAATATTAAAAAATTATTTTAACAAAATTTAAATCTTTATTGATAAAATCTGGGGTCTCACATGCTACCTGATGGCTTTACCTGCTACTATTGCCACCCACCACATTTGAAATAAAATTCAGCACATTTCTTCACCAACCATAAGTGGGGCCCACTCAATTCTAGAATTTTCCACCAAAATCAATTATAACCCTAATTTCAATCGTACACCTCTTAAAATTCATAACAAATCATTCGTGCATTTTTAACGGTTCAAAATTTGTGGACATATACTCAACTTATGTATGTATAACATACCCAAAAATTACTACAATCAATCGGGCGGATTAAAAATTATAACCCCATAATATATCTCAAAACCCACGATTTAATTTTTAATACCTCCAATCTAGTAAAATCTTGATAAAATACCTCAACAATAATTTCTTCATTTATAACCACATAAATAAATCCATCATTTATATCCACATAAAATAAATATTTCTTTATCATATGAATCAATAATTAATTATTCACAAATAATATTATGTAATCACAATTATGACAACCAGTGCCGCTTCGGAAAGAGGGGCTTTCGATAAGGATTTCTCTCCTTCTTGGTAGCGCAATTAGGTGACCAAACCTCTCCTCGATGTAACTTTCTAGACATTGCCAATAATGCTATCTAATAATATTATTCAAATAATATGAATTATTGATCCGATAATGGAGATAATGTGCAATGACAATTATTGAACAACAATAATATAAAATATCAACGCAAAGAATTATTGAATCAATAAAATAAAATATTGAATAAAGAATCTCGTGTGAAAATTATTGAGTAGTGCCTTTCTTACGTAATAATTCAACAACACTGCAGGTAATACCGCAGTGCATCTTTGTGCAACCAACGCCAGACATCGTATTTTAACCATAAGGTATTCCAACATCTTAATTCAGAATAACTTCTGTTATTTTTAACCAACTTATATTTGCTGTTTTTCTTCATCCAATCGCTTTTAGTTATGGGGCCCACACATGGTCGCTACCTTGCCGTTGCATACGAATATTCCCCGACAAAGACGAATATTCCCGACCAAACGAATATTCCCGAAACAACAATGAATATTTTATAACCACTTGCTTATTTTGAAATATTTGCGTATTTAACCTTTAACTATCCTCATTAATCAAATCAACCCTTACTATTTCAAAATAATAAATAAAGGAAATTCCTTTTTATTTAAAAAATTTCGGTCTTACAACCTCCCTTCTTATGAAATTTCATCCTCGAAATTGACGTCACGACCGGTGTTTCAAAAGGTGAGGATACCTCGCTTTCATTTCCGTTTCAATTCCCTGTGTCATTTCCTCTATAGCATGATTCCTCCACAAAACTTTAACTTGTGGTATGACCTTTTTCTTGCGTAGGACATGCTCCTTCCTATCCAAGATCTTGATAGGTACCTCCTCATACGTTAAGTCTTTCACATTATCTCATGGGTTCTAACTCAATAACGTGGTTCGGGTCTTTCACATATTTATTTAAGTACGGATATGTGAAACACATTATGAACACGAGACATACTAGAGGTAACGCAAGTCTATCATAGGCTACATTTCCTTCCTACTCGGTCAAGAATTTGAAATGGACCAATAAATCGTGGATTGAGCTTTCCTCTCTTCCCAAATCTTGTAACTCCCTTCCATGGAGCAACTTTCGCAACAATACATGATCCCTACATTAAATTCCACGTCCTTTCGATGAAGATCCGCATAACTCTTTTGTCGATCTTGAGCCGTTTGTATCGTTGTCGAATCATTTGGATCTTTTCGGTAGTCATACGTATTTAACTCGGGTCCCAACAATGTTGCTTCACCCACCTCATCCCAACATATGGAGAACGACATTTTCGTCCATCCATATAATGCTTCAATGGAGCCACACCTATACTTGCTCGATAAGCTGTTGTTGTAGGAGAATTCCACCAATGGTAAATACTTATCCCAACTGCCCTTGAAGTCTAGGACACAGAGTCTTAATAAATCTTCAAGAGTTTGAATAGTCCTCTCTGATTGTCCGTCCGTTTGGGGATGGTATGCCGAACTAAATCGCAAATCCGTGCCCATAGCTTTTTGCAAGCTAACCCAAAATCTTGAAGTGAATCTTGGGTCACGATCCGAAACTATGGATACAGGCATGCCATGCAACCTCACGATCTCATTTACGTACATACTAGCAAGACGTTCAAGAGAATAAGTCTCCCGTATCGGCAAGAAATGAGCAGACTTGGTTAATCTATCAACAATAACCCAAATAGCATTGATGCCTTGAGAAACCGTAGGAAGACCCGTAACGAAATCCATGGTAATGTGTTCCCACTTCCATTCCGGAATCTCAAGTGGTTGCAACGGACCCTTAGGTACTAGATGCTCCGCCTTTACACGTTGGCAAGTTAAACACATCGAGATAAACTTTGCAATCTCTCTTCATATTATTCCACCAAAATGTATGTCAAGATCACGATACATTTTAGTACTTCGAGATGGATTGCAAATGGTGTATCGTGTGCCTCCATCATAATCTTGTACTTCAAATCGTAGTCGTTAGGAACACAAAGTCTAGAGTGGACTCAAGTATTCCTTCTTCATCAATTCTCGCTTAGGAATAGCTCTTTCTTGTACTTTCTTCTTCATACACGCATCACCCACGAATTGCGGGTGGCTCGAAAGCAACCTTAACTTTTTCTATTAAAGTTGGCTCTATGCGTATACTTGACATCATCGCACTCGTTCCTCAAAGATATGATCTTCTACTCAATGCGTCACCTACCACGTTCGCTTTTACTGTGGTGGTATTGAATAGTGTGGTCGTAGTCTTTCAATAACTTCGAGCCAACGTCATTGCCGCGATGTTGAGTTCTTTTGAGTGAAGAAATATTTAAGGCTTTTTATGATCTGAATATATCTCCACTTTCTCCCATATAGATAGTGCCTCCATATCTTTAAGCTGGTAACGATCGGGCCGCTAACTCTAGATCATGAGTAGGATAATTCTCTCATACTCTTTAAGTTGTCATGAGGCATAAAGCTATGACTTTCCACGTTGCATGAGAACACATCCTAACCCTTTGCTCGAAGCATCGGCGTGAGATAACAAATCCATCCGAACCAGATGGTATTGTTAGAACAGTGCCGAAATAAGTCTCCTCTTAAGCTCTTGAAACTTTTCTCGATTCTTCGCCCCTAAACGAAATTCGTATCCTTTTCGAGTTATTTGAGTTAATGGAGTAGCGATTCGAGAAAACCCTTCCACTTAATCTCCGATAATAACCACTAAGCCCAAAAAGCTACGTACTTCATCCACCGACTTGGTTGCTCTAACTTTGTATTGCTTCAATCTTCACGGATCAACAGATACTCCATGTTTTGACAATTGATGCCCAAGAAATGCTACTTCCTCGCCGTAACTCGCATTTCTTCAATTTGGCATATAGTTGGTTTTCACGAAGCCTTTGGAGTACCAAACTTCAAATGGTGCTCATGATCTTCACGACTTTTGGAATATATAAGGATGTCATCAATAAAGACAACAACGAATCGATCCAAATATTCCTTGAATACTCGGTTCATCATATCCATGAAAAGCAGCAGGAGCATTAGTTAGTCCGAAAGACATGACTAAGAATTCATAATGCCCATACCGAGTTTCAAGGCGTCTTTGGAATATCCTCATTCTAATCTTTCATTGATGATATCCGTAAGCGAAGATCAATTTTGAAAAGAATTGTGCCTTTGCAATCGGTCAAACAAGTCATCAATACGAGGTAGAGGATACCTATTCTTGATGGTGACATGGTTCAATTCCGATAGTCAATACAAAGTCGATACTCCGTCTTTCTTCTTTACAAATAAAACAGGAGCACACCAAGGAGATGTACTAGATTTAATGAAACCAATGTCCAACAATTCTCGTAGTTGGACCTTTAACTCTTGAAGTTCAATAGGAGCCATTCGAGCATGGGGTTTTAGAAATGGGCTTTGTACCAAAGTTCAAGATTAATAAAGAATTCAACTTCACGCCGGGGTAGACAGGAAGTTCTTCTGAAATACGTCAGAAAGTCAATAACAACAGAATATTATTCAAATTTGGCGTGTCTTTATTCAAATCCATAACATGGGCTAAGAAAGCTCGACATCCGCTTTTTCAATAAACGAATAGCTTTATGATTAGATATGATGTTGATTGATTTTAATGGTTTAGTTGTTGAATTGCATACAACAGTTGGTTAGAATATGAAAACTAACAACCTTACGAAAACAATCAATTTTGGCATGATGAGTAGTTAACCAATCAATCCCTAAAATCACATCAAAAGCAAGTATCTTTAAAGAGATAAGGTCAACAAAAGGTAATGGTGCCAACTTGAATCAAACAAGATTTATAAAGCAATTGGATGTGATGAAAGTTTCTCCTAATCTGAGTTTCCACAGATAGGTCAAAGTCTAATTTCTCCTGAGTCAAGTTTAAGCGTTGAGCACATGCAGGAGAGATAAATGAATGGGTAGCACCCCAGATCAAGTAAGGTATAAACTTCGCAAGAATTTATAAATAGCTTACCCGTAATCACCTCGTTTGGGTTCTCGATTATGACAATCACAACAAACGCTTCTTCCGGAATCGTTGACTTTGACTTTTTCGGGGATGATCTTTTGAGTCACCGTCCTCATTGAACTAGGTTTCACACCGCACAATCTCGAGCGATATGTCCTTCCTTTCCACAACTATAGCATACCTTGAATTGTTGGGGCGGTTTTGGTGATATGTCCTCTTTTTCGTGATTTGTAGCATATGATGGGTGGTCGATCTCCTCCTTAGAACCGATTCTTGTAAGACATTGTCGCCTTCACATAGTCGTTGTTAAATCTCCTCTTTTAAAATCTCCTCCCGACTTTCTTTCTACGTTTTTTCATGACCATGATTACCACCGAGTGGTTACCATTTCATTCGTCTCTGTTTCTTTCTCCGCAGTTATCATTATTACGCTGATCGCTATCTCGAATACGATCCTCGGTTATGGGTCCTCGGGTTGACCGTACTCGTTATCTCGCTCTAATAATTGAGCCACATTTACAACATCCGAATAAAGAGAAAGTTTATGAGAAATGAGATACCGACGTATCTTTGGGTTTCAAACCTCTAAGAAACATCTGCGTTATACGTTCCTCATTCTCCACCAAATGAGGTGCAAACTGGATAACTCGCAAACTTTGCCTCGCATCGAGACACCGTCATGTTGTTTTGCTCTAATCGATGAACTCCACTTCCTTCATATGACGAACACTTTCGTGAAAGTATTTGTCATTAAATAGTCTCTCAAACGTCTCCCAAGACATCTTTGAGTGATTTGGATGGGTACGCTTCATGACTCCTCACGATAAAATTCGCCTCGCCACGGAACATAAGGGTGGCGAATGGAACCTTCGTGTTCTCCGTGCATCCCAAGACATCGAATATCTTGGTAATTTGCTTGACCCATGTTTCCGCCATGATCGGATCGCTTTCCCTTAAATTCGGTGGTCTGACTCTTTGAATCGCTTTGTTTGTGACAACCCGTGAATTGCTATCATTTTCTCCTGTATTTTGAACACTAGTCTCCTCAAATGCGATTTTGCATGAATCGCAAAAACTTCTAAACATCCCTCGTTCATCATCTCGCTCCCATGGTGTTTTTCACGGGAGGAACATTGCCACACTGTTCATTGCGTTCTCCTCGTTGGTAAAAAGACAGCATCTCCACGGTCTCATTTACTCCCATCGTTAATATTCTCATCGACATTCTCAAATCGTCATAAAACAAGGGTTAATTAAGGAAATCAATATATCACATAATATCCCTATATACCGACCAACTAACAAATAAGCTTGGGTAGGACACACTTAGCGAAGGATTTACTCGTCTCTCCCTCTAGTTCTATTCCCCGATCTCCGCCAGAGATCATATCCCTAAGCTCGATACCAACCGTGACGCCCCCAAAATAGGTATACATCACCCATTCCGGTTGTCAATACATGGTGCGTAAACAACTACAACTTTATTATTACAACAAAGAAAGCTGAGTTTAAATACAAATATTATCTTACAGACAATATTTATACTCAAATAAATCCTCATCACATTTATTGATACATTATTTTACAAAATGGTGAGGACTACTAAACAATCCTTTCTAAAACCTTCATTCCATACCAGACTCACGTACGCTTATATTCTCGCCTCACGAGAAGAATGGAACAAAAGGAAAAGGGTGAGCTCAACTATTTCAAGTAAAGAATATTATGACTAAGATAATATACAACAAATTATCGTTAGTCTTCAACGGGGAAAAATCGATAGAATACAATAGAACAACAAGTTTGAGATCAATATTCGCAATGAAATAATAATTCATAGAAGAGTTACGTAGAAAATGAAATCTACTATAATCTATGAATTTAATAAATCCATCATCAATATTTTATCCAGTAACATCAATCAATATTCATCTCAAATCAAACATTCATCTTTGCACTCTGAGCCAAAGATATTCATCGATCCATCATGTTCATCTCAACACTGCTCATCTTTGACTTCTGCCAAAAGATATTCATCGATTGGTCAAGTGTTCATTTAAACACTGCTCATCTTTTGCACTACGGTGCCAAAGATATTCTTCAGAAATCATTCATCTTTGACTACTGCCAAAGATATTCAATAATATCATCATTTAAGACTCGAGGATGATGAAAATATTTTTAAAGAAACGAATCCAAATTGAAACAAAATGACAAGGATTAAGGATTAATGATTCGGTACTTTGTTTTATCCATGTCCAACAATACCTCAAAAATAATCATAGTGGTGTAAAATTCAAGAATGATCAAAACATGGATACAATCAAAGCTAGTATCGAATAGATATTTTTAGACTGAAAAGAAGAAATTTTATTTTTGGTGAATAGTGTCAGATATCGTGAATAGTCGCCGTATACGTGAATAAGAATCTCAAACACCAAAAGATAGAAATTCCATAAAAAAACATTTTCACGCTTCATGAATAGTACTCGTGAATAGTAACTTCGTGAATAGTAACTCATGAATAGTAACTCGTGAATAGTAACTCATGAATAGTAACCCGAGCATGAAAAAGTTCCAAATTTGATAAAAACTTGGATCAACATTTCAAAGATAATGATATGAAGAAATAATATCATTACGAAAAAAATAATATCCCTTACCTCAAAGAATCGATTGCTAAGGAAAGGAAGGTCGGAAGTGATCTTTGAATGAAACTTGTCTTTGAACAAAGAACTCTCAAAGTATCTAAATACTCACAAAATAAAATCAACAATATAGAGAGAAAGAGAGAAAACTTTGTTTACGGTGTGATTTTCAATTCTAACTTAGCCCTCTATTTATAGGAAAATGTTAGCTTACCAAGGCAGCGGAGACTTGACGCACCACGATGGCTTTACTCCGCTACTATTGCCACCCACCACATTTGAAATAAAATTCAGCACATTTCTTCACCAACCATAAGTGGGGCCCACTCAATTCTAGAATTTTCCACCAAAATCAATTATAACCCTAATTTCCAATCGACACCTCTTAAAATTCATAACAAATCATTCGTGCATTTTTAACGGTTCAAAATTTATGGACATATACTCAACTTATGTATGTATAACATACCCAAAATTTACCACAATCCAACGGTCGGATTAAAAATTATAACCCATAATATATCTCAAAACCCCGATTTAATTTTTAATACCTCCAATCTAGTAAAATAACGATAAAACACCTCAACAATAATTTCTTCATTTATAACCACATAAATAAATCCATCATTTATATCCACATAAAATAAATATTTCTTTATCATATGAATCAATAATTAATTATTCACAAATAATATTATGTAATCACAATTATGACAACCGTGTAGCTCCTCAGGAAAGAGGGGCTTTCAGATAAGGATTTCTCTCATCGGGCGCCGCAATTAGGTGACCAAACCTCTCCTCGACAGAACTTTCTAGACATTGTCAATAATGCTATCTAATAATATTATTCAAATAATATGAATTATTGATCCGATAATGGAGATAATGCGTTGACAATTATTGAACAACAATAATATAAAATATCAACGCAGCAATTATTGAATCAATAAAATAAAATATTGAGCAAGAACTCATCGTGAAAATTATTGAGTAGTGCCTTCTTACGTAATAATTCAACAATGCGTGCAATAAGTGCCATCTCTTTGTGCAACCACGCCAGACATCAGATTTTAACCACCGGTATTCCAATGCCTTAACTCAGAATAACTACGCCGATTATTTTTAACCAACTTATATTCATTGCTTTTCTTCATCCAATCGCTCACATGGGGCCCATTACATGGGTGCTGCCATTGCATTTAATATTCCCGACGAAGATTTAATATTCCACGACCAAACGAATATTCCCGACAACAATGAATATTTTATAACCACTTGCTTATTTTGAAATATTTGCATGATTTAACCCTTAACTATCCTCATTAATCAAATCAACCCTTACTATTTCAAAATAATAAATAAAGGAAATTCCTTTTTATTTAAAAAATTTTTGGTCTTACAATTATAGTCAACTCTCGAAAGTTAGGGTTGGATCATTCGATTAGGTTATCGGAGATGGGGACATGAATGGATTTGACTCAATTCGGACTTGAGATTTGACCTGATATTTATTCTGGACTCGGAGATTTGACGTTGGTTGTTACATATGATATCAGAGTCGACTCTTGAAAGGTAGGGTCATGTCATTTGATCGAGTTGCTAAAGATAAAGACATACTAGTGATAATATTCCACAATTGAAAGAAGTTCAGAGGTGGGGAGGTCGTACATTCAGTCATGACTTTTTGGATGAGCATGTGGTGGTTCCAAAAACTTTATGTGGAAATAAAATTGGACATGAATATATTTGAATTTTACTTATTTGTATTTTGACCCCCAATTAAGAGGGGGTAAAAATACAAATGGGTAAAATTCAAATACACTCATAATTGAGAGTCAAAATATAAATAGGTAAAATTCAAATACACTCTATGTCCAATTTACATGCCCGCGTAAAAGAGCTCATTTGATTCGATTCAAACTTAGTATTTGATCTAAAATTTATTTCGGACTCAAAATTTGATTCGAATTGTTACAACTACTTTTTACTTAGCAATTATTAGTAGTACTTTCTTTTTTCTATAAGAAAAAAAAAATCTGAAAGAAGAGAAATAAAAAAATTGAATTAAAAAAGTTACAATAATAATATTTTAGTTACAAAATAATAGTTATAAAAATTGATACAAAATGATATGGTTGATTATTATCACTAGACTCACTAATATATGATGCATTATTAATTAATTATATTTTGCCACATTTTTTTGTAAGTGATTTTTTGTAAGAATATTTGTCACTATAGCAATACTCAAAGTTACAAGTGTGTCGACTTAAGTTTGCCACTAAATAAATAAATTAAAATACGCTCTCTTTTAAATTATAAGATTATTAATGATTTTAAAAATTAATTTAAAATATTTTAAATTTAAATTTAAAATAAGTTATTAAAATAATAATAAAAAAATAAATATTATTTTTACATAATTTTAATTTTTTATTTTATCGTTTAAAATTAAAAAACTTATGTCAATTTTAAATTGTAAAATATCGTAAATTAATTTTTAATATATATATATATATATATATATATATATATATATATATATATATATATATATAGAGCCCTTCCATGAAATAGGTTCTTATGGGTCTTTATCTGAACACCTCCTTTTTGAATGTTGATAAACTTATTGGAAGGTTGAGATTGAAACATAAATATAGCTTGGCACAACTTGTAGGCTTTTATTTTAATATGAGGACCCCACATAGTCAACATTTGTCGGTTTGTTTAAATAAAAGCAATTTTTAATATTAAATAATGCTTTAAGGGACAAGCTCTACTATTTGTAAAAAAAAAAAAAAAAAATAACCAGGGACAAGCTCTTACGACTTGTAAAAAAAAAAAAAAAAAAAAATCTAAACCAAGACAACCTCTTTTCTCGCTTGTATAAAAATCTATTAGTGCCCTTTATTTGTTATTTTTTAAACAATATTTGTTATTTTATAAAAATAAATATTTTTATAAAACAAAATTTTTTATAATAACAAATAAAGAATATAAAATATTTTATAAAAACAAATATTTTTATAATAACAAATATTTTATAATTCTTTATTTGCTATTTTTATAAAAATATTTTATATTCTTTATTTGTTATTTTATAATAGGATATAAAATAGGATATAAAAATATTTTATAATTCTTTATATAACAAATATATGCTATTGTTATATAAAATAGGATATAAAATATCATAAAGAATTAATATTTTAAATTAAAGTGGGAAGAAATTAATATATTTGTTATATAAAGAATTATAAAAATATTTTATATTCTATTTTATATCCTATTATAAAATAACAAATATTTTTATAATTCTTTATTTGCTATTTTTATAAAAATATTTTATATTCTTTATTTGTTATTATAAAAATATTTATTTTTATAAAATATTTGTTTTATAAAATATTTTATATTCTTTATTTGTTATTATAAAATATTTGTTTTTATAAAAATATTTGTTTTTATAAAATAACAAATATTGTTATAAAAATAGCAAATAAAGGGCACTAGTAGATTTTTATATGTTCAAAGGAAGAGTTTCATACTTGGTTTAGATTTTTTTTTTTTTTTAACACCAAGAAGAGTTTGTCCCAAATTTGGGACATTATTTAATATTAAAAATTCGCTTTTATTTAAACAAACAGATAATATATTGACTATGTGGGGTCCTCATATTAAAATAAAAAGTTTGCAAAATGTGCTTTACATTGATATATTATATGTTTCAATCTCACTTTTCAATGTTTTATCATCAATCAAAAAAATTGCACAGATTTGATAAAGGTTCTTTACATGAAGATATATATATATATATATATATATATATATATATATATATATATTTGTGTCAATTAATGACACTGCGCGAATGTCGGAACTCGGAACAACGAAGCGCTGAATTCGCGCCCTATAAATTTACCGTCACCCCTTCGCTTTCTTTCTCATCACTCGCCACTTTCCGCCTCCCAAAACCCTTGTTTCTCTCACTAACTTCCATACATAGAGAGACAAACTCAGACATATACGTCAAATTTAGAGAGAGAATGGGCGGCTGTGCGACCAAACCAAAGTTCTTGAAGGCGGATACAGAGAAGGCTCCGGCACTGGCGCCGGAGGAGAATGCTGACACTGTTATCGAGACCAAGGAGGTTTTGGCTGTTGATGGTGAAAAGCTCCGATCTCTTAGTAATTTATTCAAGGAGAAGGAGGTAAAATGATTTATATGGGCTTTTGTGTTGGAAGGGTAATGTATTAGTAGTAATTTCTTATGATTTTTTGATTAATTAGTGAATAATTGTGGATTATTGGGGTTTTTTGTTTTTTGTTTTTTGTTCTTTGATTTTTGTTGAACTATTCTAAACATGTTTGTTAGTATTTTGATTTTTAAAGATTTGGTAGTATTTTGTACTGAATTATAAGGGGAAAATTGTATGAAATTGAATTAAAATGGGAAGGATGAACTTAGGAAAATTACTTTCCCTTGTCTATTTGGTTGACATGATAATTTGTAAAAAAAGTACCAACTTTTAAACTTTCCCACTTTCCAAAATTCGGCCTATATTTGATGTAGGGAAGTACTTATTGGTGGAAAAAGCTGTTTTCTTGAGAATCAAACACACTAGATGAAAGGAAATAAATTTCTTTTTCTTTTTCCTTTTCACTTTTTTCTTGCATACAAATGTGTAGTATGTGCTTTGGACCGTGTGCTTTTAGTGGTAAGAGGTTTGAATGCATAAGGAGATGGTAAAAGGAAAAAATAAACAGAGTTCATGGAACTGAATGGTATTTTAATTTATATTAGAAAAGGTCATTTTCAGATATATTTACGAAGCAGGCCTTCTCATTGTTGATTTATATTTTGAATATACTTCCAATATGCCATAGCTTATAATTTAGATCTCAACATTTTAATATATAGACATAGAAAGACACTGTAATTGAAAGCAAGACACATCAATATCCTTGCCGCTTGTTATGTATGCTAGCCAGCACATAACCCGATATACTATTGCCCTAATATCCAGATTCAGTTTTTCCAATTCAATAAAATTGTAAGTCTAGAAAGTTACATTGGAGCCCTGTTTGATCTTATATAGTTTTTGATTTGAGGGTGTTTGGGATTGCTTATTAATTATTAGCAGTCAACATGCTTGTAAAAAGTTCAGGAAAGTAAAGGGTTTGGTGAACTGCTTTTTGAAACTGCTTATAAGCACTTTAGATGAAGATAAGCACAAACATCGATTTGGTGTTTCTTATAAGCAGAAATGCAATAAGCAGGTTTGACCAAGTATATTACTATATTATTACTTCACTAATTTATACATATACTATATATTCTTTTTTGGCCATTTCCCTGAAAATCAATACCAAACACTTTATGCTTTTTAATTGTTATTAGTGCTTTACTGCTTTTCATTTCCAAACAGAAATTATTTTTTAAAACTGCTTATAAGCAGAAGCAATATTCAAAACCGATGAGCATAATTTTAATGCAAACACCCTCTTAAATTATGTATATCCAGTTTAATGCAAGCTTGTCCATCTCATATTTTTTGTCTAATGTCCTGTTGGCATCTCAGATCTATCCTAAAATTCTTATGACTCTTTGTTCAAACTTCTCCAATGTTAATTGTATCTTTGAGCTATTGATAAGGTAATTGTTCTGGTTAGAATCTTTTGTTATTGGAGATTCCTGGGCAGTCACCTTTAAAACAATGTTGGATCTTTATCTCATGACAAAAAGACAACTCATATTTGGGGACCAGCCACTTGTATTTTCCTCTTTGTTTTTGCCCCTGCTGTTTTTTGTTGGTTGTTTCTAGCTGTTGTGAATTGTGACAGGTAGTATTGTTATAGGACTGTGCCTTTTATTGCTTCCTCTGTATTTATATCCCTTTGAGGCTTTGTTACATGGAGTATTCAAAATGCGTCAAGTACCTGTGTCTGACACTCTATACGAGGATGAGAACAAGGGTTATTCGTTCAGGAATTCAACTATTAATTTTTGTAATATCTAAGTGGGAGTGTGGGAGGTGATATTGTTTGGTAATATTTGCACACCTCTCCTCTTTCTAATAATTAAGGCTAAATGAGTGCCCTGGTATTAATTTTTAATCCAGCACTGAGCCACCAAATACTCCTTTTTCTATGATAATGAGGTATTTGGAGCAATTTTTTTTTGGGTATTATCATGCTTATCAATGCTGTGAAAATATGTTTAAATATAGGTAATAGGTTATGTAGAAAGACATTTAACAATGCAGGAAAAGTAGTCGCACATTTAGCAAGAAATGCCTAAAAATATAATATTTAAGAGAGAATGCCAAGTTTTTTTAACCTTTGAATCTGTATTTATTTAGGTTCATAACTGCTTTAGCCTGAAATTATATCAGATACGTAGTATATGGAAAGTAACCACTGTCAAATAGCATCAAGACCTCCTGGCTTAATTGTTAAGCTCTGCTGAATGCTCATGTTGATGATTTAGTTAGGTCTACAAAACAAACTACCTCAACTGTGCTTAGGCTTTTGTGTCATCTTATACCCAAATCTACTTACTTGGTCAACAGGACCTTTTGTATACATGTCTTTGAATTTTTGCTATATACAGGGGCATTATAAATTCTAAACATGTACTCCCCTGTTCCAAAATATTAGAGCAAAATATTTTTTGTTTTGTTTTAAAATAAATGAGTAAAATAACTTTCGAAAGTATAACTATACAAGTGAGTGTCTCATTTCTCAAGAGAATAAGCTATCTCCTTAATATTTACATTTTTAGTTTGTTGCGCTTATAACACGAAGATAGTAATCACTTTACCTGAGTCCTTGTATGATATTCGGGATTAGCTGATTATTAGTTACTAGACCCAAGCGACTCTTTTTAATATTTGCTAGTCCCAAGGTAGGCTTTGCAAAAAAATCAATTGTTTGACTATTCTGTTCCAGTATTATGTCTATCAATGTATTAATCGATTGATTCTGTAGCAGAGTGAAGAAGGGAAGGACTCAACTGAAATTGACAAGACGCCAGAGCCAGTGAAAGAAGAGGCGCGTGATGCTGATGTGCCTGAAACCAAGACACCTGAAGTTGAGAAAACTGAAACTTTGGTAGAAAAAACATCCACGCCACCGATTGTTGATGCTCCTGTTGAGGTGGAAGCAGAAAAAGCAATTGATGTTGCACCAGCTACTGATAAGACTGAAACTTTGGTAGAAATAGCATCCACACCACCAATTTTTGATGCTCCAGTCAAGGTCGAGGCAGAAAAAGCAATTGAAGTAGCACCAGTTACTGATATGACTGAAACTTTGGTAGAAAAAACATCAATGGTACCGATTGTTGATGTTCCTGTTGAGGTGGAATTAGAAAAAGTAACTGAAGTAGCAGCGGCTACTGATAATACTGAAACTTTGATAGAAAAATTACCCATACCGCCAATTGTTGATGTACCTGTCGAGGTGGAAGCAGTAAAAGCAATTGACGTAGCACCAACTACTGACAAAACTGAAACTTTGGTAGAGAGAACATCAACACCAGTGATTGATGCTCCTGTTAAGGTTGAAGCAGAAAAAGAAATTAAAGTAGCACCAGCTACAGAGATCCAAAAACCCGAGGCAGTTGAGAAGAAAGTTGAAGAACTTGTTGGAGCTGTAGAAACCCAAAAGCCTGAATCACCTGAGAAGATAGCAGTTGAAAATAAGCAAGTTACAGAGTTGGAAAAAACAGCTGAATTATCAGAAGATAAACAATCTTTAGAGACCCCAGAACCTAAAATTGAAGCAGAAAAACCAGTCACTGAAACCCAAAAGGCTCCTGAGGAGAAGACAACAGAGAAATGAAGTGTTTGCTGAGAATGTCAAACCATAATACATAAGGCTTTGAAGTTAATATCCCCAAGGAAGAAGTTTATTTATTTATTTTTTACCTTTTCTTGGATAGTTCTTTACAGGAGGTGTGAACTGATATGGCAGTGTGTTACTATGAAAAAACTTGTTTCTATTCTTTCTTTGTTGTCATTTCCATTTCGTTTCGAGTTGTCTTCTGATTTTATAAGTTTTCCAGTTTTGTTCAGCTCATCTTTTAAACATATATATTTTTGTTAGTTAAATTATACAGTTTTATATTTTCCAGTTTCTAGTGCCATTTTGTGTTTTCTCAGTACAACATGTTGGTTCATTTTGGAAGGAGTTGATTTATTAGCAATGGGCAAAACATGAATGCAAAGTGAATGAAACTGCATCGTCGTCTTTGCCTATTTTTTGAACAAATCAGTAGAAGGGAAACCATTATTTGTTTGCGTACGAGGAAAGTTCAGAACTCAATTATCTGGTGCATTGTAGTTTACAATTGTCGTCTATGCTGATTAACTATGGTATGTCATTACTTTTCTCTTGTTGTACTAGTAGTATTTCAGAGCTTCACATCAAAATAAGGAGCTGCTATATACTAGTAGCATTTAAGATATCACTAGTATTTTTGGTGCAGCAGGCAGATGCTGATTTCCCAACACAGTGGACAATAGCAGCAATGCATTTGGCCTCATCTCCTCCATTTCAAACCGATGATTCTCCGCTTGCCGATTTAGTCATCTCCTCGCGCTTTCCCCACAAGACAGTGTATAAACCGCCTATGATCAGTACGGATCCAATAACACTGTCATGAAAAATATAAAGAGAGATCGATTATATTATTTGAGGAGGAGGAGACAAAAAGCAAAGCACCTTATGACCTTACCTTCCCAAATGCAGCTTCTCGTCAAGAAAGAGGGATCCAACGAACGCAACAACTATGAGGCCCAAGGGAGAAAAAGACGTAGCGTATAATGGACCTTTGATCTGTGAGCACCAGCTCATTGTTGCAGCTATAAATACAGAACCCACAGTCCCCTGTAACCAAATAAATAAATAATATATTCCAGACACACACACACTGCCATTTGATTTTATTTATAAAAACAAGTAAGTTGCATATGTAATGTAGCTTACTTACGCAATATGCAGTCGAGACAAGTCTAATGTCCCACCCGAGCTTCCAGGCGGACCAATTCTTCTCTGTACACATCGCATAGACGCCGGCCTGGATGGCTCCCCACGTATTCACCAGGGCAATGCTTGTATACAAAGGGTACCTCGCGTTCATTTTAGTCTATATATATTTTCCACATAGAGATAGAGGAGAGAGAGGGCAACATGTTAGTATTTTCGAGTGTCGAGTCAAAATCAGGTTACTCATTAATTTAGGACATCAAAATTTTTAATAATACCCCACCTGAATAATCAACCATATTGCGAAACAGAGAGAACTGCCTATACACATGAATGGGCCCCACAAAGAACGCTGTGATGCTGCCACGTCATGATGGTGTAGCACATTTGTGTGGGTGGACCATATGTTGATCGTCAACCCTTTGTAAAGTGTGAGAACCATTGCCCCAGTAATTCCCAATACAGTGCCAACCACCTTAGCTTTTCCAGCCAACGTTTGAATTCCCACTCTCTCCAATCTAATTTCACAACTAACTATATATTAATTTCATTTACAATTTTAGGTAGGTTTAATTTTCGATGAATGATTTAATTATGATAAAAAGTAACCTAAAAATGATGGCCAAGATCAAAGTTATGGCTGGCGTGAGGTTAGATATGGAAGATGCAAATGTTGCAGATGTAAACACCACGCCTTCTGCATTTAAATTGTTTCCTAATGCGCCTCTGAAAGAATTAAGAAAAAGAAATTCTCAGTTGATATATCACCTACCTACCTAGCTAAGATATATATATATATATATATATATATATATTAAATTGTAAATTGTACATACATAAAAATGCATCACTTAGCTTTAATTTCTTACCCAAATAATCCAGAAAAAAACCCTTGCACTGCTACCATCCATGTAATTCTCGGTCTATTTTTCCTATAAAATCAAAATATAACTTAAAAATGAGGCTTGCATGATATATATATATATATATATATATATATATATATATATATAACATACAATACCTCAGAAGGCTAGTGTAATTAAATATCATCTTACATATTAGACATCTACTAATTAACAAATAACAATGCATGGCTATGATCATTCTCATATATATATATATATGTATATAGTGAACATTAAAGAATCAAGCATTAGTACAAATATATATAACCTTTCGAAGACTAGGGCAAGAGGAACTGTGAAAGCTGTGGCAAACAATAATCGATAGACGATCAAAATTTTGACATGCATACCATCAATAGTTGCAAGTTTATAGAAGATATTTACACCTCCCGCTACAACTTGACAAAACACCATTAGCAAAAATGGTTTTAATTCTTCCGCGATACGGCTAATATCAATATTATTATTAGCCATTAATTAATCCTTAATAATTTGAAACGAGAGAATGAAAAAATAGGCAATGAACTTAAGCCAAGCCTCTCTAGTTAGATCTTAATTCTGTAGTTTGAAATGAAAACCTACTATCCCATATATATATATATATATATATATATATATATATATATATATATATATATACTGATCGATAGTGCGTGTGATTTTGTAAAGGAGATGATTTATTGATTAATTAAGCTATTTATATTTAGGAGTAAAAGTGATAAAATTAAATTAGGTGGATGGCTATTTTGAAATCATAGTTCTTCATTCGTGTACTATATAGGGTAATTAAGTAATTAATGAAAATAAAATGGTAACGAACTTGAATGATTTGAATCCATTTACGTGACAATTTTACTTGTCCAAGACTCGTATATATATATATATATATATATATATATATATATGTATATATATGCATGCATGACCTCATTGTTCATGGAGCTTTTCGTTTATCAGCATGCATGCATGTCCAAGTGCCATTTATGCACAACAACACAAGTTTCGTTCTCGTGTGCTGTGTGCATAATAAATATCTTGATCAATTTTACCTTTTGAGGTCTAAATTTTTTAATGTCCCGACTCTTGAAATAAATCACATAATCAATCTCAAGTATTCTCAACAATTTCTCAAAAACAATACTATTAAGTAAACCTCACACTTTAAATGTAAATGACATGAAAGTAATATACGTACGTAAAATGATGCTAGCTTTGTTCTACCAAAAAGTCTCATTTTGACTCTTTGTAATTATCTCGCAAAATCATAAAATTTAAAATTATTGTGATTCATATAAATTTTGAAAATTACAATTTTTTAAAATTAATAGTATATACTGATTTGAATTGTATTAACTAAAATTTAATAAATTCACACCAATTTAAAATTTTAAAACTTCATAGTGATTTCAAAAGTTAAAATATGCTACTCTTGTTGTGTGGACAGACGTAAAGAATAGTGTTTTTTCTTGGTCCCAAAATAAAGGTAATTACTTCAAAGAAATATTTGGAAAAAGGGAGTTGTTTTGGAAATGCATGGTACAATCTTTTAATTTAGAGTTACTTTTATATAATCATTTTATCGTAATTGTAGAATTATTTTATTTTGTAATCATCTTTATTTTTATAAAACTTTCCCAGTTTATTATACATTCCATATATATATATATATATATATATATATATATATATATATATATATATATATATATTTATTATTAGATTACATCAGAATATACGACGAGTTTTTGGATTTATGATGACGGATGATGAAACCGTCGTTATAGTCAAAAAAAACCGTCACATAATCGATCGTATTATACTACCGTATATACTTTTTTCTATATATATTTGTATCAATAGGGAAAGAGCTCCAATTAGAGAAATAGGTTAAAAGGGGTAAAAGGTGAGATAAATCAATAAGATATTATTATCCCCAACCAAAAAAACATTAAAGTAAATCAATACCAAGATGCATGGTTGCATAAAAAAAACAAATCCGGTTAGCATGAAGTTATTTTTTGGGTAAGTTGGTCAATTGGCCACTAGAATACTGACACACATACAACCTCGCATGCGTGTCAGTATTCTATTGGTCAATTGACCAACTTACCCCCAAATAAACTTCATACTAATCACTTCCAAAAAAAACAATAAGTTGAAAAGGCTCTCATTTTTTATTTTTATTTTAAAATGAAGCGACAATGAGTGTAAAAAAAAAAATTCTTAAAAAAAAGGAGAATATTTTAATTTACAGATATACCATCCTCTATTTTTCTTTTTACTTGTAAAATAATTTATGCCATATAAATTCCTCTTTTCTTGTTTGATTTTCAAGTGCTACTAATGCTAGACGTACTGAAACATCTTTTCATTATTTCACGTAACTACATATATAAGAGGGGATGGTGACACCTGAACTGGTTTGGCAAAAATTTTTTGCCCCAACCGTTTTTTCTTTCAAGTGTTATATTCTTTTTTTTTTTCCCATAAAAAGTCCTATTCATATAAAAAATTGTTCTACAGAAATAGTACTAACAAACCTTCTTACACATAAATGGCATAATATTTTTAAATTTATCATTATAATTTCATTATATTGTCATTATTATTTAACTACCAACTTATATTTTTAGAGATAAATACAAAATAAAAAAATTCCTTAATACTTGCACATTTTACAAATTACTACTCTTTTTGTGGGTGGGAAAATTTTTGTTTGCCTAGCCTGTTATCAAAGATGTGAAACATTAATCTAATTAAGTTTATCAATTTTTTTCAAGTCTCAACATATAATATAATTTCATAATCAATTATATCATCACTATTACAATTTCAAAAATCAATCAAACCCCACTAAAGAAAAAATAAATAAATTTACAAACGGCAAAATTAAGAATTTTCCACTATAGTTGGCAGCTTTTACTTATTACACCACTGAACTTTTAATTTTTTAAATTATCTCATTGAAGTAATTAAAATTAGACCATTTTGTTAAAAAAAAAATTAACGACCATTAACTTGATTCACGCGTGGCATTAAAAGAAAAGATAAAAGAAATAACTAATGACATGACAAATTTAACTGATCAAAAATAAAAATAAAATAAAAAATAAACATAAATTTCATCAATCTCATTCATCGGTTTTCTTCTTCTCCCCCTACCTTCACCACTCTCACCTTCACGTAATTAATCCTCTTAGGGTGTGATAAACCTCCACCGCCGACGGTGGTCACCACCAGTTTCTCACCCAGTTTCATAAACATTGTCACCACCGAAAAGCCCACCAAATGGATGGTACCAGAACCACTTTGCATAAGGCACAATGCATGTGAAACCTCAATTCAGACGACTTGTGTTACGACAATGAAGATCGATTCTTTGTCGAGCGCAAATACAGTGGCGGCGTGAAGCTCGATGAGCTCTTTGTACTTCTCTCTCATGGCAAGAGCGCGGACGCCGTAGTCATCGACGTATATAGAGATGATAGAGAAAACCCTGATGGTTGTGGACGATGAGGAGGTCGTTTTAGAAGAGATTAGGGCGAGTGATTTGGGCACCGTTGAAGAAGAGGGTGGCGTGTTAGATGATCCGGTGGAAGTTAGGGTTAGGCAGCATAGATTTGGGAAGAGGGTTTGTATTTTGGTGCTGAAGGAGAGGGAGAGTTGTTCGAAGCCCAGGGCCACTATAAAAAAAAATGGTTAATTCTGACGGAGTATATTCCGTCGATATAAAGTTATTTCGAGGGAATTTTCTGTCGAAGATAATTCTGTCAGCAATAAAATAATCTCGACGTATTTCCGTCGGAGATAGGATACATCTTTTAGCGCCAATGTTCCCACCAGCGCCAACCTTTTTATATATGGAATGACTTATAATGTCAACGAAAATTCCGTCGAGGATAACCAAATTTCGACAGATCGTCCGTCGGAAATAAGCTTTAAAACCTAAACTTATCGTCGTCCCCTTCCCAGCCGCCGCTGCTATTTTCTCACAAACACACATTCTCTCTTTATCTCAGTCTGACTCTCTCCTCTCTCCGACTCTATTCTCATCTCTCTTATTACTCCACCACCACCATACCATCCTTGCCTCCCTCTCACTCCAACCACCACCACCAACCTAGCGTCAGGATCACTCCACCACCACCGTGTTGTGCCGCTAGCTGTTCTTCCTTGGTTCTCCTCTTTTAGATAAATACATTAATTCAAGGTTAGTTTTATTAATTTTGTTTTAAGGGTTAATTTGTTGCAAAGAGTTGAATAAATGAAAATGATTTTGTGATTACTGAAATTTATAGCTTGTTACTGAAATTGGGATCATATTGAAATTATTGCAAAAAGATTTATGAGATTACTGAAATTTTTGGGTTAAATTATTTTTAGGGTTAATATGTGTTTTAATATGAGATTAGCTCAATTTGGATAATTTGTTATTACAAAATAACAGTTTCTGAAATTTGGATAATTTTTGAATATAACATTACTACTGAATATGTTAGGAATAAGCATGTGAATGATATTCTTATTTATATAAGATTTGATTATGATCTTAGTGAATGAATATGAAAATATGTCTGCATTGAAATAAGTTGTAAAGTCCTTGAATAGATAATAGGAATATATGTACAAGGACTTAGACTGAAATGATCAAATATGTTAGGTTGATTCTATATAAACAAAACAGCTTTGTGAAGTCCTTCAAAAGAACATGATGTACAAGGACTATATATAGAAAAATCAATCTTGTTAGGTTGATCTTATATGATGTAATAGATAGGTCTGTCTTATCGTCAAGCACTGCACCAGTCTTCGAAGTCTGCCAAGACAGAATCGCAGTCTGGCAAGCCAGCCGAGGAACCATAGAAGCCAAGGCAGAATCGTAGAGTATCGAGAAAATTGCTAAAAGAATCGTAGTCTACTTTGGAGTGCCTCACTCGGAATCGTAGAGTTGGTCCAAGCACCTGCCGACCCAAGTCAAGAATCGTAGACCACAATCGAAGTCATGGAGTCTACTGATCATATCAGAGGCAGAAATCTTAGTCTGTTCTCGCAGTCGTAGTTTCTGCAGAACCAAAGCTAGATCGTAGTTTGCAGAACGAAGTCTTCGACAAAGTCTTTCAGTGCTCACAACGCCAAGGAAGAATTGTAGTGATAACACGATTCTCAACACATGAGCACTTCCAAAGAATCCAAAGAATGTAGCCTCTGGTCAGAACTATAAAGATGCAATTTGCTTGAAGGAAGCTAGAGAGCACTTACCAAATGGCTTGCAAGCAAACAAAAGATCGAAACACAAATTCAGCCAGCATCCTGATTGAAAAAGGTTAAGCCATTCAAGAGAGGTCTTCCAAAATCAAAAGTAAGAAGACTTCAGAAAATGTGACTGGCAAAAGTAAGTTAGCAATGCAGTAGATGACAATCTTGAAGGGTTTTGACACATAAAACGCAGCGAAAATAGAACAATTTAAAAGCAATTTCGAAACCCTAAATAAGATCCATGCGAAAAATCAATTAACTCAAAGGTTAGAAATTATACCGATTATTAAAGCTAGAATCGTTGCGGTCGAATCTCCAACGCAATTCAAACGAACTACGTCTCTACGGTATCCACACGAACGCTCCGCGAATCGTCCTACGATCTGCAAAAGAAGGAACCGCGGTACTAGCCACCAAGGATGAGGATTTTCGAAACTGTTTTCTCTAGTCTCTCTCAAAAAGCGGCTATGGTTTTGTATTTTGACGTAATCCCTAAAATGACCGATATATATCATACATATAGCGCTTAGGAGGAATTAATCAAAATCTAATATTATTAAAATCAATATATATATATATATATATATATATATATATCTTAATTAAGTCTTACTTAGTTAATATATATATATATACAAATTATCCTTTTTAATTTAAATTCGTGATTTAAAATACTATCAATCATATTGATATATTTAAATTCTTACAATTTAAAATAATTTTCTTTTTAAATTACGTTCTATGTGTGTGACCCTATAGGTTATTATTACATTGGCAATAATTTTAAAACCATATTATAAAATTATAAACAGTGAGTGACATCTAGTAATGCATCACTGCTACCCAAGTAATAATAAGATCGATGATTCGATGCAATCTTTTCGTGACCAATGTTTCAATGTAATTTAATCCTTTTAACCTTAATATCCTAGATTAAACTCGAGTCATGGAATTGTGTCATACTCTTCATAATTTAATCTGAGTTTTTCTTGATCAATGAGTAGACTATATGAAACAAATCACTATTTGAGCATGGCCATGCATTTTATAGTACGTCTTACTCAATCAAGAGGCCTATGGATATCACCCCTAATATATAGATTCCCATGTAGAAATATAGTGATTTCAGGTCGGAGGACCAATACATCATTGTCACTATGAGAATTGCTAATGACACTTTGCATAATACTCCACATAGAATTCTCATGGTGGATTTGTCCAGTACATCGTTCTCTAACATGTACCTATGCATTGACTTAATATCTCATATATTTATGACCAATGAGATTTGGTCATCAGTCAATCCATATACTAGTCTTAATGCATCATTGTTGTCCCATCAACAATGATACTCGACTAGGGACATTTAAGAACAATGATACTAATTGTAATTATATAATCTCATGTTCAAGTCACATACTTGAAATTATATAATTTGTATCACTATTCTAAGGATTTTTATTATGTTAACATTTATATAACGCAGTAAATAAAACCATAATAAAATCATTCATTTATTCAATCAAATATAATATCAAAACGTTAAGCAATTATATCAAATAATTGGCCTCTAGGGCATAAACTCTAACAAATCTTAGGTATAACTATGATCGTAATGCTTGCCAGATGAGAAGCAGAAACTGTTGAGGTCTATAACAGAGATACTGGCCAACTTATACAGAATAGACAAAGAAGATTAAGCATGGGTCAGACCATTGATGATATGTGAACGGGAGATCACAAGGAGAAAGAGAGTTGATCATGAACAATTTGATGAGTCTTAAGTAAGGGTGTAAATGAGTCGAACCGGAGCGAACAGAGAGCTACTCGAATTCGACTCGAAATAATAAATTCGTACTCGAATTCGGCTCGAATTCGAATTATATTTGAAAATTCCTAATTCCTACTCGAGAATATTTATTACTCCGATCCGACTCGACTCGAATATTTATTCAAACTACTCACGAGCTTCAAATTCAAGCTCGAATTCGAGTCTCCACATAATAACTAGTTTTATAATAAATATAATTATAAATTAAATTTGTTATTTTACTTAAAAATGAGAAAATATATTTATTATTATACTTTACAAATATAAAATCACAATTAAAATTAAAAACAAAACAAAATAATAACTAATTATCCTAATTTGATTTAAATTTGTATATATTATAAGAGAATGTATCGAACATTTAATCGAATATGTATTAACCGAGTATGTATCAAATCACAATCAAAAATTCGAGTAGTTTGAATCTTAAACGAGTCGAGTATAACCTTGCTCAGATTCTACTCATATTTTTATTCAAACTATTTTTAATGCTCAGATTTGGATCATATTATTAACGAATCCGAGTCTCGCTCGTATTTTTTCGAGTCGAGCCCGAATCTAGCCCGAACTGTGTTGGCTCGTTTACAGCCTTAGTCTTGAGGTTCAGGAAGGCCAGAACATTCAAACGAGTTGTCAGTGTCTATTGCAAGTCAATGGCAAACAGAAGTGTTGAAGCACTGTAAGAGTGAGAGAAGAGAGGTTCTACATTTCAAAACCAAAGAACACTCTCAGAATTGTAGTGTTGTCTCAATCAGACAACATGCAATATTCAAAAGACTAACTACGATCAAGTTCAAGGTCATCTGCATCAGAACCGTATAGTTCAGTCATCTGAGTATTGAAGCTTTGGCAACGTCTCAATACAAAGAATGACATTCGAACATTGTTGATTGAAAGCATCGATGCAGAAGGACAACTTCTGATGTTCTGATCGAGGAGTCAAAAAGAAGAAATAAAGGTGACTAACAGCCTGACACGTTAAAGTGACATCTCTGATGTGGTAGGTGAAATAGTAGACTGCAGTGTTAGAAAAGTGAAGAAGGGGCTATCATGTCACATCATCAGTCTGCACCAAATAACTCGAGATCTGCGAATCAATTCAAATAGCTTCCAACGACTATAGTCCAACGGGAAGCTTATGGAAGGATATTTAACAGCCGAAGCTTGAATGCAGAAGGGTTGTTGGTTTTCAACAAGTTGTTGACTCTAAGAGTTCTACAGAGCTAAACAGAATATATCTCAGTGACAGTGAGACTACGAAAGTAGAAGTGAAGCAGATAAGAAAAGAGCTCTAACAGAAAGAAAAAGGGATTCACTCAAAAAAAATAAGAATACCATTAAGAATGTCAGTTAAGCTGAGAGTCGAGAAGGCCAGAAAATAGCTTTCAAAAGATTGGCAGATCAAAAAAAAGACTCAAAGAGCCACTCTACGAATCATCATGAACCATCAAGAGCTGAAGAAGAATAGATACAGAACCAAATCTGTACACAAGTCAACCAAGGTTCGGGGGATGCTAAATGCCAGACTCAGTCTACCAAAAGTGCAAAGACTTAACAAACCTCAAATGGTGAAGGTGTGCAAGATGAGATCAGATAAAGATAAGAATGAACCACAAGATCTACTGCACCAAAGAAGGAGTGAAAGACTGTTAAATACTCAAAGAGAATGAGCTTCATGAAAAACTTAACAGTCTGTCAAATAGTGATCCAGTTTCAATGCAGAATCCAAACACGATCACAACAAGCTGCTGAGTATCAAAGGATGAACAAGCTTAAAGTCATCTTAGCAGCTCAGCACCAACAACAACATCAACAAAATGCCAAGGCTTGAGGGGTCCTTGTCCTAGGGAATAAACCGAGTTCCAAGTCTGCTGGACTTGAAGAGTTCTTAGTGAACTAGAGTTCCAAGTCTGCTGGACTTGAAGAGTTCTTAGTGAACTAAAGTTCCAAGGCTACTGGCCTTGAAGGAATCTTAGTGATTCAAAAATGTAAAAACTTCCTTAGTGGAATCCCTGCTTGTTAAAGCAGAAGAGTGGATTAGGAGCTTGAGTCTCTGAACCACTTAAAATTCCTTATGTCTTTTACATACTGTCATTTACATTATGAATCTATAACTGCTATGGATATGATAACTACTTACATCTAAATTAACTCTAAAAAAAGGTTAACATAACATCTATGAAAGGCAACCTTAACTTATTCCGCTGTGTTTGAAATAATTCTTAAGTTTGTCATCTGCTAATTACTTAGCAATGTAAACTAAAATGGAAAAGATTTTTGAAATCTAAAAGGATCTATTCAACCCCCCCTTCTAGATCTATTGTGTGCCCTCTGGGAACTAACATAATATATTGTTGCTGAAATTTAGATAAATTGTTGTTGATATTGCTGAAATTGGGATAAATTTTGGGCTTCTTGTTGTTGTTACTAATATTTGATTCTCCTAAATTATCCCTGAATTATAGTTTTGCATATTCTATTTTGTTGTTGGGATTAAATTTTGGTGAAATTGGAATTCACATCCTTTGATTTGGGACTTCATATTATTTGGAAATTTGAAACTTTAGAACATTGCAATTGTCTGTATATTGCTTCAATTTGTATATATGTTTGTTTATAATGGTTAGATTCAGATAAAAATGTAATATTTGTTATTTTTGACAGAATTTCAGATTGAAAATCTGACAAAAATTTTCAATTGCAATATGTGGGCCTTATTAATTATTTATGTATTTTACGTAAACTCTCAATATAAAATAAATTAAGTAACATTTACTATACTTCTTACTAATAAAATAAAATAAAATGAACTAAGTAGCATTTATTTAGTTATGATAGGTCTCTAAACCTTTAAGTTTATTTGATGATAACAATATTTAAGTAATATGATTAATTAAATGGGTAGAATCCTCTCCATAAGATTTTATATATAAATTATGTTTAATATCTTATTTATTTTGATCAAAAATATTTTTCATCATAAATTGAATCTATTTTTTGACCTTGATAATTTAAATATCAAGCGTTATATGAAATTGATTCATATAATAACATATCCTAAAGCAAGGAGATTTCTATTCTTTCTCAAAATAATTTTATTAAACTAAAGATTTCAAAAATCATTTGAGTTGTTTTCACAAAGAGGACAAAAAGAAAAATTATAATTATATATATAACGTCCATGTGTGTGCAAGTGTTATTAATATAACATGTGTGTGTGTGTGTGTGATGGCATGTGAATAAAAGAAAGTGAAGGCATGATAACCTCCACCTTTATCGAGCTTGAATGTTTGATGTGAATCTGATGGGAGATTTTACTTTCAAATGTACTGACTTAAAAGTTAGCAATATTTGTTATGGGCTTAAAAATAATTTTACTTTCAAAAACTTCCTGCTCCCTGACTCAATCCGTGTGCTTTATAAAACGTTATTTATTATTAAAATTGTGTCGTTTTGGGAAGTGTTATCTGCTCGAACTGACGCCCCTAAACTACGTTATTTTTGGCCCGAACGGACACGCCCTTTCTGCTAAAGTCAAAAACTACGTCATTTTTGACTAAAAGGTTTCTTTTCAAGCATCTAATGGGTTACTAATCCGGCCTCCTATAAATAACCTAGAGGGTTCAGCCTTTTGATTCATTCCATTTCGAAGCATTCTAGTCTTCATTATTACATAAGTTCTTCATAGTTTATTTGAGTGATAAGTTCAGAGCATTTTCTTTGGTTCTTTGAGTATACTATTTGTAATGTTGTCGTAGTATACGTTGTCATTGTATCATTAGAGACAAGTGCTATTAACTTTGAGCACCGTAAGGAGCACATAATTGTCTTAAGGATATAGTATTAAGAACTAACCTTGACATATTCTTATTGCTATCGATTCTATTACTATAGTCGGTTTTTCTTCTGCACCAATAATTCTAAATGTACTTGTGAACCTTGGAGAAAAACCAGAAAGGTTCAATGGTACAAAATTCAAAAGGTGGCAACAAAAGATGTTGTCTTATCTTACTACTCTCAACTTAGTAAGATCACGAAGATCCCTTTGTGCTCAAAGAAGATGAAACAAACAGGCAAGTTCTTACCATAATAAATGTATGTAAACATGCTGAATTTTTGTGCCGAAATTACATCCTTAATGGATTGGAGAAAACATTATACAATATGTATAGTTCTTTCAAAACAGCAAAAGAACTATGAGATTCCTTGGATAAAAAATATAAAACGAAAGATGATGGCACGAAGAAGTTTGTAGTTGACAGATTTAGACTATAAGATGGTGGATTCCAAGGCTGTCATCATTCAATTTCAAAAACTACAAGTAATCCTGTATGAAATACATGCATAAAGTATGTCCTTGAGTGAATCTTTTCAGGTTGTTGCTATTATTGAAAAACTACCACCAATGTGGAACGATTTTAAGAATTATCTCAAGCATAAGCGAAAAGAGATGAAACTTGAAGACTTAATCGTGATATTAAGGATATAAGAGGACAACAATGCTTTTGAGAAGAAAGCAAGAAGGACCTTTGTAGAACATAAAGCCAGCGTGGTGGAACAAGGTCAGAAGTCTAAAAAGAGAAAGTACTCCGGCAATGGGCCTCAACAGGGAACAAATAAGAAGTTTTAAGACAAATGCTACATTTGTGACAAGCCCGGACATAGGGCAAATGATTGTCGTAAACACAAAGACCAGAACAAGAAGTCTACACTAGCTAATGTAACAGAAGTGGATGGTCTTCTTCAAGATTTTTTTGAAATAAACCTATCAGCGGTTGTTTTGAAGTAAACATGGTTGAGAATCCCAGGGAATGGCGGGTAGATACTGAAGCAACCCACCATGTGTGTTCTAACAGGAAGATGTTCTCCACATATTAAGAAATTGAGAATGGAGAAAATTTATACATAGGGAATTCATCTACATTCAAAATTACTGGACAAGGAAAGGTAGTTCTAAAGATGATTCAAATTAGTCTTTGTATCGGACAAATTTGTCCTAACTAAAAATGAGATGCATGTGGGGAAGAGATATATGAGCGATTGACTCTTTAAAATGAATGTAATGACAATTATACCTTTCAATATTAATAAAAATACATCTTCTACTTATATGATTGAGTCATCTAATTCATAGCATGATAGATTAAGACATGTTAATTATAAGACTATACATAGATTAATTAATATGGAATGTTTGTCAAAATGTGAGATTAACTCCAATCATAAATGTGAAGTTTGTATTGAGGCAAAATTTCAGAAATCTTCTTTTAAATCAATTGAAAAAAGTACAGAACCTCTTAAATTAGTACATACATACTGATATTTTGTGATTTAAAGTATATACAAACAAGAGGAGGTAAGAAATACTTTCTTACTTTTTATAGATGATTGTACAAGATATTGTTATGTTTACTTATTGAGAATAGTATAATGAGACTTTGGAAATGTTTATACATTACAAAAATTAGATTGAGAATCAACTTGATAAAAAAAAATCAAGATAGTTAGAAGTAATAGAGGTGGGGAATATGAATTTTCTTTTGTTGAAATTTTTTCACAACATGGTATAATACACCAAACAACTGCACCTTATTCACTACAACAAAATGGTGTTACTGAAAGAAAGAATAAAACTTTTAAAGAAATGATGAATGCATTATTGTTACGTTCTGAGCTACCTCAAAATTTGTGGTGGTGGGGGAAGCAATTCTTTCAATAAATTATATTCTCAACCTAATACCTCAAAAGAAATATAATGTTTCACCCTATGAATTATAGAAAGGACGTAAACCGTCATATAAACAGTTAAAAGTGTGGGGGTACTTAGCAGAACTAATGATTTCTCCACCCAAAAAGGAGAAAATAGGATTGAAAATAATAGATTGTATATTCATTGGTTATGCTAATAATAACAATGCATATAGATTTCTGGTTAATAAATCAAAAATAGAGAAAATACATGAGAATACTAATATTATTGAGTCAAAAGATGTTGAATTTTTTGAAATAGTATTTCTTAATAAAAAGGAATAAGAGTCAAGTTCTAATGAGTACAGGAATCAAGTTCAAACAAAGGAACTTACGATACTGTTAGTGACAGTGATCATGGATTAGAAGATTTTGATGAACCTAAACGTAGTAAATATACTATAATATCAAAATCTTATGGAACGGATGTGACGCCCCCAAAATAGGTCTACACAACCCATTCCGAGTCTCCAAATACATGGTACATAATTTAAATACAAACTTCATTTATACAACTATTAAACTGTCGTGCAAAATAAGACAAAACATAAACTGCGAGTTTTAATATAAATATTGTCTTCGTAGACAATATCCAAACTCAAAATAAGTTCTCATTACAATTATTATCACACTATTTTATAGAATTGTGAGGATTACTATAGCCACCATCTTGGACCATCACTCTATTCTCCGACTAGTCTCAGCTATATTCTCATTTCTTGAAGAGAACAATGAAATAAAAGGGTGAGCTCAACTAGCCCAGTAAAGAATATTATGACTAAGATAATATAAAATAATTTATCTTTAGTCTTCAATAGTGTAAAATCTGATAGAATACAATAGACAACAAGTTTAGATCAACAACTGCAGTAGAACAAATAATCCATTAGAAGAGTTAAGTAGAGCATAATGTCTACTATCTTCTATGATTTAAAAGTTTATCATTAATATTTTATCTCTGTAACACAACTCAATAAATATTTCACATCAATGAATTATCCATGCACTACGGGCTAAGGATATTCGTTAGTATCACCAGTGGTCATAATCATGTCAAACAACTGTCCATCTATGCACTACGGGCCAAAGAGGACTTGCACCACATCATTTGTCTGTAATATTATATGTCATGATTATACCAATACACAATTCCTGGTCATAATCATACCAATCAACAGTCCATCTATGCACTACAGGCCAAAAATGACTTTCACCACAATATAAGCATGAGGATGATGACAATGATATAAGAAATCAATCAAGTGAGATCAAGGATAAATATTAAAGATTTATAATTCAATTTATCCAAAGTTTAAGAATGTCCAAATTGTCAACATAATAATTAATTGTGAAGTAAAATTCAATAATGATATTCATGTATCAAAAATAATTTGGACAGGAAAGAAACTAATTTTGTCATGAATAGTACATCGTGAATAGTACCACGGGTGAATAGTACCCGAGTAAATAGTACCCAATGAATAGTACCTGAGTGAATAGTACCCCGGCATGAAAAGATTAAAATTTAATAAGAAAGTTCAGAAAAATATTTATGTGAAACGATACTAGATAAAGCGCAAAATTCAAAGATATTCTACTAATTTCAGAGAGTATAGAAGCAATACTTATCAAAATAAGTGTAGATTTAGGAATATAAAACGAAATAATATTACTTACATAATATAGAGTATGGAAGAAAATAATATTTCTTACAAATATTGAACGAAAATAATATCCTTCACCTTAGTAGGAGAGTAATTCCGACTGGTATAACAGAGATATTCTTGAAAAAAACTTGCACTATTTGCTACACTCAAAGTATCCTTATACTAGAAAAAAATACGCATAATATTATAGAAGAAGAATTTTCTGATTCTGGTGTGATTTTCATTTTTTAACTAAGTATCCTATTTATAGGAGAATGACATGACACTATTTAAGAAAATAATCATGGACGCACAGTAACAATTTCACGGGCGCATAAATTCAGCGAAAAAATAATTTTTACTATTCATTATTGTGCAATAAAATATTCTAATAAAACAAAAGGTTTATATAAAATATAATATATTCTATTTATAATCTAATAAAATAAATAACTTTATATATAATATAAAAAGTATTCTGTTTTATATAAAAAGTTTTCTGTTTTATTACTATTATAATAATAATAATAATAAAACAAAATTGAGATAACTTTCTACCGACGATTTTGAAAAATGAGTAAGTGGGGGTCCATATAATAAGTCAAACTTACAACAAATACTTCATGATAAACCCCTTTATTTATATCAAAAATTGAATAAATATTTATCACAAATTACTTATCTTCAATAAACACATTTTTAATCTTTCAATAATTATTCATCATTAATATTATAACTCACAATATTGACTACCAGATCATTCTCAAGAAAGAAGGGACTTTTCGATAATGACTTCTTCTTATTGGCGAGTAATTAAATAACCTAACCCCTTTTCATGACAGAACTTTCTAGACATTGTCAATAATGCAAATAATAATATGAATAATTGTGTCGTCTCAATTATTGATTTAATAATATAAAATATTATGCAGATGATACTGTGACAATAATTGAATCAATAATATGAGATACTATGCAGTAACTACCGTGGCAATTATTAAATGAATTGAGTGAATTCTTACGTAAGAATCAACAATCAGAGATACTGTACAATACCGTGTGCTACTGTACAACCACGCGTATTACTGTACTTTTATAACCGGGTATTTCAACAGTTAACAGTAAAAGTTTTACCGTTATTTTTATAAAAAGGTTATTTATGTCGCTTTCTATATTCGACAGTAATTTCGTTGTGGGGTCCACCAATGATTGTGCCATCGTAAGAATTTTTTCCGACAAAAAAAATATTCCCCGACCAAACGAATATTTTATGACAACTTGTTTACTTTGCAAAATTTGCATATATCACCCATAAATATAGCATTATATCAAATCCACACCTTATTATTCAAAATAATATTTAGAGAAAATTAAATCTTTATTCATAAAAAAAGTTGGGGTCTTACACCGGATTTTCTAACTTATTTGTTAGAAAATAAACCTCAAACTTATAGAGAAGTGATGTTGAGTCCGAAGCTCTATATTGGAAATAAGCTATAAATAGTGAAGTACAATCCATTCTGCACAATCATACGTGAGAATTATTAGATCTCCCACCAGGCTCTAAACCTCTTGGATACAAGTGGATATTTAGGAAGAAAATGAGAGTAGATGTATCTATAGACAAATATAAAGCAAGACTTGTAATCAAAGGATACAAGCAAAAGTAGAATTTTGATTATTTTGATACTTATTTTCATGTGACAAAAATATCCTCAATTAGGATGTAATAGCCACTGCAACTATATATAATTTAGAGATACATCAAATGAATGTGATAACAACTTTCTTGAATGGAGATTTAGAAGAAGAAATTTACATGAAACAATTACCAGAAGTTTAGACTCATATTTGTATCATAATAATTTAGAGGCATTTATATGTTTTTTTTAATCCCAATTTCAAACATTAAAAAATATTAAGAGATGAACTGTTAAAATATATTAAGATACAATCAAACACCAAGTTTCCTAACTAAATCCTATTTGATGTTATACAACAAGTTTGGGTATATCTGTAAATTAAAATATTCTCCTTTTTTTAAGGGAAAAAAAAACTATACTCCTTGTCGCTTCATTAAAAAAAAAAGTAAAAATAAAAATGAGAGCCCTTTCAACCTATTGTTTTTATTTTTTTATTTTTTTATTTTTATGTGGTATTGATTTTTTTTTACTTTTATTTTTTTGGTTGGGGTTCATTATATCTTATTGATTTATCTCACCTTTTACCCCTTTTAACGTATTTCTCTAATTGGAGCTCTTTCTCTATTGATACAAATATATGGAATGTATAATAAACAGGAAAGTAGTTTTCTAAAAATAAAGATTCGATAAGATGATTACAAAATAAAATAATTCTACAATTACGATAAAATGATTACAAAATTAACTTTAAATTAAAAGATTGTACCATGCATTTCCAAAACAACTCACTTTTTCTAAATATTTCGTTAAAGTAATTACCTTTATTTTAATGGGACCAAGAAAAAACACTATTCTTTAATTCCGTCTACACAACAAGAGTGGAATATTTTTACTTTCTGAAATCACTTTATGAAATTTTAAAATTAGTGTAAATTTATTAAATTTTAGTTAATACAATTCAAAGCAGTATACACTATTCTAAATTAAGTAGTATACACAATTTTAAATTAATAATATTACAATTACAAAGAGTAAAAATATGACTTTTTGGTGGAACAAAGTTAGCATATCATTTTACGTGCGTACATTACTTTCATGCATGTCATTATGTGAGGTTTACCGTTTACTTAATACTCCCTCGCTTCCATAATAATTATCTTTTTAAAAGAAAAAAATTATTTTAATTTATTTTTCGTTTATTATTTTTTTAGAGAATAAATTATTTATTTTTTTATATTACCCCTAACTTCTCTCATTCTCCCAATAAATTTTCTCCCTTACATTAATAGTGACCAACTTTCTATAAAGAGGTAGTGATGAAATTTCATATAAATTTTAATTCTTAAATGATAGTAGTATTAAATGACTTTCTTAATTCATATTTATGAAGTTAAAAAGACGGTAATTATGGAAGGGAGATAGTATTGTTTTTGAGAAATTGTTGAGATTAATAATTGAGATTGAGAGATTAGGCTACAGAAATAATATGTAGTAGGTTTTCATTTCAAATTAACAACAGAAATAAGATCTAGAGAGGCTTGAGTTCATGATTGTGTACCTTTTCCTTCTTTGGTTTCAAATTATTAAGGATTAATTAATGGATATTAACCGTATTACAAAAGAGTTGAAACCATTTTTGTTAATGGTGTTTTGTCAAGTTGTAGGGGGAGGGTGTAACCATCTTCTACAAACTTGCAATTGATGATGGTATGCATGTAAAAAAATTTGATTGTCTATCGATCATTGTTTGCCACAGCTTTCACAGTTCCTCTTGCCCTAGTCTTCGAAAGGTTATATATATATATTAACTGTGAAAGCTGTGGCAAACAATGATCGATAGATAGATGATCAAAATTCTGACATACATACCATCAGCAATTGCAAGTTTATAGAAGATAGTTACACCTCCCGTTATAGCTTGACAAATCATCATTAACAAAAATGGTTTCAATTCTTTTGCGATACGGTTAATATCCATTAATTAATCCTTAATAATTTTTGAAACGAGAGAGGGAAAAAATAGGCAATGAACTGATCAAGCCTCTCTAGAATGAGAGAAGGAAAAGATATATAGGAATGAAGTTCAAGTCTTAAACGAGGAGGTAGTAACTCTTTACAATTAGCTCGCGAAAATCATAAAATTTAAAATTATTGGGATTCATATAAATTTTAAAAATTACAATTTTTAAAGTAATATTAATTTTAAATAGTGTATAGTACTTAATTTTAAATAGTGTATACTGATTTGAATTGTATTAATTAAAATTTAATAAATTCACACCAATTTTAAAATTTAAAACTTCATAAAGTGATTTCAAAAAGTAAAAATATTCCACTCTTGTTGTGTGAACGGAATTAAATAATAGTGTTTTTGCTTGGTCTCATTAAAATAAAGGTAATTACTTTTTTAGAAAAAGTGAATTGTTTTGGAAATGCATGGTACAATCATTTACTTTAGAGTTTCTTAATTTTGTAATAATTTTGTCGTAATTGTAGAATTATTTTATTTTGTAATCATCTTATCGAATATTTATTTTTAGAAAACTTGCCCTGTTTATTATACATTCCATATATTTGTATCAAGAGGGAAAAAGCTCCAATTAGAGAAATAGGTTAAAAGGGGGTAAAAGTGAGATAAATATTTTATTATTGTTAGGTTTGTAATATTCATGAACGGAATCAAATTGCAAAAATTAAGCGGAAGCGAGAAAAATCAGAGTTTAAAATTTTACAAACCATATATCTAGGATCGCCCTTTATGCACAATTATTAATTAAACGAAAAAGATAAAGAATAAAATCATACCCTTGAAGATCGAAGCTTTCTCGGATCTGAGTTCACCTCCAAATCCTTTTCGCGTTCAACTTGAATTCAAGGGTTTGATTCTTCCTTTGATCGGCGTTGGCCACCCGAGTGTTTGGCCTCTGAGGTGATCCACGAGGAATAATAAGAATTCAAGAAGATGGGGTATTTGGCTCAAACCCTAGTTTTCTATCTCTATAGAAAAGAGCGTACTCTCAACAAATTGGAATTATGTCGTATATTTGATATCGATATATGACTCATCTTATAAAGATATCGGTAACCTTATTTAATAAAATAAGGTATTATTTAATTAAACTCTTTTAATTAAATGGGCTCCACTAATCTTATTAGGGATAATTAATTAAACTCCTTTAACCAATTTTCCTCCTAATCCTATTAGGAATAAATGAAATCTTTATATTAAATTAATTCCTAAACTCTTTTAGAAATTAAAATAATAATAATTGTAATAATATTAATAAGACTCCTCTTATTAATTTATATTTAATATTTCTAAAATATTAAATAATAAATATTAAGCTATTTAATTTATTCTATCACCATAGATTAAATTAAATATACTTAACATATATTATTACGATTATGCCATTAACTTCTTAAATAATTATTCTTCCTTTTATGGTGTGACCCTTTAGGTTCTCCATATTAAAGCGGTTGTGAATAAATCAATTAGAACAATTCTAATCTTATTTAAATAAATAAATTAAACAATTAATTTATTTAAATAAATAATATTTATTCTACAATAGGGATAAGCCTCCTAGCGATCAATGACTTTCCAGATAATATAGATTTCAACATTAATCATAAAAGAACCTTTGAGTAAATAGTTAATCACAATTCAATCCTTCCACCATACTGATGTCCCAATTAAATATAAGACATGGAATTATTGTCAAGTCTTATTTTATTTAATTATATGTATTTCGATCCTTAAATGCACAACTCAAATAATGCAAATTAGAAACTCCTTTCTAATTTCATTACGCCTTAAGCCAAGGACTCTTTGGGTTGCCATTTATCGAATCACATAGGACATTCTCTTCTTTTATTAGAAGTGGTAGATTCTTTATTGATCATACATTATCTCCATATCTGACTTATTATACCCAAGCATACCATTTGATATACCCTAAGGGTCTTAAGGAATAAGTCAAAGTATAACTCATCATACACGAGATACTATGATGATCTCAAGTCAAGGATCACTTGTCTACTATCACTACTGAGGAATTTCTATTGACAGTGAGTAAAACTCCATTAGGTATTCCTTAGCGAGCCACGTTCGGTGAACTTATTCTCTAATAAGCACCTACATACTTGCTTTAGTGTCTCCACACAAATGATCATGAGATCAATCATCCTCATCCAATGAAGAAGCAACGTATGTACCAATCTATCAGATTCACTAATCCCCAATTTAGTAATCCAATGATTGGGAATTATTTTAGTTTTAAACTTTCTAAGAATTTAGATCTCATTAGAATGATCATCATCATTATTCTAAAAGCATTGCTTAAAACTATGGGTTTATCACATATTATAAAACAAAGATCATGTAGATAATTAAAAGCCTTTAATAAATTAGTACTTTTTATTAATAAATGAATAAGATTGTTACAAAGTATATGCTTTATCATCAAACATGATTGTCTTGTGTGCATATTACTTTCAATCTCCCACTTGCACTAAAGCCAATCGCCATTGTATCTTATACTCTTCTTCCAAGTGAGCGATTATCCCCTTTGTTGGATAAGCTTTAGTTAATGGATATGTAATGTTGTTCTTGAGAGTCCACTATCTCTATAGTGATTTCCCATCTTTCAATGATTCTAATAATCAAATGAAAGTTCCACAACACATGTTTAGATCCAAGATGAGACTTAGGAACTATTCCTAGTTACAGAATGAACTTTTAATCCAAACAATCAACTTGCGCCTTCATTTATAGCTATATACTTTGTCTTAGTGTCTAAACCAAAGAACTCTTTCTTTGTTTGGAACCTTTCAATTCATCGCATCACTATTCAAGGTAACCCTTTACCTTAAAGTGGATTTTTGTGTCGCCTTGGTCTTGTGCATCGAAAAACTTGAGTGCATTAAGCCCTCTAGTTTTAATTAAGACCCACCATGAATATGATCACATCCTTAGTCTTGGGCCAAGCACTTTAAGATGTTTTTCATGCGGACTCATAGTGAACTTCTCCATAATATGGTGATCAACATCAGTCTCGTACATTTCATTGCATACACATGATTGTCACTCATGCGACCTCTCTTTTCGAGAGTGCGTGGGGACTATTAAGAGAGATACACTCAATAGCTCATCGACATGAGACATCTCTTGGAGTTTGCCATGCTAAACGACTTTAGCATTAAATGAATATAACGCCTTGGGTTAAGTCGAGCATCCTCTTAAATCTATCTATATAGATTTATATCCCCAATTAAGATACTCTTCCCAAATCATTCGTGGAGGAATGTTTAGACAACTTTATCTTTATTGATTGTAGCATTGGTATGTTATTCCTCATCCGTAGTATATCAACATATAATACTAGAAATTTCACGATGCTCCCACTGACCCTTTTGTACACACTATGTTCATTCTTAATTTTGATAAAATCAAACTCTTTTGATTGCCTCATCAAAACGAATTTTCCATATTTGAGAAACTTGCTTTAATCCATTTCTCTGAGTGTCTACAACACTTACCTCATCGTATGTAACTGGATCATCATCTTCTCATGATGTGTACCTCATCATCATCATCCATGATGAATCCATACCTCTAGGTATCTTGATGCAGACTATTCCGATTTACGATTCGGATTTGTGGTACAATAGGTTCATCTATAGGTTCCTCTTATTTGACTTATAGTGTTTTGTGGTTCTTGAACTTTTCAAGATCTATTATCCTCCCACTAGCCCCTTCAATGATAAACACCTTTATCTTAGAAGGCGGCGTGTTCATAATAAACACCTTTTGCTTTATGTAGGATTATAGAACATATGCCCTAAACTTACTTTAGGATGTCCCACAAATCATACATGTCAAATTTTGTCCCAAGCTTATCCTTTGAAACCTTTTCACATAAGTTGGACAACCCTTATCTTAACATACTTAAGATTAGTAATCCTCCATGTCCATAACTTTTATGGAGTCTTGAAATGGATTTTGAGGTTACCATTTTCGTAGATATCGTACCATTTCTAGGACATGACCCTAGAAGGATACTGGAATGTTGGTAAAATAATTATGGACCGTACCATGTTCAACAAGGTATGATTTTTCCTTTCAGATACATCAATCAATTATTGCGTATCAAGATGTGTCCATTATGAGAAAACCATTTGAGATGATCTAGAAACTTATTGCACAAGTATTTATTCCTTAATCTAATCAAAGAATCTTAATACTTTGTCAATTTGTTTCATTTCTGAATTCTTTGAACCTTTCAAATAATTCACACTTGTATTTCAACAAATACATACATTCAACTCTTTGAATGATCATCTCCTTTTCTTATACTAGTTTGTTCAATTTACAAAATAATTTTTTCACGTAAGTCAAGTATACAAAATCCATTAAGTAATCTTTCAGTTCTATACGAAACATTATTATTATAAATAGAACAACAATTGTTCTTAATTATAATACCAAAAAATTTTATTGTCCAACAATAAAATGGAAATAATGTTTCTAACAAGAATTGGAATACAATAACAACTTATTGACTTAATAGATTTGCTTCAGAAAGCGGTCTAAACTATAAGTTTCTATAGCTAATGCAAAGAACCTTTGCTTCATTTTCCACACATAGGATTACTTATCTTTGTTTAACTTTCTATTTCTGCTTGGTCCTTTCATAAATCTATATTTATGATAACCAAAGTCGGTATCCAATACCCAAGTAGAACCTTAACTTAAAGAAAAATTTATTTTAAATCATGAACAAAAACTGTATTATAACCGAAACTTCACTAAGCTTCTTTGGTTAGTCTCTGCAAGATGCTTCTCGCAGTTTCTTTCCAGTGTCCAGGCTTATTGCAGTGGAAGCAAACTCCTTTGCTATCCATATCAGTTTTTCTCTTATTATCCTTTGTTTACGCCTTTCTATTTACCTTCTTTGAATCGTTCTTCTTTTCAGAAGATCCTTTGGCCCCTACCAGTTAAGACTTGATCTTTCTTGGTTGGAAAGTGACTCTCAACATTTTTCAATATGTTAAGCAAATCGGTGAGGCGATATCTAGCTTTGTTCATATGAAAAATTCACAACAATTAATGAAACGAGTCCGGGAGTGAGTGCAAGATCAAATCTTGGCTCAACTCTCCATCCATGACAAAACCGGTTGTCCTAATTGATCAATCAAATTGATTATGTTAAGAACTTTTTGTGCGTATTTATAGTGCCATTGGCCATTCTAGATCGAAAGAGCTCCTTAGATATCTCGATATCTATCGGTCCTACTTTCCTCACCATCAACTACTTGATGTGGGGAATATAGTAGGAGCATCCATAGTTTCGTCGTGTTGAAGCTCGTTACTCGTGGATGCAGCATGATGCATTGAGCTAATTGTGCATCATCTTGCCACTTTCTAAAAGTAGCAATCTCTTCCTCAAAGGCATTATGCGCAACCATATCTGCAGGATAGGCGTATTAAGGACATAAGATAGCTTTTTCGACTATGAGAACTATTCTCAAATTCCTTAACCAATCCGGTTTAATTGATTGCAGTTAATTTAGCATCTAATATGCTTCGCGATGATAGTAATTTTAGACATTGTAAAATTCGTAAATGAATTTATAATTAACAACATTTTAACATACATTCTTTTATTAATTACCAAAATAAATTAGGTCTTGTTTTAAATTGGCATCTCCACTATTTTCTTCAAACTATATTACCTCACTTATATAGTTCGGCAAAATCTAATTAAAGATTTGCTAGTGAGAATAAGGATCCCATTTCAAATGTATATAGCCTTGTGGTGACACAACAAACTATATATAAATAAATAGGTAGACAACTTTTGTCAATTACATCAACTATGCAACTCCTTGTATTTTGCCTCTTAGATTATTTTGATCAAGTGGTGGCACATCAAGAATCAAAATTATCCAAGTTAAGTCCGACCTAGCACTCCATATATTCAAAAAGAAAAATATCATCCTTGTGGTGACACAACAAAACAATATTGTTCAATTTTCTTTATAAGCATCAAATGTGATAAATTAACATCTTAAATACTTAATACTTGCCTTGTGGTGACACAACAAACTCATATTAAATATTTAATACTCTATTAATTTTATCATGCTAGAAAGACGTTCGATATTCCAAATATCTTTGAACGCTTAGGACTTAATATAAAAATTGAGGGGTTTGTTATTAATTTGTCTCATCTTGTTTTAGCAGCAGCGCACATATATATATAAAATACGCAATATATTAATGAACATGCGAAGCATGTTTGCATAATATATAATATATATAAAGTATAAGTATAAGCATGCATATAGAATACTATATTCTACCCGAATTGATTATGGACTTTTATTCTAGTTTGGTTCACTAGAGCCACCAAGTGAACCAAAAGGTCAAACCCTAGGGGTGCGAGAAATAATATTTAAATATAACTATTACATTTAAAAACGGGCTCCATTACAAAGCAGGTCTTCAAGCGCTCCTTGTTTCTTGATCTCCAATTCTTCAAAATTAATTCTAACTATTCTATTACAAAACTATTTAAAATAAATAGAAACCTTGATCGTGATCGAGGGAAGTACATAGGAGAGAGATAGAATTTACATTAAGAAAAATTAGAGAAGGCGAGGCATGCAGAACCCCATTTAATAAAAACCCATACATTCATGCATCCAACTAAAATAAAATCCAATCGCATTGGTTAATAGTCCATAATTAATCCCATTTATTATCATACACATCGTTATATGCATCAATAAATAACATTCATCATATGAATAATAAACATTTAATATATATATTGATATCATTTAATGGGCAAATTTAGTTAGTATAAAATCTAATTTTGAATCAAAATAAACTCCTTTATTTTAATCCAAATTTAAATCAAAATAAAACTATTTTATTTTAATTTATCCAATTTTGAATAAAATAAACTATTTTATTTTAATCAAAATCTTTAATCAAAATAAACTCCTTTATTTTAATTAATTATGGAATCCAATTCCATAAAAAAAAAAACTTTTATTAAAGGAAACATTTAATTCTTTTTCCTATTCACAAATAAACTCCTTTATTTAAAGAAATTAGGATTTCTTTCCTATTCACAAATAAACTCCTTTATTTTGAATAATATGAAATCTTATTTCATATCTAAATAAACTCCTTTATTTAAGGAAAGATGATTCTTTTTCTTTTTCACAAATAAACTCCTTTATTTTGAATAATATGAAATCTTATTTCATACCTAAATAAACTCCTTTATTTAAGGAAACATAGAATCTAATTTCAACTCCAATTAGTTATCATAGAATCCAATTCTAACTCTAATTTGTTAGCATGAAATTCTAATTTAAAATTAAAATAAATCTTTTATTTTAATATTAAAATAAACCTTTTATTTTAAGATTAAAATAAACCTTTTATTTTAATTATAAAATTATTAAAATATTATATATATATATATATATATATATATATATATATATATATATTAATAATAATAATACTAATTGCATAATAAAATTAGTACTACTCCGTGATTCCTGTTGCTTCAAATGATTCACGTTTCTATCCATTTATCCCTTTAGTAATTATTATTATTATATATATTACGATAATATATTATATATATATAATTTAACTAATCATAACATTACTTTACATGAAACATGGCATTTACCAATTTAAAACAACTTGAAATCCGTGAATCCGTGAAACAATTTAAAACAAGTTGTCATATGGTCACTTGGTGAATCCGTCAATATCATTTGTTGTAGCCGTGAGTAAAAGTATCACCCACGATGTCAAATAAAAAAAAAATACAGTTTCGCGACTCATTTTTTTATTTTATTTTTTAAAAAATTTTATACAATAAAAATTATGCCCAATTAAATTGTTCTAAACACATATCAATATACATATCAAATATAAACAATTAATAATTCGCATAAAGGTTTGGCTCTGATGCCACTGTTAGGTTTGTAATATTCATGAATGCAATCAAATTGCAAAAATTAAGCGGAAGCGAGAAAAATCAGAGTTTAAAATTTTACAAACCATATACTCGGATCACCCTTTATGCACAATTATTAATTAAACGAAAAGATAAAGAATAAAATCATACCCTTGAAGATCGAGCTTCCTCAGGTACAAGTTCACCTTCAAATCCTTTCGCGTTCAACTTGAATTCACCGGGTTTGATTCCTTCCTTTGATCAACGTTAGCCACCCAAGTGTTTGGGCCTCAGAGGTGATCCACGAGGAATAATAAGAATTGAAGATGGGGTATTTGGCTCAAACCCTAGTTTTCTATCTCTATAGAAAAGAACGTACTCTCCAACAAATTGGAATTATGTCGTATATTTGATATCTGATATATGACTCATCTTATAAAGATATCAGGTAACCTTATTTAATAAAATAAGGTATTATTTAATTAAACTCTTTTAATTAAATGGGCTCCTAATCTTATTATGGATAATTAATTAAACTCCTTTAACTAATTTTCCCTCCTAATCCTATTAGGAATAAATGAGAGTACTTATATTAAATTAATTCCTAAACTCTTTTAGAAATTAAAATAATAATAATTGTTATTATAAAAATATTTGTTTTATAAAATATTTTATATTCTTTATTTGTTATTATAAAATATTTGTTTTTATAAAAATATTTGTTTTTATAAAATAACAAATATTGTTATAAAAAATAGCAAATAAAGAACTTGTGCCTACTATTTGATTTTTTTATACAAATAGGAAGAGGTTGTCTTAGGTTTATTTTTTTTTTTATATATGTTCTGCAATGTGTCTGCATCTGATCGTATTATTTAATATTAAAAATTCATTTTAGTTAAACAAATTGACAACATGTTGACTATGGTGGGGTCCTCATATTAAGAAATAAAAGCTGCATAAGTCAGTTATGCTTGGCTTGGTATATATTATGTTTCAATCTCGACCTTCCAATAAGTTTATCAACGGTCCAAAAAGGGTGTAGATACAGTACCCATGCAACCGGCCTTATGAAGGGCTCCTATATATATATATATATATATATGAGAAATGATTCATGAAAAACTTTAGTTCTGGACACTATTTCAACTAACTGTTATCCAGCCGTCTAATTGAAGATCTAAAGTCATGGGTTTGAGCCGGTGCATTACTCCTCTATGTGACCACCAAATTTTTAATTTTATGTAAATCACATACTCCTCTAGCGGCTAGTCGAAAATGTAGTGTAATTTGTTCGACCGCTAACATTTTCCATGAAACACTACCTTAGTTGGTTTATTGGACTTTTGTAAGACCTCAACTTATTATAAATGAAATTGAATTTCCTCTATTTATTATTTTAAAATAGTAAAGGTTGATTTGATTAATGTGGTTAGTTATAGGTAAAATGCACAAATATTTTAAATAAGCAAGTGGTTATAAAATATTCATTATTGTCGGGGAATATTCGTTTGGTCGTGGAATATTCTTCTTTGTGGGGAATATTCATACGACGACTTTGACCTTGTGTGGGCCCCATGAAAGCGATTGGATGAAGAAAACGCACAAGTATAAGTTGTTATTACAGATTAATCTTGTTGAAATACTTGGTGGTTAAAAACACATTAGGTATTGCACCAATTATTGATTCTTACGTGAAAGGCCTTTACTCGATAATTATTTACGATAATTCTTTATCAATATTTTATTTTATTGATTGATAATTCTTTGCGTTGATATTTTATATTATTGTTATTTGATAATTGTCACTACAGTGTATTTTCCATTATCAGATCAATAATTCATATTATTTGAATAATATTATTAGATAGCATTATTCGCAATGTCTAGAAAATTCTGTCTAAGGAGAGGTTTGGTCACCTAATTGCGTGCCAGTAAGGAGAAATCCTTATTGGAAAGCCCCCTCTTTTCTAGGAACGGCTTGGTTGTCGATATTGTGATTCTGTAATATTATTTGTGAATAATTAATTATTGATTTATATGATAAGAAAAATATTCATTTTATGTTGATATAGATGGAGAAAATTTTTAATGTGACAATTATTAAAAATTGTTATTTTATCTTTTTCTGATAAAATAATTAATTTAAATATATTATTATATTATAATAATATAATAATGGTGATATTTTTACAATGAATGTGGGATATATGAGTATCTGAGGAGGAAAGAGTATTTTTGTTGCAATAAATGTTTAAAACATGTTAAACGTAATAAATTGGACCTCATTTATTATTTGAAATTTGATTATAGCCTGTAAAATCGTCCGTATGTGGATTTCGGTCAATTTCTGTTTGAAATTTGGAAAAACTTTCTTCTGTAAAGTTGTAGAGAATTGAATTTTCTATGGAATGGACTTAAGATTTGAATTTTTCTGATAAAAGGGCTATTTATTATGAATTATTGAAGTTCTGAAGTTTTAGAATAATTATTTTTTTAAAGTTTTAATTTTTTTTTAAAAAACGTTTTTGATGTGTTTGGTGGGCCCCATTGGTTGTTGAAATGGCTGAATTCAGTTATTCAAGATGGGCATAGGAATTTAAATAAATAATATTAATATTTTATTAAATTTTTTACTTTGGTGTTCTAAGCAATTTCCTATAAATAGGGTGCTTAGGTTAGAATTGAAAATCACACCAGAAACAAGTTCTCTCTCTCTCTCTCTTTCTCTCTATATTATCGAGCGTATTCTTGTGAGTATTTTGATACTTTGAGTGTTCTTTATCTGATGCAAGATCCTTCAAAGACTATATTCGATATTCCGGTCAATCTTGTCATCTTTTCGAGGTAAGGGATATTATTTTTTTTTAAATGATATTATTTTTTCAATATCATTATGCCAAAATATTGGTAATATTTTTCTTGTGAAATTTTTTAGTGTAGGGGTTCTTATTCACGATACGTCGACCATTATTCACGTAAAAAATTAAATTTTTATTTTTGTCCAAAATATCTATTATGGATACTAGCTTTGATTGTATCCATGTTTTGGTCTTCATTCTTGAATTTTACTTCACAATGGTTATTTATGAAGTATTTTTGAACTTGGATCGCATTTAAAAGTCTGAATCCTTAATATTTGTTCTTTTGTTTCTTTGGATTCGTTTTCTTTAAAATATTTTCATCATCATCGGTCCTAAATGATGATATTCTTGAATATCTTTGGCACATGAGTGCAAAGATGATTGATTTTCTTATGAATATCTTTGGCCCGTGAGTGCAAAGATGTACAGGTGTTGAGATGAACATGATTAATGATGAATATCTTTGGCTGTAGTAGCAAAGATGAATATTTGATTCAAGATGTATATTGATTGATGTTACGAGGATAAAATATTGATGATGACTTTTAAATTCATTGATAATAGTAGATTTCATTCTCTACGTAACTCTTCTATGAATTATTATTTCCGCTGCGAATATTGATCTAAACTTGTTGTCTATTGTATTTTATCAGTTTTTTTTCTGTTGAAGACTAACGATAATTTGTTCTATATTATCTTAGTCATAATATTCTTTACTGGGCTAGTTGAGCTCACCCTTTTCCTTTTGTTCCATTTTTTTTCTCAGGAGGCGAGAATGTAGCGAGTACTAGTCGGGGTGTGGAATGATGGTTCTAGAAGTTGTTTTAGTAGTCCTCACTATTTTTTTAAATAGTGTATCAATAATTGTAATGATAACTTATTTGAGTGTGGATATTGTCTAGATGACAATATTTGTATTTAAACTCACAGTTTATGTGTTGTTGTATTTTGCATGACAATTGTATTAATAAAGTTGTAGTTGTTTCTGTACCATGTATTTTGGCGACTCAGAATGGGTGTTGTATACCTATTTTGGGGGCGTCACAGTTGGTATCTGTTGCCTCTTTTTCAGTTCTAACAAAAGAGCTCTAACACATGCAAGCATACATGTGTCAACAAGTAATACAGAGTAAGTAGAGTATCGTCCCACAGAGAAAGTTGTTTAATTTAAACTCTTATGCATCAACTAAATCACTATTTTTATATGCTTAAACTAATGATTATAATTGTGAATTTTTTCTAAATGCAAATAATAACTAAAATGAGAATAAGAATGTAATAAGAAAATCTGGAAATAATGGGATCCTAACTTCATTTAATACTTCATCTAATTGCCACCATCATGCAAGATTGCCTACATATCACAGAAAAGTAGTCAAGAGCACTAAAATAGTCATAACCATTTTTTAATGCATTATGACCTACTCACACAGCATCCACAAGCAATAGACACCATGTAATCATCAATATAACCAAAATCACTATATGTCTATGTGAAATTGCAACTATATTGAATTTAAGCACTAGCCCTTATATTAACTCATACGGTGAAACAGTATATGTCTATCTGATTCACGAAATACACAAGCCATGTAAAACAGCCCCATATACGTATGCTATCATGATTACAATCCATACTTGCATGTTCATTGTCAATTCCATACAAGTACTGAAAACAAATGTTGATCAATCATTCATGCATGCAAAACAACCATGATAGAAATTCCTTATGATATGCAAAACAGTCCAGCATTCAAGCATGCAATTGAACTACATATTAAATTCTGTTAGAATCCCATAATGGAGTTTAGTTCATGACTGAACCAAAAGCCATTATGGGATCAAAGCTAAACATAGCTAATAAGCAAACAATTGAAAGAGAATGGATAGAAACGATCAAACCCAATTGCTGATTATAAACCAGTATTAACGTTCAAATCCTCATATAAATCCAGCAAAATAACAAGAGTTATCCACAATGATTGGAAATCCCATAAAGAATTAGAAACGATGAAATTTAGGACTTGTTCTCCGTTGGAATCTCTCCCAGAGTGTAAACCCTAGTTCCAATATGAAAAATACATAAAAAGTGATGAAAGATACGTCTGACACCAGTCAGAAATCGTTTTTAATTAATTACAACCTTTAAAATTAAAAATAAAATAAATGAAATTTCGGAAGAAGACGGCTGACCCATACGTCTTGTGGTATGACGCTTCCTTCCTTTGTAATTCTCGTGGCGGTATCTCTTTGAGAATCTGAAGTAATCAAGGGGGGCATCGCGGCGCGATATGTGTGGTAGCACCGTAGTGGCAGCGGTTTCTGCGATCTGCATTACAGTTACGGTTTGCGGTGTTGTTCTGCTTCTTTATTCATTCTTCTCCTTCATTCCTTAATTCCTTCATTCTCAGTCCCTTTGCTCCACTAGCTCCTCACGTCATGCATCCATTAGCCTCATGCCATCGAACACCACCGATCATGCCATATCCTGCAATTGTTCCACCAAAGGAGTTTTAAGTAAATGCAATGCGAAATAACATGGAATGCAGCTAAAAACATACTAAAATGTACTTGAGATTAGCATAATTCGCATAAATTAATATCCAATAAGTAGGTGTAAAACCCACTTATCAGTATCAGATCTTAGGGATATGATCTCTGGCGGAGATCGGGGAATAGAACTAGGAGGGGAAAGACGAGTAAATCCTTTGCTAGTGTGTCCTACCTAAGCTTATTTGTTGGTTGGTCAGTATATAAGGATATTATGTGATATGTTGATTTCTTTAATTAACCCTTGTTTTATGGCAGTATTTGAGAATGGCAACTGAGAATGTTAACAGTGGAGTAAATGAGACTATGGAGACACCTTTACTCACCAACGAAGAGAAAGTGCAACAGGCTGACAATGTTCCTCTTGTAAACAACACCACTGATCAAACGATGAACGACGAAATGTTTAGAAGCTTTTTGCAGTTCATGCAAAATCAGACGAGGGAGACTCGTATTCAAAATACAGGTGGAAATGATAGCAACACACAGTTTATCACAGCCAAGCAGTTGAAAGAGTTGGGACCACTAGAATTCTGGAGAAAGCCGGATCCGATTAAGGCGGAGATGTGGGTCAAGCAAATTACCAAGATATTTGACGTCTTGGGATGCACAAAAGAACAGAAGGTTCCATTCGCCACCTTTATGTTCCGTAATGAGGCATATTTCTGGTGGGAATCTGTGAAGCGTACCCATCCAGCCGCACTCAGCATGTCTTGGGAAACATTTCAGAAACTGTTCAATGACAAGTACTTTCCTGAAAGTATTTGTCATATGAAGGAAGTAGAGTTTATTAGACTGGAGCAAAAAAACATGACGGTGTCCTAGTACGAGGCGAAGTTTGAAGAGTTATCCAGGTTTGCACCTCATTTGGTGGAGAATAAGGAACGTATGACGCGAATGTTTCTGAGAGGTTTGAAACCCAGCATATGTGACGCCCCCAAAATAGGTATACATCACCCTTCTTGAGTCGCCAAATACATGGTACAAAATTCAAATACAACTTAATTATACAACAGTCGTGTAAAATACGACAAAACATATGCTGTGAGTTTTAATACAAATATTGTCATCTAGACAATATCCACACTCAATTGAGTCCTCATTACATTTATTATCACACTATTTAACAGAATAGTGAGGACTATTAATGCTATTATCTGGACCGTCACTCCGTTCCCCGACTAGTCCCTGCTACGTTCTCATTTCCTGAAGAGAACAATGAAAGTAAAAGGGTGAGCTCAACTAGCCCAGTAAGAAATATTATGACTAAGATAATCTGAGAATAAATTATCGTTAGCCTTCAACGATGTTAAAGCGATACAATATAACAAACATCAAGTTTAACTGCAGGGGAACAAGCAACCCATTAAAAGAGTCAAGTAGAGAATAAAATCTACTATCTTTTATGATTTAAAAGGTTTTTCATCACTTTTATCGCTAGGACTCGACAATAAATAATCCACATCATCCCCTTTTCTACGGCCGAGGATATTAATTAGTATTACAACCACAAATTATCCATGCACTACGGGCCAAGGATATTCGTGTATTCATCAATGGTCATGATCATGCCAACAACTGTCCATCAATACACTACGAGCCAATGAGGGCTTTTACCACATCATTTGTAACATTACGGTCGTGATTATCCGAATAATCCACGGTCATAATCATACCAAGTCCATCTATGCACAAGGAACAGATGACTTTCAACATAATATAAGCATGAGGATGATGACAATGATATAAGAATTCAATAAAACAAGTCCAAGAATTAATTTATCCGAGAATTCAATAACGTCAAATTGTCAACATGATAATCTTGCTTTGTAGAGTAAAATTCAAGAATGCTCGAGAATAATATTTCCATGAAAAGATCTTTGGATGAAGCGCAAATATCGAGGATATTCCACTAATTTCATGCGAATATAAAAGTCAAAACTTTAACCAATTGAGTATAATAAAGAATGAAATAACAAAAGAAATCACAAGGTATGCGATAAATCTTACAGCGGAGTTATTCCAGCGGAATAATAAATAAGCGGAACGGTCGTAAAAACGCATGCTGACGCGGGATATTCCAGCGAGAATAATAAATAATGAGTAAACTGGTCGGATGAAATTTGCGGTGAGGATGTTCCAACAGAATAATAAATAACGGAACCGGTCATGCATAAGCGCATGCAGACAGGATGTTCCAATGAGAATAATAAAGAATGGAATAAAAAAATTTCACCATGTATCTCGGTATTTAGATGACGAGGTTATTCCAACATAATGATAAAGAATGGAATAATGAAGAATTTCACCATGTATGCGGTGCCTTGGCATGTAGCGAGTTATTCAACATAATGATAAAGAATGGAATAATGGAAGAATTTTACCAAGTATAGGGTAGGCCAGGTGTATACTGAGTTATTCCAATGAATAAAAAAATGGAATAATGAAGTTCTCTTCATGAATCTGAAAGAAATAATACCCCTTACCTTAGAAACAATTTGGATATAGGAGTAGTGAAGTAGCAGAATACTTTTCTTCTTTCTCTCTATAGTTTTCTCTCTCTAAAGTTTTAGTGAATTCGTAAGAAATAATGAAGGAATGAGCTTATATTTATAGGAGAATGGTGAATAGTAACTAATTCTGAGCGGTCAGATTGATTTACTTTTTAATGGACGGTCCAGTTGGTTTCTTATAAAATATTCTAATAAAATAAAATCTTTTAAATAAAATATAATATATTTTATTTATAGTCTAATAAAACAAATAACTTTATAAAAGCATTACATTTTATATAAAAAGATTTTCTTATGCAAAACACTATGCATAATAGAATATAATATATTCTATTTATAGTCTAATAAAGCGAATAACTTTATAAAAGCATTCTATTTTATATAAAAAGCTTTTACATTTTATTACATTAATAATACTAATAAAACAAAACTTCATCATCATTATTATAATTCACACTATTAATAATCGAATCAGTCATTCCCAAGAAGAGGGGGCTTTCAATAAGGATTTCTCTACATTGGTAGTATGATTAGGTGACCAAACCTCTCCTTGGCGAGAACTTACAGACATCGTTAATATTACAAATAATAATATTAATAACTTTGTCGTCTCAATTATTGATTTAATAATATATAAAATATCGACAATAATTGAATCAATTAACGTGAGATCTTATCGCAACAATTATTGAAGCAATAATTGAACAAAAGCGAGTGACTTCTCACGTAAGTATCAATAATCAATCTTGTGTGTTACTATGCAACCACGCATATTCTGTACTTTTAACTTAAGGTGTTTCAATAGTTAACGATAAAACTTCCGTAGTTATTTTCATAAAATACTTTTATCGTTTTTTTTCAATCAAATGATAATTCCATTATGGGGTCCACTGATGATTGTGTCGTAAATCGAATATTCCCCCGTTAAAACAAATATTCCCCGACCAATCGAATATTATATAACTACTTGCGTACTTTGTAAAATTTATAAATATTACCCACAACTATAACATTATATCAAATTCATTCCATAATATTTAAAAATGATATTTATAGAAAATTATCTTTATTCATAAAAGTTGGGGTCTTACAATCTCCCATTCTTATGAAATTTCGCCCTCGAAATTAGGGTACGTACCTGGTATGTCGAAGAGGCAAGGATACCTTGATTTCATTTCAGATTCTAACTCCCAGGTCATTTCCTCAACATCGTGGTTTCTCCACAAAACTTTGACTTGAGGTATAACCTTGGAGCATAGAATATGTTCCTTCTTATCCAAGATTTGAACAGGAACCTCTTCATACGTTAAATCTTCCACTATTTCGTCTGGTTCTAATTCAATAATGTGGTTCGGGTCTTTCACATATTTACGTAAAATGAATATACGAAAAACGTTATGAACATGAGACATACTTGGCGGTAAAGCGAGTCTATAGGCTACAGTCCCTACTCAATCGAGGATTAAAAATGGGCCAATGAATCGAGGATTGAGCTTTCCTCTCTTTCCAAATCTCGTAACTCCTTTCAATGGAGCAACACGTAACAACACATGATCTCCAATATCGAATTCCACGTCCTTTCGATGAAGATCAGCATAACTCTTTTGTCGGTCTTGTGAGGTTTTTATACGTTGTCGGATCGTTTGAATCTTTTCCGTAGTCATACGTACCAACTTCGATTCCAATAACGTTGCTTCACCCACCTCATCCCAGAATACTGGAGAACGACACTTTCTTCCATACAACACCTCGAATGGAGCCATGCCAATACTTGCTTGATAACTGTTGTTGTAGGAAAACTCCACCAATGGTAAGAACTCGTCCCAACTTCCCTTGTAGTCAAGGACACAGAGTCTTAATAAATCTTCAAGAGTTTAAATAGTCCTCTCTGATTGTCCGTCCGTCTGAGGATGATATGCCGGACTAAATCGTAAATCTGTGCCCATAGCTTTTTGTAAGCTAACCCAAAATCGTGAAGTGAATCTTGGGTCTCGATCAGAAACTATGGATACTGGCATACCATGTAGTCTTACAATCTCGTTTATGTATATACGAGTAAGACGTTCAAGTGTATAAGTTTCTCGTATTGGTAAGAAATGAGAAGACTTGGTCAATCTATCAACAATGACCCAAATTGCATCTATGCCTTGAGAAACCTTGGGAAGACCAGTAACGAAATCCATGGTAATGTGCTCCCACTTCCATTCTAGAATTTCAAGTAGTTGTAATGGACCTTTTGGTACTTGATGCTCTGCCTTGACTCGTTGACAAGTTAAACACCTTGAGATAAACAGCGTTATCTCTCTCTTCATATTGCCCCACTAAAATGTATGTTGAAGATCATGATACGTTTTGGTACTCGCAGGATGGATTGCAAACGGTGTGTTGTGCGCCTCCATCATGATTTTATACTTTAACTCAGGATCGTTAGGAACACAAAGTCTGGAGTTGACTCGAAGTATTCCTTCTTCATCGATTCTTACTTCCCTAAAGCACCTTCTTGTACTTTCTTCCTCATATGCATCACTCTAGAATGCGTAGCTTGAAGCGACTTTAACTTTATCGATTAAAATCGGTTCTACTCGTATATTCTCCATCATCACGTGGGTCCACAGAGTCTTTATCTCTATATCCATCCTTTGCAAGTCTTAAAAATGGGCCTTTGCGTTGACAAAATCGCTTTTCGTACCAAAGATATGATCTTCTACTCAATGCGTCACTACCACGTTAAGCTTTTCAAGATGGTATTGGATGGTATAATCATAATCTTTCAACAGTTCAAGCCAACGTTGTTGTCGCATGTTGAGTTCCTTTTGAGTGAAGAAATATTTGAGGCTTTTATGATCCGTAATGATCTCCACTTTCTCCTCATACAAGTAATACCTCCAAATTTTATGTGCGACGACAATAACTGCCAACTCTAGATCATGAGTAGGATAATTACTCTCATATTCTTTGAGTTATCGAGAGGCATAGGCTATGACTTTCCCATATTGCATGAGAACACATCCTAACCCTTGGCCTGAAGCATCACTGTAGATGACAAATCCCTCCGAGCCAGATAGTATTGTCAGAACAGGTGCTGAAATGAGTCTTCTCTTGAGTTCTTCAAAACTCTTCTCACATTCCTCGTTCCAACCAAATTTTGTATCTTTCAAAAGTCAATTTGAGTTAAGGGAGTAGCGATTCGAGAAAATCCTTCTACGAATCTCCGATAATAACCACTAAAATTTGAGAAAGCTACGTACTTGATCATCGATTTAGGTTGCTCCCGACTTTGAATTGCTTCAATCTTTCTTTGGGTCAACAGATATTCCATGATGACTTGATACCACGTGCCCAAGAAATGCTACTTCCTCAAGCCAGAACTCGCATTTCTTCAACTTGGCATAAAGCTTATATTCACGAAGCTTTTGAAGTATCAACCTCAACTATTGCTCATGATCTTCACGGCGTTTGGAATAAATAAGGATGTTGTGACGCCCCCAAAATAGGTCCAATCCATCCAACCTATTACGAAGTCGCCAAATACACGATGATGAATACAACTACAACTTTATTACTACAATTGTCGTGTAAATACAACAACACATATATCTGTGAGTTTTAATACCAATGTGACTCATGTCCCAACTATGGATGACAAAGACCTCACAAAGTGATACCTTACATAAAGGTACAATCTAGAACTGTTTTAGAAATTAAAATCTTTGGGAAGTGCTCAAGGAAACCTTCGTACATAGGAGACCATGAATCTAAGTTATGATAGATATCATATGTCCAGAGAATTATCCTTAGTTGATCTAATAGACCCCAAAGAAAAACGAGAAGATTACTATCATGTTCCTTCCAATGGTGAGTCTTCTCTTGACATATAACTATCTCCACTGTCTGCGATTGAACATTATGTTTCAACCCAACTCCAAGATCATATAGGTAGTGCTCGTAGATATACTCAGCAAGTGGATGTGCACAACCCTTTCTTATGATAACACGAGATTGTATGTCATTAGATGTGACGCCCCCAAAATTAGGTATACGTCACCCATCTTGGGTCGCCACTTACATGGTACATAAATTCAAATACAACTTACTAATATAAGCGTATGGTATACAATCGACATAAAGCGTGAGTTTGAATACAAATATTGTCTCTACTAGATATTATACAAACTCAAAAGGAGTCCTCATTACAACTATTATCACACTATTTCACGAATAGTGAGGACTACTAATCTTATCATCGGACCATTACTCGGTTCCCCAGGCTCGTCCCGGCTATGTTCTCATTTCACAGAAGAAACGGTGAAAGAAAGGGTGAGCTCAACTAGCCCGAGAAGAAATATTATGACTAAGATAATGCGAGAATAAATTATCATTAGCCTTCAACAAAGTGTTAAGCTGATAAAATACAATAGACAACCAGTTTAACTGCAGCGGAATATGTAATCCATTAAAAAAGTCAAGTAGAAAATAAAGTCTACTATCTTTTAGGTTTTAAAAGGTTTTCATAAATTTTTATCATTAAGACTCAGTTTAAAGAATAAACCACAATATCTAATCATCCCTGTACCACGGTCAAGGATTTTCATCAAATTATCAATGGTCATGACTATACCGAATCACCCACGGTCATAATCATACCAAAACTATCCATCATTTTGCATTACGAAGCCCATGAAGACTTTTATCACATCATTTATAACAAGCCGTGATTATACCGAATGATCCACAGTGGTCATAATCATACTAAGTTCATCTATCTTGCGTAAGCCAAAGATAACATAATATATCATGAGGATGATGACAATGACATAATAATTCAATAAAAAAGTTCAAAAATTATTTTATCCAGAATTAATAACGTCCAAATTGTCAACAAGATCTTTATTTTGTAGAGTAAAATTCAAGAATGATCGGAAGAATATTTCCATGAAAAGATCTTTGGATGAAACGCAAATATCAAGGATATTCTACTAATTTCATAGAGTATAGAAGTCAAAGTTTTAACCAATTTGGGTATAATAAAGAATGGAATAACAAAAAAAATCACCATGCATGCGGTACTTGCGCATAGAGCGAGTTATTCAACAGAATAATAATAACGGAACGGTCGGTGAAATTCACCGCAAGCGGGATGTTCCAACAGAATAATAAAGATTGAACCGGATCCGGTGTAAAACACTTGCGAGATAGGATATTCCAATGAGAATGATAAGAGCGGAACCGGTCCGGTGTAAAACACTGCATGCAGGATGTTCCAATGAATAATAATAAAAGGCGGAACCAGTCGAGGTGTAAAACACATGAGCAGGATGTTCCAGCAGAATAATAATAAAGAGCGAAACCAGTCCGGTGTAAAACCTGCTTGACGAGGATGTTCCAGCAGAATAATAGAAGAATGTCACCAAGTATAGGGTAAACCCGTATATCTGAGTTATTCCAGCAGAATAATAAGCAATGGAATAACAACAGTTCTCTTCATGAATAAGAAAGAATAACACCGCTACGATTTTTACAACAAATAATATTCCCTATCTTAGAAGAAGCTTGCCATGTGTGAAAAACTTATTATTAATGAAATTTAATTTTCTCTATTTATTATTTTGAAATAGTAAGGGTTGATGTGATTAATGTGGATAGTTAGGGGTAAAAAATAAGCAAATATTTCAAAATAAGCAAGTGGTTATAAAATATTCATTGTTGTCGGGGAATATTCGTTTGGTGGTGGAATATTAAATCTTTGTCGGGGAATATTAAATGCGATGGTATGACCGTGTGTGGACCCCCATGTGAAAGCGATTGGATGAAGAAAGCGACAAATATAAGTTGTTTAAAAAATAACGGCGTAGTTATTCACAGATTATCTTGTTAAAATACTAAATTGGTTAAAACACGTAGCACGCGGTATTGCACGATTATTGATTCTTACGTACGTGAAGGCATTACTCGATAATGGTTACGATAATTCTTATTCGATTATTTTATTGAGTTAATAATTCTTTGCGTTGATATTTTATATTCTTTGTTGTTTGATAATTGTCATTACACTGATATTTTTCATTATCGAAGCAATAATTCATATTATCTGAATAATATTATTAGATAACATTATTGGCAATGTCTAGAAAGTTACATCTAAGGAGAGGTTTGGTCACCTAATTGCGGCGCCGATAAGGAGAAATTCTTATTGGAAAGCCCTGCTACTTTCAGGAAGCTGCTGGTTGTCGATATTGTGATTACGTAATATTATTTGTGAATAATTAATTATTGATTCATATGATGAGGAAAATATTAATTTTATGTGGATATAGATGGAGAAAATTTTAATGTGACAATTGTTGAAAATTGAAATTTTATCTTTTACGATAAAATAATTCATTTAAATATATTATTATATTTTAATAATATAATAATGGTGATATTTTTACATGAATGTGGGATATATGAGTATCTGAGGAGGAAGAGTATTTTTTTGTTGCAATAAATGTTTAAAACATGTTAAACATGTCGGTGGACCCCCCATTTATTGGTGAAATTTGATTATAGCTTTGTAAAATTGCCCGTTTGTGGATTTGGTCAATTTACATTTGGAATTTGGAAAAACTTTCTTACGCAAAGTTGTAGAAATTGAATTTCCTATAAAAACTCATGAGATTGAATTTTACGATAAAAGGGCTATTTATTGTGAATTATTGAAGTTAGAAGCTCAAAATAATTGATTTTGGAAGTTTTAATTATTATTTTAAAGAAAAACGTTTTTTTGCATTTAAGTGGGCTAACATGTGATATTAATTGCTGAAATCAGATCTTCAAAGATGGGCTAAGGAAATTTATAATATATATTAATATTTTATTAAATTTTTACGCTTTGGTGTTCTAGCATTTTCCTATAAATAGGGTCTTGGGTTAGAATTGAAAATCACACGAAATTGAAATTTTCTCTCTATATTATCGGCGTATTCTTGTGAGTATTTTGAGTATACTTTGAGTATTGTTAGGCGGTGCTGAAGTTCCTTGACTTTATACGGTATTAAATTAGAAGTCTTAATCTTTCGAGGTAAGGGATGTTATTTTTCTTCTCAAATGATATTATTTCTTGATATCATTATCTTTGAAATATTGGTTGGAAATTTTTATCAAATTTGGAACTTTTTCATATGGGGTTACTATTCATGAGTTCTTATTCACGTTCTTATTATGAGATTCGGCGATTCTTATTTAAAATTCTTATTAAGTACTATTCATGAAGCGTGAAGATGTTTTTTTGTGGAATTTCTATCTTTTTGGTGTAAGATTCTATTCACATTATATTCACTATATCATTGACATTTATTCATAGAAAAATAAAATTTCTTCTTTTTGTCCAAAATATCTATTACGGATACTAGCTTTGATTGTATCCATGTTTTGATCATTCTTGAATTTTACACCACTATGATTATTTTTGAGGTATTTTTGAACATGGATAAAACAAAATCTGAATCCTTAATCCTTAATCCTTGTCATTTTGTTTCCTTTGGATTCGTTTCTTTAAAAATATTTTCATCATCCTCGGTCTTAAATGATGATATTATTGAATATCTTTGGCTGTGTAGTGCAAAGATGAATGATTTCTGAAGAATATCTTTGGTTGTAGTGCAAAGATGAGCAGTGTTTAGATGAACATGACCGGTGATGATGAATATCTTTGGCTGTAGTGCAAAGATGAATATTTGATTCGGATATATATTGATTGATGTTCTGGGGATAAAAGATGAGCGATGAACTTTTAAATTCATACATAGAAGATAGTAGTTTGCATTCTCTACTTAACTCTTCTAATGAATTATTATTTCATTGCGAATATTGATTTAAAATTTGTTGTCTATTGTATTCTATTAGATTTTTTCCTGTTGAAGACTAACGATAATTTGTTGTATATTATCTTAGTCGTAATATTCTTTCTTGGGCTAGTTGAGCTCACCCTTTTCCTTTTGTTCCATTTTTTTCTTCTCGGGGAGGCGAGAATATAGCGATGCAGTGGGGGTATGGAATGAAGGTTTTAGAAAGGATTGTTTAGTAGTCCTCACCATTTTTGTAAAATAATGTATCGATAAATGTGATGAGGATTTATTTGAGTATAGATATTATCAGAAGATAATATTTGTATTCAAACTCACAGTTTTCTTGTTGTAATAATAAAGTTGTAGTTGTATTTTACGTACCATGTATATATATTGACGGTTGGTTCGAGAATGGGTGATGTATACCTATTTTGGGGGGGCGTCGCGGTTAAGTATCGAGCTTAGGGATATGATCTCTGGCGGAGATCGGGGAATAGAACTAGGGGGAGAACTAGGAGGCAGAGTAAATCCTTCGCTAGTGTGTCTACTAAGCTTATTTTTTAGTTTAAGTCGGTATATAGGGATATTATGTGATATATTGATTTCCTTAATTAACCCTTGTTTTATGGCGAGTATTTGAGAATGTCGTGAGAATATTAACAATGGAAATGAGGCCAGTGGAGGAGCTTTGTGTACACACCTGATGAGGAGAGCGTGCAGATTGGTGCAATGTTCCTCTGTGAACAAACACCTTGGCGAGATGATGAGCGAGGGGATGTTTAGAAGCTTTTTGCAGTTAAATACAAAATCGGACGAGGAGACTTCGTGTTCAAAATCTGAGGAGGAAATGATAGCAATTCACGGGTTATCACACCAAGCGATTCAAAAAGTTGGGACCACGAATTTAAGGAAAGCGAGATCCGATCATGGCGGAAACATGGGTCAAACAAATTACAAGATATTCGATGTCTTGGGATGCGGCGGAGAACGAAGGTTCCATTCGCCACCTTTATGTTAAGTGGCGAGGCGAGACTCTTTGGTGGGAGATGCGTAAGCGTACCCATCGGTACTTTTCGGCATGTCTTGGGAAGCGTTTGAAACTATTTAATGACAAATACTTTCACGAAAGTGTTACGTCGTATGAAGGAAGTGGAGTTCATCAGTTAGAAGCAAAAACAACATGGCGGTGTCTCGATGCGAGGCAAAGTTTGCGAGTTATCGAGTTTGCACCTCATTTGGTGGAGAATGAGGAGCGTATGGCGGATGTTTCTTAGAGGTTTGAAACACGGCGTCGTCGATATCTCATTTCTCATAAATTTTCTCTCTATTGGATGTTGTAAGCAGGCTCAATTATTAGGCGAGATACTTGAGTATGGTCGTTGAGGACCTACAAACGAGGATCGTACAGAGATAGCGATCAGCGAGAATAATGATAACCGGCGGAGAAAAAAGCAGACGGACAAAAAATGGTAACCACTTTGGTGGTAATCATAGCCGTGAAAATAGAAGAAGCGAGTCGGGAGGAGATTTTAAAAGGAGATTTAACAGCGACCATATGAAGGCAGCGGTCTTGCGTGACAATTTGGTTCTAAGGGAGAGAAGCGACCACCGGTCATATCTTATAAATCGGAAAAAGAGGACATATCGGTCAAGCTGTCCCTGACAGTTCAAGGTATGCTATAATTGTGGAAAGGAAGGACATATCGCTCGAGATTATGCGGTAGCGAAACCTAGTTAGTGAGGGGACGGTGACTCAAGTATCCCGAGAAAAGTCAAAGTCAGCGATTTAGGGAAGGCGTTTGTTGTGTTGGTCAAAATCGAGAACCCAAGCGAGGTGATCACGGGTAAGCTATTTATAAATTCTTGCGAAGTTTATACCTTACTTAATCTGGGGTGCTACCCATTCATTTATCTCTCTGCTTGTGCTCAGCGTTTAAACTTGACTCAGGAGAAATTAGACTTTGACTATCTGTGGAAACTCAGTTAGGAGAAACTTTCATCACATCCTTTGTTTATAAATCTTGTTTGATTCAAGTTGGCACCATCACCTTACACATTGACCTTATCTCTTTAAAGATACTTGCTTTTGATGTGATTTTAGGGATTGATTGGTTAACTACACTCATCATACCAAAATTGATTGTTTTTCGTAAGGTTGTTGGTTTTCATATTCCTAACTTGACTTTGTTATGCAATTCAACAACTAAACCATTAAAATCAATCTTTGTCATATCTAATCATAAAGCTATTCGTTTATTGAAAAGCGGATGTCAAGCTTTCTTAGCCCATGTTATGGATTTGAATAAAGACACGTCAAATTTGAATAATATTCTGTTGTTATTGACTTTCTGGCGTATTTCGAAGAACTTCCGGTCTACCCCGAGCGTGAAGTTGAATTCTTTATTGATCTTGAACACAGTACAAAGCCCATTTCTAAAACCCCATATCGAATGGCTCTATTGAACTTGAGGAGTTAAAGGTCAACTACGAGGAATTGTTGGACATCGGTTTCATTAGATCTAGTACATCTCCTTGGGGTGCTCTGTTTTATTCGTAAAGAAGAAAGAAGCGGGAGTATGCGACTTTGTATTGACTATCGGGAATTGAACCATGTCACCATCGAGAATAGGTATCCTCTACCTCGTATTGATGACTTGTTTGACCGATTTGCAAGGGCACAATTCTTTTCAAAAATCGATCTTCGATTACGGATATCATCGGTGAAGATTAGGCGAGGATATTCAAAAGGCGCCTTGAGAACTTCGGTATGGGCATTATGAATTCTTAGTCATGTCTTTCGGACTAACTAATGCTCCTATGACTTTCATGGATATGATGAGCCAGAGTATTGAGGAATATTTGGATCGATTCGTTGTTGTCTTTATTGATGACATCCTTATATATTCCAAAAGTCGTGAAGATCATGAGCACCATTGAAGAAATTTGGTACTCAAAGGCCCGTGAAAACAAACTATATGCCAAATTGAAGAAATGCGAGTTACGGCTTGAAGTAGCATTCCTTGGAGCGCGCGTGGTGTCGAAACATGGAGTATCTGTTGATCCGGCGAAGATTGAAGCAATCTGAAGTTAGAACAGCAAAAGTCGGTGGTGAAATACGTAGCTTTTTTTGGGCTTATTTGGTTATTATCGGAGATTAGTGGAAGGTTTTCTCGAATCGCTACTCCATTCTTCGGCTAACTTCGGAAGGATACAAAATTCGTTTGGGCGTGAAGAATGCGAGAAGAGTTTCAAGAGCTTAAGAGGAGACTTATTTGATTTTGTTTAACAATACCATCTGGTTCGGATGGATTTGTTATCTCTGATGATGCTTGAGGCAAAGGGTTAGGATGTGTTCTCATGCAGCGTGGGAAAGTCATAGCCTATGCCTCATGACAACAAAAAAGTATGGGAGGAATTATCCTACTCGTGATCTAGAGTTAGCGGCCGATCGTTTCGCGCTAAAAATATGGAGGCACTATCTATATGGGGAGAAAGTGGAGATATATTAGGACCATAAAAAGCCTTAAATATTTCTTCACTCAAAAGAACTCGACATGCGGCGTGACGTTGGCTCGAGCTATTGAAAGACTACGACCACACTATTGATACCATCTGGAAAAGCGAGCGTGGTGGTGACGCGTTGAGTAGAAGATCATATGCGAGGAGCGAGTGCGATGATGTCAAGTATCGCGTAAAACCCGACTTTAATAGAAAAAGTTAAGGTTGCTCGAGCCAGGCGGGGGGTGATCGTATGAAGAAGAAAGTACAAGAAGGAGCTATTAGGGCGAGAATTGATGAAGAAGGAATACTTGAGTCCACTCTAGACTTTGTGTTCTAACGACTACGATTTGAAGTCTGAAGATTATGATGGAGGCACACAATACACCATTTGCAATCCATCTGGAAGTACTAAAATATATCGTGATCTTGACATACATTTTGGTGGAACAATATGAAGAGAGAGATTGCAAAGTTTATCTCGATGTGTTTAACTTGTCAGCGTGTAAAAGGCGGAGCATCTAGTACCTAAGGGTCGTTGCAACCACTTGAGATTCGAAATGGAAGTGGGAACACATTACCATGGATTTCGATTTACGGGTCTTCTACGGTTTCTCAAGGCATCAATCTATTTGGGTTATTGTTGATAGATTAACCAAGTCTGCTCATTTCTTGCCGATCACGGAGACTTATTCCTTGAGCGTCTTGCTAGTATATGCGTGAATGAGATTGTGAGGTTGCATGGCATGCCTGTATCCATAGTTTTGGATCGTGACCCAAGATTCACTTCAAGATTTTGGGTTAGCTTGCAAAAAGCTATGAGCGCAGATTTGCGATTTAGTTGGCATACCATCCCCAAGCAGACGGATGATCGAGAGAGGACTATTCAAACTCTTGAAGATCTATTAAGACTACGTGTCCTAGACTTGAGGCGGTTGGGATAAGTATTTACCATTGGTGGAATTCTCCTCTGACAAGAGTTATCGAGCAGAAGTATAGGTGTGGCTCCATTGAAGCATTATATGGGCCGAAAATGTATTCTCTCGATATGTTGGGATGAGGTGGGTGAAGCAACATTGTTGGGACCCGAGTTAATGCGTATGACTCTAGAAAAGATTCAAATGATTCGACAGCGTATACAAAGCGGCACAAGATCGACAAAAGAGTTATGCGGATCTTCATCGAAAGGGCGTGGAATTTAGTGTAGGGGATCATGTATTGTTGCGAGTTGCTCCATGGAAGGAGTTACAAGATTTGGGAAGAGAAAGCTCGATCCACGATTTATTGGTCCATTTCAAATTCTTGGTAGAGAGTAGGAAATGTAGCCTATAGACTTGCGTTACCTCAAGTATGTCTCGTGTTCATAATGTGTTTCACATATCGTGCTTAAGTAAATATGTGAAAGACCGAACCACGTTATAGAGTTAGAGCAGGACGAAATAGCGAAGACTTAGCGTATGAGGAGGTACTGTCAAGATCTTGGATAGGAAGGAGCATGTCCTACAGCATGAAAGGTCATACCACAAGTTAAAGTTTTGTGGAGGAATCATCTTTATAGAGGAAATGACACAGGAATTGGAAGCGGAAATGAAAGCGAGGTATCCTCACCTTTTGAAACACACGAGTACGTCGTCGATTTCGAGGGCGAAATTTCATAAGGAGGAGGTTGTAAGACCCCAACTTATTATTAATGAAATTTAATTTTCTCTATTTATTATTTTGAAATAGTAAGGGTTGATTTGATTAATGTGGATAGTTAGGGGTAAAATCATAAATATTTCAAAATAAGCGAGTGGTTATAAAATATTCATTGTTGTGGGGAATATTCGTTTGGTCGTGGAATATTAAATCTTTGTCGGGGAATATTAAATGCGACGGTGTGCGACATGATGTGTGTGGGCCCATGTGAAAGCGATTGGATGAAGAAAGCGACAAATATAAGTGGTTTAAAAATAACGGCGTAGTTATTTACAGATTATCTTGTTAAAATACTCGGTGGTTAAAACACGGTAGCACGGTATTGCACCAATTATTGATTCTTACGTGAAAGGCACTACTCGATAATGGTTACGATAATTCTTATTCGATATTTTATTGAGTTAATAATTCTTTGCGTTGATATTTTATATTCTTTGTTGTTTGATAATTGTCATTACTGATATTTTTCATTATCGAGCGATAATTCATATTATCTGAATAATATTATTAGATAACATTATTGGCGATGTCTAGAAAGTTACATCTAAGGAGAGGTTTGGTCACCTAATTGCGGCATGATGAGGAGAAATTCTTATTGGAAAGCCCCTCTCACTGAGGCTGCTGGTTGTCGATATTGTGATTACGTAATATTATTTGTGAATAATTAATTATTGATTCATATGATGAGGAAAATATTAATTTTATGTGGATATAGATGGAGAAAATTTTTAATGTGACAATTGTTGAAAATTGAAATTTTATCTTTTACGATAAAATAATTTATTTAAATATATTATTATATTTTAATAATATAATAATGGTGATATTTTTACAACGAATGTGGGATATATGAGTATCTGAGGAGGAAGAGTATTTTGTTGCAATAAATGTTTAAAACATGTTAAACATGTCGGTGGACCCCATTTATTATTTGAAATTTGATTATAGCTTTGTAAAAATGTCCGTTTGTGGATTTGGTCAATTTACATTTGGAATTTGGAAAAACTTTCTTACGCAAAGTTGTAGAGAATTGAATTTCCTATAAAAACTCATGAGATTTGAATTTTTGATAAAAAGGGCTATTTATTATGAATTATTGAAGTTAGAAATTCAAAATAATTGATTTTGGAAGTTTTAATTATTATTTTAAAGAAAAATTTTTTTTGCATTTAAGTGGGCTAACATGTGATATTAATTGCTGAAATCAGATCTTCAAAAGATGGGCTAGGAAATTTATAATATATATTAATATTTTATTAAATTTTACGCTTTTGGTGTATTCTAGCATTTTCTATAAATAGGGTCTTGGGTTAGAATTGAAAATCACACGAGCTGAAGTTTTCTCTCTCTATATTATCGGCGTATTCTTGTGAGTATTTTGAGTATACTTTGAGTATTGTTAGGCGGTGAAAGTTTCCTCATGCTTATATCCGGTATTCAATTTAGAAATCTTAATCTTTCGAGGTAAGGGATGTTATTTTTTTCTCAAATGATATTATTTCTTGATATCATTATCTTTGAAATATTGGTTGGAACTTTTATCAAATTTGGAACTTTTTTTTTGGGGTTACTATTCATGAGTTCTTATTCACGAGTTCTATTCATGAGTTCTTATTCACGAGTTCTTATTCACGATACTATTATTAAATGAAGCGTGAAGATGTTTTTTGTGGAATTTCTATCTTTTGGTGTGTAGATTCTTATATCGACACTATTCACGATATCTGGCTTTATTCATGAAAAATAAAATTTCTTCTTTTTGTCAAAATATCTATTACGGATACTAGCTTTGATTGTATCCATGTTTTGATCATTCTTGAATTTTACACCACTATGATTATTTTTGAGGTATTTTTGAACATGGATAAAACAAATACGAATCCTTAATCCTTAATCCTTGTCATTTTGTTTCCTTTGGATTCGTTTCTTTAAAAATATTTTCATCATCCTCGGTCTTAAATGATGATATTATTGAATATCTTTGGCTTTGTAGTGCAAAGATGAATGATTTCTGAAGAATATCTTTGGCGTAGTGCAAAGATGAGCAGTGTTTAGATGAACATGACCCGGTGATGAATATCTTTGGCACTGTAGTGCAAAGATGAATATTTGATTCGGATATATATTGATTGATGTTCTGGGGATAAAAGATGAGCGATGAACTTTTAAATTCATACATAGAAGATAGTAGTTTGCATTCTCTACTTAACTCTTCTAATGAATTATTATTTCCATTGCGAATATTGATTTAAAATTTGTTGTCTATTGTATTCTATTAGATTTTTCCTGTTGAAGACTAACGATAATTTGTTGTATATTATCTTAGTCATAATATTCTTTTCTTGGGCTAGTTGAGCTCACCCTTTTCCTTTTTGTTCCATTTTTTTTCTTCTCGGGAGGCGAGAATATAGCGAGTATGCAGTGGGGTATGGAATGAAGGTTTTAGAGAAGATTGTTTAGTAGTCCTCACCATTTTGTAAAATAATGTATCAATAAATGTGATGAGGATTTATTTGAGTATAGATATTATGCAGAAGATAATATTTGTATTCAAACTCACAGTTTCTTGTTGTAATAATAAAGTTGTAGTTGTTTTTACGTACCATGTATAGGTGATGACTCGAAAAGAATGGGTGATGTATACCTATTTTGGGGGCGTCATAATATTAAAAAATTATTTCGACAAAATTTAAATCTTTATTGATAAAATCTGGGGTCTCATATTAGACATCTTGTATGATAGTGGCAAAACACCCTTTCAAAGTTGGGTTCACCTCACCCTATTGTTGTTTACCAAAATCAATTATTAAGTGACGTATAATATACGACACACAGATCTTAGGTCCTTAATACAATTATATATTGTATGTCATACCGTTTTATAATGTTTTGAGAAACTTCGATAGTCTCGGACCACCACACTATTCCCCTGTTATCCCCGCTTTCGACCCAAATTTACACTTTTATTATTACGAAAGGAATTGTGAAGCAAAAGAGGTGAGCACAACTAGCCCAAAGATAAAGAATATCATAACTAAAGATAATTAAATTATCAATAGCCTTCATCAATAATAAATCAGAGATTTAGAACATATCGTAGATGATAAAACTTTTCAACTATAGTTGCAGCAGAACGAGCAATCCATTAGAAGAGTCAAATAGACCCTAAAGTCTATTATCTTCTCCATGTTAAAAGTCCACCAACAATGCTTTAACCGTAACATTAATCAGCGAGATCCTCGCTCACAATCGTATGAATAACTCATAATCATAATTGTAGTTCTAATTTTCTCTTTTCATCCAAGACGAAGATATTTTTCATCACATGTCTTTACCTGAAACATCAAAGATCATTGTTATACCAAATCACAGTTCCTGTTCATAATCATACTAATAAGTTCATATTTGCACTACGGGCCAAAGATATTCATTAACAGTTCATCTTTGCACTACATGCTAAAGATATTTAACAACAGGTCATCTTTGTACTACGGACCAAAGATATTCATCAATAATTCATCTTTGCTGTAAGACCCCGGATTTTATGAAATAAAAATATTCAATTTTTCTTATAATTATTATTTAGTAAATGGTTAAATTGATAAAAGTTTAAAGTTAAGGGTGATATATATAAAATTTTCAAAATATGCAAGTGGTTATAAAATACTCATTTACGTAGGGAATATTAAATGCGGCACTAGCAGATCATTTTATGGGCCCCATAATGAGAATAATTGTCGGATGAAGAAAATGACAAGTTTAAGTTTTTATAAATAATGGCGTAGTAGTTATCAATGTATTTGTTGGAATACCCGGTGGTTAAAATGCAATAATATCATTGCACAAGAAAGTTAGCATGGCAGATTGCACAATATTTTTGAATTATTGATTCTTACGTAAGAAGGCACTACTCAATAATTGTTACGATAATTATCGTTCAATATTTTATTTTATTGATTCAATAATTCTTTGCGTTGATATTTTATATTATTGTTGTTTCAATAATTTTCACAGACTGATATTTTCCATTATCGGATCAATAATTCATATTATTTGAATAATATTATTAGATAGCATTATTGGCAATGTCTAGAAAGTTACATCAAGGAGAAGTTTGGCCACCTAATTGCAAGGCTAGTAAGGAGAAATCCTTATCTGAAAGCCCTCTTCCTCCTAGAACCACCGGGTCATTATAATTGTGATTCGTAATATTATTTGTGAATAATTAATTATTGATTTATATGATAAGGAAATATTTATTTGATGCGGATATAAATGATGGATTTATTTATATGGTTATAAATGAAAGAATTAACGTGGAGGAGTTTTATCAGTATTTTGTCGGATTGGAGGTATTAAAAGATTAAACCAGTGTTCTTGAGATATATTGCATGAGTTATAATTTTTAATCCGACCGTTGGATCGTTTTGATTTTTGGATATGTTATACATATATAAATTGAGTATATGTCCATAAATTTTGAACCGTTAAAATGAACGTATGAATTGTTATGAATTTTAAGAGGTGGTCGTTCGGTTAAATTGTCAAGTTTCGTAATTTATCATTTTGGTGGAAAATTCTAGAATGTGTGGGCCCCACCTATGGTTGGTGAAGAAATATGCTAAAATTTTAATTCAAATGTTGTGGGTGGCAATAGTAGCAGGTAAAGTCATCGGTGCTTGGTCAAGTCTCGCTTTCCAACGTCTTAACATTTTCCTATAAATAGATGGCTAAGTTAGAATTAAAAATCACACCAGAAACATAAGCTTTCTCTCTTTCTATCTCTATATTATCAAGCATATTTTGTGAGTATTTAGATACTTTGAGAGTTTCTATTCAGTGCAAGGTTCCTTGACTTTACATTCGATCGTAAATCTTTTTTCTTTTCGAGGTAAAGTGGATTTTAAGGGTTATTATGTTTTTTAGTTTCGTAATTTTTCCGACCCTCAAAAATTCTGGAAAAACTTGAAATGATAATTTGATGAGTTTTATAGATTGTGTCCAAAAATGGTGATTTTTTGATGTATAGATTAGAAGTTATGAATTTTATGAGAAAAGACTATTTTAAAAGTAAATCCTTATAACTCCTTGTGGTTAACTCCAAAATTGATGAAATTTTTATTGGGAGTACATCTATATAATATCAGTATACCCTGTAAATTTTTGAATTTTTGGATAAATGTACAATTTATGATAAATGTCTAAATATTCGGCAGTTTTGGCCATATGAAAAATAGTAAATGAATTTTAAAAATTCCGAGAAAAAATATATGTTCAATATAGGACTATATTCTGCTAAATCCAAGAAAAAAAATATTTTTGGAACTGATTGGTATTTTTCATGAAAATGGACGAGTTATGAATAAATGAATTAAATATGTTATGTGAAGTAAGAAAAGTGGAAAATAGGATTTTATGGCTTGGGAATCCTATATGAGGTATATGCAGATTTTTAATGAAGGTTTTGGTTATTGGTGATGAAATCTTATGAGTTTGGCATTTTAGGATGATTAAATGCATTATTTAGTAAAGTGTAAACAATTAAAATAAATTATTTATAAGTTTAAGAAATGATTAAAATATTGTGGTAATATTAATGATATTAGATTATGAGATTATTAAGTGATTTATAACATTTGGATTAAGGTGTTATGAAATCATTGATTTATGAATCTTACTTTTGAAATTAAATACAGTTGTTGATCATATTGTTTTTATTATCATATATAACATTTTTATAATCCCGGTGATGAAATTTCTCTTTGACTTAAGTGTAAAGATGGGTAGATTATTGGTATGATCGTGACTATGGGTTCTCTTTGGCCAGTAGTGCAAAGTTGAATCGTTGACTGGTATGATCATGACCATTGAATTTACAATTGAATATTTTTAGCTTAAGTGCAAAGGTGAATTGATCAACATGATTATAATTATGGTTTATTTAAATTTTGAATTGATTATATATTTCTTTGAGATATTAATATCTTTGGCCCGTAGTGCAAAGATGACATGTTGTTGAATATCTTTGGCATGTAGTACAAAGATGAATTATTGATGAATATCTTTGACCCGTAGTGCAAAGATGGCCTGTTGCTGAATATCTTTGGCCCGTAGTGCAAAGATGAACTGTTAATGAATATCTTTGGCATGTAGTGCAAAGATGAACTGTTACTGAATATCTTTGGCCCGTAGTGCAAAGATGAACTTATTAGTATAATTATGAACAGGAACTGTGATTTGGTATAACCATGATCTTTGATGTTTCAGGTAAAGACATGTGATGAAAAATATCTTCGCCTTGGATGAGAAGAGAAAATTAGAACTACAATTATGATTATGAGTTATTCACATGACTGTGAACAAGATCTCATTGATTAATGTTACGAGGTTAAAGCATTGTTGGTGGACTTTTAACATGGAGAAGATAATAGACTTTATGGTCTATTTGACTCTTCTAATGGATCGCTTCATTCATTTGCAACTATGGTTGAAAAGTTTTATCATCTACCATATGTTCTAAATCTCGATTTATTATCGATGTAAGGCTATTGATAATTTAATTATCTTTAGTCGTGATATTCTTTCTTGGGCTAGTTGTGCTTTCCCTTTTGCTTCACAATTCCTTTCGTGTAATAATTATGAGCGAGAGGCGTGATTTGGTATAACCATGATCTTTGATGTTTCGGGTAAAGACATGTGATGAAAAATATCTTCGCCTTGGATGAGAAGAGAAAATTAGAACTACAATTATGATTATGAGTTATTCACATGACTGTGAACAAGATCAGTTGATTAATGTTACAGGGTTAAAGCATTGTTGGTGGACTTTTAACATGGAGAAGATAATAGACTTTTTATGGTCTATTTGACTCTTCTAATGGATCGCTTCATTCACGCAACTATGGTTGAAAAGTTTTATCATCTACCATATGTTCTAAATCTACGATTTATTCTTGTGAAGGTTATTGATAATTTAATTATCTTTAGTCATGATATTCTTTACTGGGCTAGTTGTGCTCACCCCTTTTGCTTCACAATTCCTTTCAGGTAATAAGAGTGTTGCCGGGTCGAGCGGGGATAACAGGGGAATAGAACGGTGGTCTATAGCTGTTGAGGTTCTCCCTAAATAGTATGGAAATAATTTTATTGAGAACTTTAGATAAGTGTGTTGTATTGTATACGTCATTTGATATTTAATTTTGGTGAACCGTTTAGGGTAAGGTGAACCCAACTTTGGAAGGGTGTTTTGCCACTATCATACAAGATGTCTAATAACATACAACCTCGTGTTATCATAAGACAGGGTTGTGCACATCCACTTGCTGAGTATATCTACGAGCACTACCTATATGATCTTGGAGTTTATTTGAAATATAATTTTCAACTGGAGACAGTGGAGATAGTTATATGTCAAGAGAAGACTCACCATTGGAAAGAACATGATAGTAATCTTCTCGTTTTTCTTTGGGGTCTATTAGATCAACCAAGGATAATTCTCCGGACATATGATATCTATCATAACTTAGATTCATGGCCTCCTATGTACGAAGGTTTCCTTGAGCACTTCCCAAAGATTTTAATTTCTAAAACAGTTATTGACTGTACCTTTATGTAATGTATCAATGTGAGGTGTTGTCAATAGTTGGGACATGTGTCGAAGTTGGTATTAAAACTCACAGTATATGTGTTGTTGTATTTTGCACGATAATTGTAGTAATAAAGTTATAGTTGTATTCTGTACCATGTATTTGGCGACTCAGAATAGGTTGGATGGATTGGATCTATTTTGGGAGCGTCACATTTGCACTACACGCCAAAGATATTCATCAACAATTCATCTTTGCACTACAGGCCAAAGATATTCATATCTCAAAGAAATATATAATCATTTCAGAATTTATATAAACAATAATTATAACCATGTTGATCAATTCACCTTTGCACTTAAGCTAAAAATATTCAATTGTAAATTTAATGGTTATGATCATACCAGTCAACAATTCATCTTTGTACTACTGGCCAAAGAGAACCCATAGTCACGATCATACCAATAATCTACCCATCTTTACACTTAAGTCAAAGAGAAATTTCATCACCGGGATTATAAAAATGTTATATATGATAATAAAAACAATACGATCAACAACTGCATTTAATTTCAAGGGTAAGATTCATAAATCAATCATTTCATAACACCTTAATCCAAATGTTATAAATTACTTAATAATCGCATAATCTAATATCATTAATATTACCACAATATCTTAATCATTTCTTAAACTTATAAACAATTTATTTTAATTGTTTACACTTTACTAATTAATTCATTTAATCATACTAAAATGCCAAACTCATAAGATTTTATCACCAATAACCAACAACCTCATCAAAAATCTGCATATACCATATATAGGATTCCCAAGCCATAAAATCCTATTTTTCAATTTTGTTACTTCATATAACATATTTAATTCATTTATTCAAAACTAGTCTATTTTTATGAAAAATATCAAATCAGTCCCAAAAATATTTTTTTCTGGGATTTAGCAGAATATAGTCCCATATTGAACATATATTTTTCTCGGAATTTTTAAAATTCATTTACTATTTTTCACATGGTCAAAACTCCCGAATATTTAGACATTTATTATAAATTTTACTTTTGTCCAAAAATTCCGAAATTTATAGAATATACTGATGTTATATAGATGTACTCCCAATAAAAATTTCACCAATTTTGGTGTTAACCACAAGGAGTTATAAGGGTTTACTTTTAAAATAGTCTTTTCTCATAAAATCCATAACTCCTAATCTATACATCCAAAAATAGCCATTTTTGGACACAATCAAGGAAACTCATCAAATTATTATTTCAAATTTTTCCAGAATTTTTGAAGATCAGAAAAATTATGAAACTTAAGAAACATAATAACCCTTAAAACCCCTTACCTCAAAAGAATAGTACTTCTGACTGGAATATCGGATGAAAAGTCGAAGGAAACTTGTACTGAAAGCAACTCTCAAAGTATCTAAATACTCACAAAAATACGCTCAACAATATTGAGAGAGAAAACTTATGTTTCTGGTGTGATTTTCAATTCTAACATAAGCACCTATTTATAGGAAAATGCTAGAACACCAAAGGAGACTAAATTAATAAAATATTAATTTATTTTATACGCATGCCATTTTGAAAAAAATGGCAGCCATCACCTTTGAAAATCCAATTCAGCACATGCATTCAATCACCAACCAAAAAGTGGGGCCCGCCTTCTAGAATTTTCCACTAAAAATATTTATAAAAACAATTTCTGAATTAGTCACCTCTTAAAATTCATAACAAATCATACGTTAATTTTTAACGGTTCAAAATTTGTGGACATATACTCAACTTATATATGTATAACATATCCAAAAATCACAACGATCCAACGGTCGGATTAAAAATTATAACTCACGCAATATATCTCAAGAACACTGATTATCGGATTATAAGTCCTTCGGACCAGTTTCATTCAAAAATTAACCATGAAATATTCACAACGAATTTTTGGGTGATTCCAATTTCTATGGTTAGCTTACTTCTAGAGCTTTCTTTTGATATATGGCTCATCTCCTAACTCAGTATACACAAAGAGTTATGGATTTTACAAAATCAAGTAATAAACTAATTTTTCTGAAAATCCCATATTTTGTTCTCCATTTTGACAAAATACTGATAAAACACCTCATCATTAATTCCTTCATTTATAACCACATAAATAAATCCATCATTTATATCCGCATTAAATAAATATTTCTTTATCATATAAATCAATAATTAATTATTCACAAATAATATTATAGAATCACAATAATGACAACCAGGCAGTTCCCAAGAAAGAGGGGGCTTTCCGATAAGGATTTCTCCTTACTGGTGCGCAATTAGGTGACCAAACCTCTCCTTGACAGAACTTTCTAGACATTGCCAATAATGCTATCTAATAATATTATTCAAATAATATGAATTATTGATATGATAACGGGAAATACTGTGCAATGACAATTATTGAAACAACAATAATATAAACTATCAACGCAGTAATTATTGAGTCAATAAAATAAAATATTGAACAGTAACTATTGTAACAATTATTGAGTAGAGCCTTCGTAAGAATCAATAATTCAAAAAATATCAGGTAATACCGTAAAGCATCATGCGCACCCACGATATTATCAGATTTTAACCACCGGTAGCCAGATATCCAACAAGATATTAATTGTAATAATTACGTCGTTATTTATAAAAATTCAAACTTGTCGTTTTCTTCATCCGATAGTTATTCAATTATAGGGCCCACAAATGACTGCGCCATCGTACGAATATTCCCCGACAACAAGAATATTCCACGACCGAACGAATATTCCCCGACAACAACAAGTATTTTATAGCCACTTGGTTATTTTGAAAAAATTTCATATATCACCCTTAACTTTACTTCTTATCAATTTAACCATCTACTGAATAATAATTATAAGAAAAATTGAATACTTCTATTTCATAAAATTCGGGGTCTTACAGATGTCTTTAATAAAGACGACCATAAAGTGATCTAAATATTCCTTGAATACTCGATTCATCATATCCATGAAGGCAGCAGGAGCATTAGTCAATCCAAAAGACATAACTAGGAATTTATAATGCCCGTACCGAGTTCTGAAAGCTGTCTTTGGAATGTCATCGGTTCTAATCTTCAATTGGTGATATCCGGAACGAAGATCAATCTTTGAAAAGAATTTGGCACCTTGCAACTGGTCAAACAGGTCATCAATACGTGGCAATGGGTACTTATTTTTGATGGTGACATGATTCAACTCCCGATAATCAATACAAAAGTCGATACTCCGAGTCTTTCTTTTTCACGAATAGAGCAGAGAGCACCCCAAGGAGACGTCTTGGGGACGAATGAAATCGATGTCTAACAATTCCTACAGTTGGGTCTTTAACTCCTGAAGTTCAATAGGAGCCATTCGATATGGGGCTTTGGAAATAGGTTTTGTACAAGGTTCAAGGTCGATACAAAATTCAATTTCACGCTCTGAGGGTAGGCCAGGAAGTTCTTCAGGGAATACATCAGGAAATTCATTAACAATAGAAATATCATTCAAAACTGACGTATTTTTGTTTAGATCCGTGACATGAGCTAAGAAAGCTTGAAATCTGTTTTTCAATAAATGAATAGCTTTATGGCTTGAGATGACAGTGATTGATTTTAATGGTTTGGTTGCTTGAATTCGCATAATAGGTTGGTTAGGAATATGAAAGCTAACAACCTTACGAAAATAATCAATTTTTGCATGATGAGTAGTTAACCAATCAATTCCTAGAATTACGTCAAATGCAAGTATTTTCAATGAAAAAAGATCGACAAGTAATGTGAGGGTACCGATTTGAACCAAAAAAGACTTATAAACAGTGGATGTAATGAAGGTTTCTCCCAACGGAGTTTCAATAGATAAGTCAAAGTCCAATTTCTCCGGAGTTAAATTTAAACGTTGAGCGCAAGTATGAGAAATAAAAGAATGGGTAGAACCGGTATCAAATAAGGTATACACTTCGCTAAAGTTTATGATAAGCTTACCCATGATGACCTTGTTTGGGTTCCTTGCTTTCTGGGAGGTCACGACAAACGCTCTCCCTTGCACTACTGGCTTTGACTTTTTCGGGACGCCCTTTGGTGCCTCCATCCTATTTGAACTTGTCTTGATGAATGACAAAATTGAGCTAGGTGACCTTCTCTTCCACAATTATAACATACTTTTGACTAAAGCATCACGCATGATTTGGGTGATGTGTCCTTCCCCTCCGCATTTGAAGCATTTGATAGGTGGTCGTTCTCCTTCCTTAACCACGGGTCTTTGGTCGACGTCTTTCCATCATTGTTGAATCCCTCTTTTGAAATGTTCATTCTTATTGTTTTGGCCATGATTACCACCAAGTGGTTACCATTTTCGACATGTTGATTCCTCCACGCTTATTATCACCGCTCGATGATGTTATCTTTGGTATTATCATTTTTTAAATTACCGCTTCTCTTTAGGTTGGGTTGATTTCATTATTGCGCTCCAATAACTGAGCCCTATTAACAAAATCTGAATACAAACACAGTTTATGAGAGATAAGATATTGACGTATCCCGGGTTTCAAACCTTTTAGAAACATTCGTGTCATTCTCTCCTCATTATCAACCAAATGGGACGTAAATCGGGACAACTCGCCAAACTTGGCTTCGTACTGCAACACGGTCATGTTGTTTTGCTCCAGCTTGATGAACTCTACCTCTTTCATGTGACGAAAACTTTCGGGAAAGTACTTGGCGCTGAACAATTCTTGGAACTTCTCCCAAGTCATCTTCAAGTGCGCAAGGAGTTGAGTCGTTTCTGATTCCCACCGATGTCGCCTCCTGCACGCAACATGAAGGTGGAAAAGGAACCTTTGCTCCTCGGAACATCCTGGACATCAAATATCTTGTAGATCCGCTTTATCCATGTCTCCGCCTTAAGTGGTTTTGGCTCTCAAAAAACTCCGGTGGTCCCAGGTTCTTGAAGCGCTTAAGCGGTGACCGTCCGAGAGTTGTCAGTGTTTCCACCTGCATTTTGTACAGGAGCCGCTCTTGCCTGATGTTGCATGAATTGCATAAAGCCTCTGAACATTCCATCGTTCATCATCTGGTCAGTGTTGTTGTTTGTCTTAGGATTGTCGCCTTCCTGATACACATTATCTTGATTATTGATCTGTGGAGATTCAACGGTCTCCTGTGCTCCATTGTTTATCTCAACATTTTTGGATGCCATTTTCAAATACTGCCACAAAACAAGAGTTAATTAATATATCACATATTATCCGTATACTCTAACCGAACAATTAAATGCCAAATAAACTTAGGTAGGTCCTACTAGCGAAGGAATTCCCCGTCTTTCCCCTCCTAGTTCTTGTCTCACATTTCAGCCAAGGATCATATCCCTAAGCTTTGATACCAACTGTGACGCCCCCAAAATAGGTATACATCACCCATCTTGAGTCGCCAAATACATGGTACAAAATACAAATACAAACTTAATTATACAAACGTCATGTAATATACGACAAAACATAACTGAGAGTTTAAATAGGAATATTGCCTTCTAGACAATATCCATTTTCAAATAGAGTCCTCATTAAATTTATTGTCACACTATTTAATAGAATAGTGAGGACTACTAATGCTATCATCCGGACCGTCACTCCTTTCCCCGACTCGTCCCAGCTATATTCTCATTTCTTAGAGAACAGTGAAAGAAAGGGTGAGCTCCACTAGCCCAGTAAGAAATATTATGACTAAGATAATACATAATAAATTATCATTAGTCTTCAACAATGTTAAACTGATAAAATACAATAGACATCAAGTTTAACTGCAGCAGAACAAGCATTCCATTAGAAGAGTCAAGTAGAGAATAAAATCTACTATCTTTTATGATTTAAAAGTTTTTCATCAATTTTTATCGCTGAGACTCAGCTTAATAAATAAAGCACAACATCTAATCATCCATGTACCACGGTCAAGGATATTCGTTAAATCATCAATGGTCATGACTATACCGAATAACCCCTAGTCATAATCATACCAACAACTATCCATTAATGCATTACAGGCCACTGAGGATTTTTATCACATCATTTATAACATTACAGGTCATGATTATACCGAATGATCCCTGGTCATAATCATACTAAGTCCATCTATGCACGTAAGCCAAAGATGACTTTCAACACAATATAAACATGAGGATGATGACAATGTTATAAGAATTCAATAAAACAAGTTCAAGAATTAATTTATCCAGGAACTAATAACGTCCAAATTGTTAACATGATACTTCTTTGTAAAGTAAAATTCAAGAATGCTCAGAAGAATATTTTCATGAAAAGATACTGGATGAAGCGCAAATATCAAGGATATTCCACTAATTTCATGGAGTATAGAAGTCAAAACTTTAACCAACTGAGTATAATAAAGAATAGAATAATAAAAGAAATCACCATGCATGCGATACTTCACATAGACAGGTTATTCCAACAGAATAATAAATAACGGAACCAGGTCAGGCGTAATACGCACCGCGCGTGATATTTCAAATGAATAATAAAGAATGGAATAACAATGAAATCACCATGCATGCGGTGCCCAGAAAGCGAGTTATTCCAATGAGAATAATAAATGATGGAACCAGGTCTGGCGTTAACGTACAGACAGAATATTCCGACAGAATAATAAAGAATGGAATAACAACAGAAATCACCATGAATGCGGTACTTCGCATACAGGTTATTCCAACAAAATAATAAATGATGGAACCGGTCGCGTAAGAAACGCAGACGCAGGATATTAAGCTGAATAATAAAGAATGGAATAATAACAGAAATCACCCACGCGATTGCGGTGACTTGGCGTAGAGCGAGTTATTCAATGAGAATAATAAATGATGGAACTCGGTCGCCAGAACGCATTGCAGCAGGATATATTAAACGATAATAATAAAGAATGGAATAATAGAAGAATTTCACCATGTATGCGAGCTTGCGCATATCTGAGTTATTCCAACATAATAATAAGGAATGGAATAATGTAAGTTCTCTTCATGAATACTGAAAGAAATAATACCCTTACCTTATAAAGAAGAAGCTGGATAAAGAAGTAGTGAAGTTGCAGAATACTTTTCTTCTTTCTCTCTATAGTTTCTCTCTCTAGAGTTTCAGTGAGTTCGTAAGAAATAATGAAGGAATGAGCTTCTATTTATAGAAGAATGGACTGAATAGTTACCAATCTATGAACGGTTTAGATCAATTTACTTTAAACGGACGGTCCAAATTGGTTTACAATAAAATATAATATATTCTATTTATAATTTAATAAAACGAATAACTTTTAAAAAGATTTTACTATGCAAATACTATGCAGGCACTATAAAACACTATGCATAATAAAATATAATATATTCTAATTATTATCTAATAAAACGAATAACTTTATAAAAGTATTTTGTTTTATATAAAAAGATTTTACTATTAGCCTAATAAAACGAATAACTTTATAAAAGTATTCTGTTTTATATAAAAAGCATTTTTGTTTTATTACATTAATAATACTAATAAAGCAGAACTCATCATCATTATTACAATTCACATTATTAATTGACCAAGTCGTTCCCAGGAAAGAGGGGGATTTCCAATAAGAATTTCTCCCTATTGGCGTGCAATTAGGTAACCAAATGCCTTGGCAGAACTTCTAGACATCGTTAATAACGCAAATAATAATATTAACAACTTTGTTATCTCAACTATTGATTTAATAATATATAAAATATCGACAATAATTGAATCAAACTGAGTGACTTCTCACGTAAGCATTAATAATCTATACCGTGTGCTACTATGCAACCACGCGTATTCTCGCATTTCTTTTAACGCCTGAAAGTGTTTCAACGAGTTAATCAGTAAAACTTCCGCCATTATTTTTATAAAAATATTTTGTCGTTTTCTCAATCAAATAATAATTACATTGTGGGGTCCACTAATGATTGTGTCGTCGCATGCGAATATTCCCCCGTTAAAACGAATATTCCCAGGCCAATCGAATATTATAAACAACTTGCGTACTTTGCAAAATTTCTAAATATTACCCACAACTATAACATTATATCAAATTCATTCAAAAATGATAATTATAAAAAATTTATCTTTATTCATAAAAGTTGGGGTCTTACAATCTCCCCTTCTTATGAAATTTCAGCCCTCGAAATTAGGATACATACCTGGTATGTCGAAGAGGCAAGGATACCTTGATTTCATTTCAGATTCTAACTCCCATGTCATTTCCTCAACATCGTGGTTTCTCCACAAAACTTTGACTTGAGGTATAACCTTGGAGCGTAGAATATGTTCCTTCTTATCCAAGATTTGAACAGGAATCTCTTCATACGTTAAATCTTCTGCTATTTCGTATGGTTCTAACTCATTAATGTGGTTCGGGTCTTCCACATATTTACGTAACATGGATATATAAAAAATGTTATGAACATGAGACATACTTGGCGGTAAAGCGAGTCTATAGGCCACAGTTCCTACTCGATCAAGGATTAAAAATGGGCCAATGAATCGAGGATTAAACTTTCTTCTCTTTCCAAATCTTGTAACTCCTTTCCATGAAGCAACACGTAACAACACATGATCTCCAATCTCGAATTCCACGTCCTTTCGATGAAGATCAGCATAACTCTTTTGTCGGTCTTGTGAGGTTTTTATACGTTGCCGGATCGTTTGAATCTTTTTCGTAGTCATACGTACCAACTCCGGTCCCAACAACGTTTTTTCACCCACCCCATCCCAGCATACTGGAGAACAACACTTTCTTCCATACAACGCCTCGAATGGGGTCATGCCAATACTTGTTTGATAACTGTTGTTATAGGAAAATTCCACCAATAGTAAAAACTTGTCCCAACTTCCCTTGAAGTCAAGGACACCGAGTCTTAATAAATCTTCAAGAGTTTGAATAGTCCTCTCTGATTGTCCGTCCATCCGAGGATGATATCTTAGAACTAAATCGTAAATCCGTGCCCATAGGTTTTTGCAAACTAACCCAAAATCTTGAAGTGAATCTTGGGTCTCGATCAGAAACTATGGATACTGGCATACCATGCAATCTTACAACCTCGTTTATGTACATAAGAGCAAGACGTTCAAGTGTATAAGTATCTCATATTGGTAAGAAATGAGCAGACTAGGTCAATCTATCAACAATGACCCAAATTCCATCTATACCTTGAAAAACCTTGGGAAGACCAGTAATAAAATCCATGGTAATGTGCTCCCACTTCCATTCTGGAATTTCAAGTGATTTCAATGGACCTTTCGGTACTTGATGCTCTACCGACTCGTTGACAAGTTAGACACCTTGAGATAAGCAAACGCTTATCTCTCTTCATATTCCCCACCAAAATGTATGCCGAAGATCATGATACATTTTGGTACTCCGAGATGGATTACAAAACGGTGTGTTGTGCGCCTCCATAATGATTTTATACTTTAACTCGGGGTCGTTAGGAATACAAAGTCGGGAGTTGACTCAAGTATTCCTTCTTCATCGATTCTTGCTTCCAAAGATAGCACCTTCTCAGTACTTTCTTCCTCTTACGCATCAACCTGTGTGCGTAGCTTGAGCAAACTTTAACTTTATTGATTAAAGTCGGTTCTACTCGTATATTCGCCATCATCACGTGGGTCCCTGGAGTCTTTATCTCTATCTCCATCCTTTGCAAGTCATACAAAATGGGATTTTGCGTTGACAATATCGCTTTGCATCCGCGATATGATCTTCTACTCAATAAATTACCTACTACATTCGCTTTTCCAGGATGGTATTGGATGGTATGATCATAATCTTTCAACAGTTCAAGCCAACGTCGCTGTCGCATGTTGGGTTCATTTTGAGTGAAGAAATATTTGAGGCTTTTATGATCCGTAAAGATTTCCACTTTCTCCCCATACTTGTAATGCCTCCAAATTTTAAGTGTGAAGACAACAGCTGCCAACTCTAGATCATGAGTAGGATAATTCCTCTCATATTCTTTGAGTTGTCGAGAGGCATGGGGTTATGACTTTCCCATGTTGCATGAGAACACATCCTAACCCTTTGCCTGAAGCATCACTGTAGATGACAAATCCCTCCGAGCCAGATGGTATTATCAGAACAGGTGCTGAAATGAGTCTTCTCTTGAGTTCTTGAAAACACTTCTCACATTCCTCGTTTCAACCGAATTTTGTATCTTTCCAAGTCAGCTGAGTTAAAGGAGTAGCGATTCGAGAAAATCCTTCTACGAATCTCCGATAATAACCAAATAAGCTAAGAGAAGCTACGATTTTGATCATCGATTTAGGTTGCTCCCAGCTTTGAATTGCTTCAATCTTTGCTGGGTCAACAGATATTCCATGACTTGATACTACGTGCCCAAGGAATGCTACTTCCTCAAGTTAGAACTCGCATTTCTTCAACTTGGCATAAAGCTTATATTCACGAAGCTTTTGGAGTATCAGCCTCAAATGTTGCTCATGGTCTTCATGGGTTTTGGAGTATATGAGGATGTCATCAATAAAGACGACCATAAAGTGATCCAAATATTCCTTGAATACTCGGTTCATCATGTCCATGAAGGCAGCAGGAGCATTAGTCAATCCAAAAGACATGACTAGGAATTCATAATGCCCGTACTGAGTTCTGAAAGTAGTCTTTGGAATGTCATCCGTTTTAATCTTCAACTGATGATATCCGGAATGAAGATCAATCTTTGAAAAGAATTTGGCTCCTTGCAACTGGTCAAACAGGTCATCAATGCGAGGCAACGGATACCTATTTTTGATGGTGACATGATTCAACTCCCGATAATCAATACAAAGTCGCATACTTCCATCTTTCTTCTTCACGAATAGAGCAGAGAGCACCCCATGGAGACGTATTTAGGATGAATGAAACCGATGTCTAACAATTTCTGTAGTTGGGTTTTTAACTCACGAAGTTCAACAGAGCCATTCGATATGGGGCTTTGGAAATGGGTTTTGTACTGGGTTCAAGTCGATACAAAATTCAATTTCACGCTTTCGGGGTAGGTAGGCCAGAAGTTCTTCTTCGGGAATACGTCGAAATTCATTAACAATAGAAATATCATTCAAAACCGGCGTATTTTTGTTTAGATCCGTGATATGAGCTAAGAAAGCTTGATATCCGTTTTTCAATAAACGAATAGCTTTATGGCTTGAGATGACAGTGATGGATTATAATGGTTTGGTTGCTTGAATTTGCATAATAGGTTGGTTAGGAATATGAAAGCTAACAACCTTACGAAAATAATTAATTTTTGCATGATGAGTAGTTAACCAATCAATCCCTAGAATCACATCAAATGCAAGTATTTTCAAAGAAATAAGATCGACGATTAACGCGATTCTGGAATTTGAATCAAACAAGACTTATAAATAGTGGATGTAATGAAGGTTTCTCCCAACGGAGTTTCAACAGATATGTCAAAGTCTAATTTCTCCGAGTCAAATTTAAGCGTTGAGCGCAAGTAGGAGAAATAAAGGAATGGGTAGAAGCGGTATCAAATAAAGTATAAACTTCGCTAGATTTTATGATTAGCTTACCCGTGATCACCTCGTTCGGATTCCTCGCTTTTTGGGAGGTTACGACAAACGATCTCCCTTGAACTACCAGTTTTGTCTTGTCTGGGACACCCATGGATGCCTCTATCCCAGCTGGACTTGACTTTGGTGCACGATAAAATCGGGCTAGGTGACCTTCTTTTCCACAATTGTAACATACTTTGGATGGCATCGTGCAGTTTAGACTTATGTGTCCTTCCCCTCCACATTTGTAACATATGACCAGTGGTCGTTCTCCTTCCTTAATAGCGAGTGTTGGTGCTGACGTCATTCCATCTTTGCTGAACCTTCTCTTCTTGAACTTTCCACTCCTATTGTCTTGGCCATGATTACCACCGAAGTGGTTATCATTTCTAGCATGTTGATTCCTCCACGTTTGTTGTCACCGCCCGATGATCGCTACCACTAGTATTATCGACTTGTTACCTCTCTCTTGGTTGGGTTGACTCATTATCGCGCTCCAATAACTGAGCCTTATTCACAACATCTGAATACAAACACAGTTTATGAGAGATAAGGTATTGACGTATCTCGGGTTTCAAACCTCTTAGAAACATCCACGTCATTCTCTCCTTATTATCAACCAAGTGGGACGCAAACCGAGACAACTCGGAAAACTTAGCTTCGTACTGCGCCACGGTCATATTATTTTGCTCAAGCTTGATGAACTCTACCTCCTTCATGTGACGAATACTTTCAGGAAAGTACTTGTCATTGAATAGCTCTTGGAACTTCTCCCAAGACATCTTCGGTATGGCAGTTGAGTCGCTTCTGATTCGCACGATGAATCGCTTCGCAGACGTAACATGAAGGTGGCAAAGGGAACCTTTTGCTCCTCAGAGCATCCTAAGGCATCAAATATATTGTTGATCTGCTTTATCCATGTCTCCGCCTTAAGTGGTTTTGGCTCTCCGAAAAACTCTGGTGGTCCCAGCTCCTTGAACTGCTTGGCGGTGGCTGTCCGAGAGTTATCAGTGTTTCCACCTGCATTTTGGACAGGAGCCACCTTCGCCTAATGTTGCATGAATTCTAAAAAGCTCCTAAACGTACCGTCGTTCATCATTTGATCAGTGTTGTTGTTTACAGGAGGATTATTGCCATCCTGTTGCACATTGTCCTGATTATTGATCTGTGGAGACTCAACGGTCTCCTGTGCCCCATTGCTTATCTCAACATTTTCGGATTCCATTTTCAAATACTGCCACAAAACAAGGGTTAATTAATATATCACATATTATCCCTATACTCTGACCGACCAATTAAATGCCAAATAAACTTAAGTAGGTCCTACTAGCGAAGGAATTCTCCGTCTCTCCCCTCCTAGTTCTTGTCTCACATTTCAGCCAGGGATCATATCCCTAAGCTTTGATACCAACTGTGACGCCCCCAAAATAGGTATACATCATCCATCTTGAGTCGCCAAATACATGGTACAAAATACAAATACAAACTTAATTATACAAACGTCGTGTAATATACGACAAAACATAACTGAGAGTTTAAACAGGAATATTGCCTTCTAGACAATATCACCTCTCAAATAGAGTCCTCATTACATTTATTGTCACACTATTTAAAAGAATAGTGAAGACTACTAATGCTATCATCTAGACCGTCACTCCTTTCCCCTACTCGTCCCAGCTATATTCTCATTACCTGAAGAGAATAGTGAAAGAAAGGGTGAGCTCAACTAGCCCAGTAAGAAATATTATGACTAAGATAATACAGAATAAATTATCATTAGTCTTCAACAATGTTAAACTGATAAAATACAATAGACATCAAGTTTAACTGCAGCGGAATAAGTAATCCATTAGAAGAGTCAAGTAGAGAATAAAATCTACTATCTTCTATGATTTAAAAGTTTTTCATCAATTTTTATCGCTGAGACTCAGCTTAATAAATAAATCACAACATCTAATCATCCCTGTACCACGGTCAAGGATATTCATTAAATCATCAATGGTCATGACTATACCAAATAACCCCTGGTCATAATCATACCAACAACTATCCATCAATGCATTACAGGCCACTGAGGACTTTTATCACATCATTTATAGCATTACAGGTCATGATTATACCGAATGATCCCTGGTCATAATCATACTAAGTCCATCTATGCACGTAAGCCAAAGATGACTTTCAACACAATATAAACATGAGGATGATGACAATGTTATAAGAATTCAATAAAACAAGTTCAAGAATTAATTTATCCAGGAACTAATAACGTCCAAATTGTCAACATGATACTTCTTTGTAAAGTAAAATTCAAGAATGCTCAAAAGAATATTTTCATGAAAAGATACTGGATGAAGCGCAAATATCAAGGATATTCCACTAATTTCATGGAGTATAAAAGTCAAAACTTTAACCAACTGAGTATAATAAAGAATGGAATAATAAAAGAAATCACCATGCATGCGGTACTGACAGATGAGGCGAGTTATTCCAATGAATAATAAATAACGGAACAGTCAAGCGTAATACATGACAAGCGAGGATATTCCAACAGAATAATAAAGAATGGAATAACAACAGAAATCACCATGCATGCGATACTTCACATAGACATGTTATTCCAACAGAATAATAAATGATGGAACCAGTCCCCCAGAACGTTACGCACGAGGATATTACGGCGAATAATAAAGAATGGAATAACAACAGAAATTGTGACGCCCCTAAAATAGGTCCAATCCATCCAACCTATTCTGAGTCGCCAAATACATGGTACATAATACAACTACAACTTTATTACTACAATTGTCGTGCAAAATACAACAACACATATATTGTGGATTTTAATATCAACTTTGACTCATGCCCCAACTATGGACAACACCTCACATTGATACATTACATAAATGTACTATTTTAGAAATTAAAATCTTTGGGAAGTGCTCAAGGAAACCTTCGTACATAGGAGGCCATGAATCTAAGTTATGATAGATATCATATGTCCAGAGAATTATCCTTGGTTGACCCAATACACCCCAAAAAAAAATGAGAAGATTACTATCATGTTCTTTCCAATGGTGAGTCTTTTCTTGACATATAACTATCTCCACTGTCTCCAGTTGAAAATTATATTTCAAATAAACTCCAAGATCATATAGGTAGTGCTCGTAGATATACTCAGCAAGTGGATGTGCACAACCCTGTCTTATGATAACTCGTAGGTCATTAGACATCTTGTATGATAGTGGCAAAACACCCTTCCAAAGTTGGGTTCACCTTACCCTATTCGGTTCACCAAAATTAAATATCATATAGCGATACACAATCGACACACACTTATCTAAAGTTCTCAATAAAACTATTTTCATACTATTTAGGGAGAACCTCAATAGCTATAGACCACCGTTCTATTCCCCTGTTATCCCCGCTCGACCCAGCTACACTCTTATTACCTGAAAGGAATTATGAAACAAAAGGGTGCGCACAACTATGTGAGACCCCAGATTTTACGAATAAAAATTTAATTTTCTCGAAATATTTTTTCAAAATTTTGGTGTGGATTTGAGATAACGTTATAGTTGTGGGTAATATTTATAAATTTTACAAAGTACGCAAGTTGTTTTATAATATTCAATTGGTCGGGGAATATTCATTTTAACAGGGAATATTCGTACGACGGCACAATCATTGGTGGACCCCACAACGGAATTATTGTTGGATTGAGAAAATGACAAAAATATTTTTATGAAAATAACGGCGGAAGTTTTACCATTAATACTGTTGAACTACTCGGTAGTAAAAGTACAGTAATACGTGTGGTTGCATAGTATCTCACGTTATTTGATTCAATTATTGTCGATATTTTATATATTATTAAATCAATAATTGAGATAACAAAGTTATTAATATTATTATTTGCATTATTAACGATGTCTAGAAGTTCTGCCAATGAGAGGTTTGGTCACCTAATTGCGCGCCAATAGGGAGAAATCCTTATTGGAAAGCCCCCTCTTTCTTGGGAACTACCTGGTCGATTAATAATGTGAATTGTAATAATGATGATGAGTTCTGTTTTATTGGTATTATTAACGTAATAAAACAGAAAAGCTTTTTATATAAAACAGAATACTTTTATAAAGTTATTCATTTTATTAGGCTAATAGTAAAATCTTTTTATATAAAATAGAATACTTTTATAAAGTTATTCGTTTTATTAGAAAATAATTAGAATATATTATATTTTATTATGCATAGTGTTGCATAGTAGTGCGATAGTGTTTTGCATAGTAAAATCTTTTTATATAAAAATGTAATACTTTTATAAAGTTATTCGTTTTATTAGATTATAAATAGAATATATTATATATTATTTAAAAGATTTTGCTTTAAATATGGACCGTCGATTAAAAGTAAATCAATCGGACCGTTCATGAATTAGTTACTATGTGATCCATTCTTCTATAAATAGAAGCTCATTCATTCATTATTTCTTTTAATTCATTGAAACTCTACAGAGAGAAACTATATAGAGAATTCTTCTTCTATAATCTTGAGCGTATTTCTTTAGAGTTTAAGAAAGCTTTGAGCGTAGTACAAGTTTTCTTCGAGTATATCCTCGCCCTACCAGTCGGAATACTCTTCTTTCAAAGGTAAGGGATATTATTTGTTGTACCTGTAAGGGATATTATTTGTTGTACCCGTAAGGGGTATTATTTCTTTCGTATTCATGAAGAGAACTTCTGTTATTCCATTCTTTATTATTATGTTGGAATAACCTATTTATGCGAAGTACCGCATACATGGTGATCTTCTTCTATTATTCCATTCCTTATTATTATGTTGGAATAACCTGTCTATGCGAAGTACCGCATACATGGTGAAATTCTTTTATTATTTCATTCTTTACAATTACATTGGAATATCACATCACATGCGTTTTTTCGTCGGACTGGTTCCATTATTTATTATTTCGCATTTATTATTCTCGCCGAATATCATATGCGTAAGGCTTTTACGCGGACTGGTTTCATTATTTATTATTCGCATTTATTATTCTCGCCGAGAATATCTCTTTCGCATGCTTACTTGGGACTGGTTCCATTATTTATTATTCATTTGGGAATAACCTATATCGTATGCGGTCTCTATTGCATGCATGGTGAATCCTTCGTTATTCCATTCTTTATTATTTTGTTGGAATAAATGCATCATGTGGATTACCACGTGCATGGTGAATGATCCTTTATATTCATTCCTTATTAAATTGTGGAAATGATCTCGTTACGTTGATTATGATGAGAGTCATAATAAAAGCATTGGACTGATGAAAATCATGGGTATATGAAGTATTAGTAAGTGTTATGATGAGATATGTTGGTTATTATGTGAAAACATAAAAGTTTCTTAGAAATCACAAAGGGTTGAAAATCAGATTTTGGTGAAAATGGAACATGAAATTCAATTGACCATATCTCCTATTATATTTTGAATTTTTGAGTGTGGTCAAGTTCTAGAGTTAGATCTATGAGTTTTGTAGCATCTCCAAGTGGAATCACGGGAAAAGGTGTTGTAGATTTTTGTGTGGACTGATTTTAGCAAAGGAGTCAAAAGCTGGAAATTACCAAAATGCTACTATCCAGATTTTTAGAAGGGTTGTTTCGGCCACTTAATTTGTGAGAAATATTCTGGTCTTTTGGGACATGAAAGTATATAGTATAAGGTACTTTCTGTCCAAAAATGAGCTCATTCCGATTTAAAATGAGTAAGTTATGACCATTTCAATATTTAGGTTTTTAAATTTAAAATGCTATACCTAGAGTTCTATAACTCAGATGACCATAAAATTTAAACTGGAAGCTCACGTTAACATGTGTAAGATCTTGCCAAAATTTGGGAATTTCTGGAGTTAAACTTGAGGTAGCTAATTTCTTAAAGAATTAATTAGAAATTGATTTTTGAAAAATAGTAAATGAATTTTAAAAATTCCGAGAAAAATATATGTTCATTATGGGACTATATTCTGCTAAATCCCAGAAAAGAAATATTTTTGGGATTGATTTGGTATTTTTCATAAAAATATTTTAGTTACGAACATATGAGTTAAATATGTTATGTGAAGTAACGAAGTTGGAAAATAGGATTTTATGGCTTGGAAATCCTATATAAGGTATATGCGGATTTTTGATAAGGGATTTGATCATTGGTGATGAAATCTTATGAGTATGGCATTCTTTGAATGATTAAATGCAATATTTGGTAAAATATAAACAATTGAAATAAATTATTTATAAGTTTAAGAAGTGATTAAAATATTATTATAATATTAATAATATTAGATTATGAGTTTATTAAGTGATTGATAATATTTGGATAAATTTAAAGTCTTTAATATTTATCCTTGATTTAGTTTGATTAATGCTTATATCATTGTCATCATCCTCATACTTATATGGTGATGAAAGTTATCTTTGGCTTACGTGCGAAGATGGACTGTGGTTTATTGAATTATATATCTTTGGCTTACGTGCAAAGATGGATTGTTGATTATTGGTTTTATTGTTGTATATCTTTGGCTTACGTACAGAGATAGACTTGGTATGATTATAACCAGGGATTATTCGGTATAATCATGACCATTGATGATTTAATGAATATCCTTAGCCCGTAGTGCAGGGATGATTCGATGATGTGGTTTATTTATTAAACTGAGTCTCAGCGATAAAAATTGATGAAAACTTTTTAAATCATAGAAGATAGTAGATTTTATTCTCTACTTAACTGTTCTAATGGTTTGCTTGTTCCGCTGCAGTTAAACTTGATGTCTATTGTATTTTATCAGTTTAACATTGTTGAAGGCTAATGATAATTTATTCTGCATTATCTTAGTCATAATATTTTTTACTGGGCTAGTTGAGCTCACCCTTTCTTTCATTGTTCTCTTCAGGAAATGAGAATATAGTTGGGACGAGTCGGGGAAATGAGTGACGGTCCAGATGATAGCATTAGTAGTCCTAACTCTGCAAACCTGGATAACTCTGCAAACTTTGCCTCGTACTGAGACACCGTCATGTTGTTTTGCTCTAATCTGATGAACTCCACTTCCTTCATATGACGAACACTTTCAGGAAAGTATTTGTCATTAAATAGTTTTTAAACGTTTCCCCAAGACATCTGCCGAAAGTCATGTTTGGATGGGTACGCTTCATGAGACTCCCACCGATGAGTCCGCTTCGCCACGGAACATAAAGGTGGCGAATGGAACCTTCTGTTCCTCCGTGCATCCCAAGACATCGAATATCTTGGTAATTTGTTTGACCCATGTTTCCACCATGATCGGATCGGGCTTTCCCTTAAATTCGGTGGTCCCAACTCTTTGAAGCGCTTGCATTTGTGACAACCCGTGAATTGCTATCATTCTCCTCTGTATTTTGAACACGAGTCTCTCGTCTCGATTTTGCATGAAGCGCAAAAAGCTTCTAAACATCCCCTCGTTCATCATCTCTTTCGGTGGTGTTGTTCACGGGGAGGAACATTGCCCGACTGTTGCACGTTCTCCTCGTTGGTGAGTACTGAGCGTCTCCACGGTCTCATTTCCATTGTTAATATTCTCGATCGACATTCTCAAATCATTGTCATAAAACAAGGGTTAATTAAGAAAATCAATATATCACATAATATCCTTATACATTGACCAACTAAAAAAATAAGCTTAGGTAGGACACACTAGCTTGACGGATTTACGTCTCTCCCTCCTAGTTCTATTCCCCGATCTCCGCCAGGAGATCATATCCCTAAGCTCGATACCAACTGTGGCGCCCCAAAATAGGTATACATCACCCATTACGAGTTGTCAATACATGGTACGTAAACAACTACAACTTTATTATTACAACAAGAAATGTGAGTTTGAATACAAATATTATCTTCAGACAATATCTATACTCAAATAAATCCTCATCACATTTATTGATACATTATTTTACAAAAATGGTGAGGACTACTAAACAATTCTTTCTAAAACCTTTATTCCATACCCCGGCTCGTACTCGCTATATTCTCGCCTCCTGAGAAGAAAAATGGAACAAAAAGGAAAAGGGTGAGCTCAACTAGCCCAGTAAAGAATATTATGACTAAGATAATATACAACAAATTACCATTAGTCTTCAACAGGGAAAAATCTAATAGAATACAATAGACAAACAAATTTTAAATCAATATTCGCAATGAAATAATAATTCATTAGAAGAGTTAAGTAGAGAATGCAAACTACTATCTTCATGTATGAATTTAAAAGTTCATCGTCTATCTTTTATCCCTGTAACATCAATCAATATACATACGGAATCAAATATTCATCTTTGCACTACACAGCCAAAGATATTCATTAGTTAGTCATGTTCATCTAAACACTGCTCATCTTTGCACTACTGACCCAAAGATATTCTTCAGAAATCATTCATCTTTGCACTACAGGCCAAAGATATTCAATAATATCATCATTTAAGACCGAGGATGATGAAAAATTTTAAAAAAGCGAATCGAGTGAAACAAAATGACAAAGATTAAGGATTAAGGATTCGTGCATTTTGTTTTATCCATGTTCAAAAATACCTCAAAAATAATCATAGTGGTGTAAAATTCAAGAATGATCAAAACATGGATACAATCAAAGCTAGTATCCGAATAGATATTTTGGACAAAAAGAAGAAATTTTATTTTTTAATTGAATAGTGTCAGATCACGTGAATAGTGTAGTATCGTGAATAGTAACTCAGACACCAAAAGATAGAAATTCCACAAAAATCATCTTCACGCTTCATGAATAGTACTTTCGTGAATAGTAACTCATGAATAGTAACTCATGAATAGTAACCTTGAACATGAAAAAGTTCCAAATTTGATAAAAGTTCCAACTAATATTTCAAAGATAATGATATTGAAGAAATAATATCATTTGAGAAGAAAATAACTTCCCTTACCTCGAAAGATTAGTACTTTAAATTTGGAATCTAGGGTATAGTCTTTGAAAGGAACTTGCACCGTCTAACAATACTCAAAGTATACTCACAAGAATCGCTCAATATATCGAGAGAGAAATAGAGAGAAACTTGGGTTTACGGTGTGTTTTCAATTCTAACCTAAGCAAGACCATATTTATAGGAAAATGCTTAGAAAGCACCAAAGTAGAAAATTGAATATAATATTAATATATTTTTCACATTTTCTTTAGCCCACCTTAGACAACTGATCTCAGCCCATTTGAATCACATATGAGGCCAACTTAGTTGCAAAAAACGTTTTCTCAAAATAATTAACTAAAACTCCCAAAATTAATTATTTGAACTTCGAACTTCAATAATTCATAATAAATAGCCCTTTCATCAGAAAATTCGACTCTCGCGTGTTTTTATAGGAAATTCAATTCTCTACAACTTTGCGTAAGAAATTTTTCCAAATTCCAAATAGAAATTGAGAAAAGAAATCCACAAACGGGCAATTTTATAAATTTATAATCAAATTTCAATCAATAAATGGGGTCCACCAACATGTTTAACATGTTTTAAACATTTATTGCAACAAAAATACTCTTCCTCCTCGTATATACTCATATATCCCACATTCGTTGTAAAAATATCACCATTATTATATTATTAAAATATAATAATATATTTAAATGAATTATTTTATCGAGAAAAAGATAAAATTTCAATTTTTAACAATTGTCACATTAAAATTTTTCTCCATCTATATCCACATAAAATCAATATTTTTCTCATCATATGAATCAATAATTAATTAATCACAAATAATATTACTGAATCACAATATTGATGACCAGTAGGTTCAGGAAAGAGGGGCTTCCAATAAGAATTTCTTCTTCTTTGGCAGCGCAATTAGGTGACCAAACCTCTCCAGATGCGAGAACTTTCTAGACATTGCCAATAATGTTATCTAATAATATTATTCGGATAATATGAATTATTGCTTCGATAATGAAAAATCTTGTGTAATGACAATTATTGAAACAACAAAGAATATAAAATATCAACGCAAACAATTATTAACTCAATAAAATACTAAACAAGAATTATCGTAACCATTATTGAGTAGTGCCTTCTTACGTAAGAATCAATAATTGGTGCAATACTGCAAAGCATCGCTGTGTTTTAACCACGGGTATTTTAACAAAGATTAACTTGAATAACTACTACTGCTATTATTTTAAACCACTTATATTTATGCGTTTTCTTCATCCAATCGCTTTCTAGTTATGGGGCCTACACATGGGCTTGCTTGTCGCATACGAATATTCCCTGACAGCGAAGACGAATATTCCACGACCAAACGAATATTCCTAAACAACAATGAATATTTTATAACCACTTGCTTATTTTGAAATATTTGCGTATTTTACCCCTAACTATCCACATTAATCAAATCAACCCTTACTATTTCAAAATAATAAATAGAAAATTAAATTTCATTAATAACAAGTTGGGGTCTTACAACCTCCCTCCTTATGAAATTTCATCCTCGAAATTGACGACGCACTGGTGTTTGAAAAGGTGAGGATACCTCGCTTTCATTTCGCTTTCCAATTCCCTGGTCATTTCCTCTATAAGCATGATTCCTCCACAAAACTATAACTTGTGGTATGACCTTTCTTAGCGTAGGACATGCTCCTTCCTATCCAAGATCTTGACGGTACCTCCTCATACGTTAAGTCTTGGCTATCTCGTCCAGGTTCTAACTCTATAATCGCGTGGTTCGGGTCTTTCACATATTTACGAAGTACGGATATGTGAAACACATTATGAACACGAGACATACTTGGAGGTAACGCGAGTCTATAGGCTACATTTCCTACTCGGTCAAGAATTTGAAATGGACCAATAAATCGTAGATTGAGCTTTCTCTCTTCCCAAATCTTGTAACTCCCTTCCATGGAGCAACTTCGCATAATACATGATCCCTTACACTAAATTCCACGTCCTTTCGATGAAGATCCGCATAACTCTTTTTGTCGATCTTGTGCCATTTGTATCGTTGTCGAATCATTTGGATCTTTTAAAGTAGTCATACGTACCAACTCGGGTCCCAACGGTGTTGCTTCACCCACCTCGTCCCAACATCTTGAAGAGCGACACTTTCATCCATATAATGCTTCAAATGGAGCTACACCTATACTTGCACGATAAGCATTGTTGTTGTAGGAGAATTCCACCAATGGTAAATACTTATCCCAACCGCCCTTGAAGTACAGGACACGAGTCTTAATAAATCTTCAAGAGTTTGAATAGTCCTTTCGATTGTCCGTCCGTTTGAGGATGGTATCCGAATCGAATCGTAAATCCGTGCCCATAGCTTTTTGCAAGCTAACCCAAAATCTTGAAGTGAATCTTGGGTCACGATCCAAAACTATGGATCTGGGCATGCCATGCAACCTCACAATCACATTCACGTCATATACTAGCAAGGCGTTCAAGTGAATAAGTCTTAGTATCGGCAAGAAATGAAGCGAGACTTGGTTAATCTATCAACAATAACCCAAATAGCATTGATGCCACGAGAAACCGTAGGAAGACCCGTAGAATTGAAATCCATGGTAATGTGTTCCCACTTCCATTTTGGAATCTCAAGTGGTTGCAGCGGACCCTTAGGTACTAGATGCTCACTTTACACGTTGACAAGTTAAACACATTGAGATAAACTTTGCAATCTCTCTCTTTATATTGTTCCACCAAAATGTATGTCGAAGATCACGATACATTTTAGTACTTCAGGATGGATTGCAAATGGTGTATTGTGTACCTCCATCATAATCTTGTACTTCAAATCGAGTTGTTAGGAACACAAAGTCTAGAGTGGACTCAAGTATTCCTTCTTCATCAATTCTCGCTTAGGAATAGCTCCTTCTTGTACTTTCTTCTTCATACGCATCGTACTCGGATTCGGTGGCTTGAAGCAACCTTAACTTTTTCTATTAAAGTTGGCTCTGTCGTATACTTGACATCATCGCACTCGTTCTCGTGATATGATCTTCTACTCAACGCGTCGCCTACCACGTTCGCTTTTCGGGATGGTATTGAATAGTGTGGTCGTAGTCTTTCAATAGCTCGAGCCAACGTCATTGCCAGCGTGTTGAGTTCTTTTGAGTGAAGAAATATTTAAGGCTTTTATGGTGCGAATATATCTCCACTTTCTCCCCATATAGATAGTGCCTCCATATCTTTAGCGTAAAAACGATCTGCGCTAACTCTAGATCATGAGTAGGATAATTCCTCTCATACTCTTTAAGTTGTCGCGAGGCATAGGTTATGACTTTCCCACGTTGCATGAGAACACATCCTAACCCTTTGCACGAAGCATCATTGTAGATAACAAATCCATCGAACCGGATGGTATTGTTAGAAACAGTCTTAGAAATAAGTCTCCTCTTAAGCTCTTGGAAACTCTTCTCGCATTCTTCGCTCCAAACGAATTTTGTATCCTTCCGGAGTTAATTTGAGTTAATGGAGTAGCGATTCGAGAAAACCCTTCCACGAATCTCCGATAATAACCAAATTTAAGCCCAAAAGCAACGTACTTGATCACCACCGAGACGGTTGCTCCCAACTTTGTATTGCTTCAATCTTCACGGATCAGCGGATACTCCATGTTTCGACACCACGTGCCCAAGGAATGCTACTTCCTCAAGCGTAACTCGCATTTCTTGAGTTTGGCATATAGTTTGTTTTCACGAAGCCTTTGGAGTACCGGCTTCAAATGGTGCTCATGATCTTCACGACTTTTGGAATATATGAGGATGTCATCAATAAAAAACAACAACGAATCGATCCAAATATTCCTTGAATACTCGGTTCATCATATCCATGAAAGCCGCGGGAGCATTAGTCAATCCGAAAGACATGACTAAGAATTCATAATGCCGTGCATCGAGTTCTAAAGGCGGTCTTTGGAATATCCTCGATTCTAATCTTGATTTGATGATATCCGGTAAGCGAAGATCGATTTTTGAAAAGAATTGTGCCCCTTGCAATGTTGGTCAAACAAGTCATCAATACGAGGTGAGGATACCTATTCTTGATGGTGACATGGTTCAATTCAGATAGTCAATACAAAGTCGCATACTCCCGTCTTTCTTCTTTACGAATAAAAGCAGGAGCACCCCGAGGAGATGTCTTGGGGCGAATGAAACCGATGTCCAACAATTCCTATAGTTGGACCTTTAACTCTGAAGTTCAATAGGAGCCATTCGATATGGGGTTTTAGAAATGGGCTTTGTACTGGGTTCAAGATCAATAAAGAATTCAACTTCACGTTACGGAGGTAGGACAGGAAGTTCTTGAAATCGTCGGAAAGTCAATAACAACGGGGAATATTATTCAAATTTGGCGTGTCTTTATTCAAATCCATAACATGGGCTAAGAAAGCTTGACATACATTTTTCAATAAGCGAATAGCTTTATGATTAGATATGACGATGATTGATTTTAATGGTTTAGTTGCTTGAATTGCATAACAACGGGGTTGGTTAGGAATATGAAAACTAACAACCTTACGAAAACAATCAATTTTGGCATGATGAGTAGTTAACCAATCAATCCCTAAAATCACATCAAAAGCAAGTATCTTTAAAGAGATAAGGTCGGCAGTGTAAGGTGATGGTGCCAACTTGAATCAAACAAGATTTATAAGCAGTGGATGTGATGAAAGTTTCTCCTAACGGAGTTTCCACAGATAGGTCAAAGTCTAATTTCTCCGAGTCAAGTTTAAAGCGATGAGCACATGCAGGAGAGATAAATGAATGGGTATGACCGTTATCAAGTAAGGTATAAACTTCGTGAAGAATTTATAAATAGCTTACCGTGATCACCTCGTTTGGGTTCCTCGCATTATGACCGGTCACAACAAACGCTTCTTCCGGAATCGTTGACTTTGACTTTTACGGGACGATCTTTTTGAGTCACCGTCCCCCATTGAACTAGGTTTCATTCTTGTCTAATCTCGAGCGATATGTCCTTCCTTTCCACAATTATAGCATACCTTGAAGCTGTTGTGGATAGTTTGACCGATATCCCTCTTTCCGCATTTATAGCATATGAATGGGTGGTCGTTCTCCTCCCCTAGAACCGATTCTTTCTTTGGCATTGTCGTCTTCACATGGTCGTTGTTAAATCTCCTCTTTTTAAAATCTCTCTCGACTCGCTTCTTTTATTTTCATGGCCATGATTACCACCGAGTGGTTACCATTTTTGTCCGTTCTCTGTTTCTTTCTCATTTCGTTATCATTATTATGCTGATCGCTATATCTACGGTACGATCCTGGTTGTGGTCCTCGGTTGACTGCGTACTCGTTATCTCGCTTCTAATAATTGAGCCTGCATTTTACAACATCCGAATAGAGAGAAAGTTTATGAGAAATGAGATCTTGACGTATCGCCGGGTTTCAAACCTCTAAGAAACATCCCAGGTCACACGTTCCTCATTCTCCACCAAATGAGGTGCAAACACGGATAACTCGCAAACTTTGCCTCGCATTGAGACACACCGTCATGTTGTTTTGCTCTAATCGATGAACTCCACTTCCTTCATATAGACGAACACTTTCGGGAAAGTATTTGTCATTAAATAGTTTTCAAACGTTTCCCAAGACATCTTTGAGTGCGATTTGGATGACGCTTCCACGAGACTCCCACCGATGATCGCCTCGCCACGGAACATAAAGGTGGCGAATGGAACCTTCGTTCTCCGTGCATCCCAAGACATCGAATATCTTGGTAATTTGTTTGACCCGTGTTTCCGCCATGTGATCGGATCGGCTTTCCCTTAAATTCAGTGGACCCAACTCTTTGAACTGTTTGGTTGTGTGACCGGTGAATTGCTATCATTTCCTCCTCGTATTTTGAACACGAGTCTCCTAAATCGATTTTGCATGAATCGCAAAAAGCTTCTAAACATCCCTCGTTCATCATCGCTTTCGCGGTGGTGTTGTTCGCGGGAGGAACATTGCCGACTGTTGCACGTTCTCCTCGTTGGTGAGTACATGCGTCTCCACGGTCTCATTTCCATTGTTAATATTCCCGGTCGACATTCTCAAATCTTTGTCATAAAACAAGGGTTAATTAAGGAAATCAATATATCACATAATATCCTTATACTTGACCAACTAAAAAAATAAGCTTAGGTAGGACACACTTAGCGAAGGATTTACTCGTCTCTCCCTCCTAGTTCTATTCCCGATCTCCGCCAGAGATCATATCCCTAAGCTCGATACCAATTTGTGGCGCCCCCAAAATAGGTATACATCACCCATTACGAGTTGTCAATACATGATGCGAAATAACTATAACTTTATTATTACAACAAGTAAAGCTGTGAGTTTGAATACAAATATTATCTTCAGACAATATCTATACTCAAATAAATCCTCATCACATTTATTGATACATTATTTTACAAAAATGGTGAGGACTACTAAACAATTCTTTTCTAAAACCTTCATTCCATATACCTCGACTTGCACTCTTATATATTCCGCCCCGAGAAGAAAAATGGAACAAAAAGGAAAAGGGTGAGCTCAACTAGCCCAAGTAAAGAATATTATGACTAAGATAATATACAACAAATTACCGTTAGTCTTCAACAGGGGAAAAATCTAATAGAATCTGATAGACAACAAATTTTAAATCAATATTCATATGAAATAATAATTCATTAGAAGAGTTAAGTAGAGAATGCCAACTACTATCTTCTATATGTATGAATTTAAAAGTTCATCGTCATCTTTTATCCTCGTAACATCAATCAATATACATACGGAATCAAATATTCATCTTTGCACTACAGCCAAAGATATTCATCGATTGGTCATGTTCATCTAAACACTGTTCATCTTTGCACTACTGACCAAAGATATTCTTGAAATCATTCATCTTTGCACTACTGGCCAAAGATATTCAATAATATCATCATTTAAGATCGAGGATGATGAAAAATATTTTTAAAAAACGAATCCGGTGAAACAAAATGACAAGGATTAAGGATTAAGGATTCGTACTTTGTTTTATCCATGTTCAAAAATACCTCAAAAATAATCATAGTGGTGTAAAATTCAAGAATGATCAAAACATGGATACAATCAAAGCTAGTATCCGAATAGATATTTTGGACAAAAAAGAAATTTTATTTTTTGATTGAATAGTGTCAGATACGTGAATAGTTATGTAAGTACGTGAATAGTAACTCAGACACCAAAAGATAGAAATTCCACAAAAAACATCTTCACGCTTACTTAATAGTACTCGTGAATAGTAACTCGTGAATAGTAACTCATGAATAGTAACCCCGAGCATGAAAAAGTTCCAAATTTGATAAAAGTTCCAACCAATATTTCAAAGATAATGATATTGAAGAAATAATATCATTTGAGAAGAAAATAACATCCCTTACCTCGAAAGATTAGTACTTACATTTGGAATACCTAGGGTATAGTCTTTGAAGGAACTTGCACCGTCTAACAATACTCAAAGTATACTCACAAGAATCGCTCAATATATCGAGAGAAATAGAGAGAAACTTGGGTTTACGGTGTGTTTTTCAATTCTAACCTAAGCACCCTATTTATAGGAAAATGCTTAGAAACACCAAAGCGAAAATTGAATATAATATTAATATATTTTTCACATTTTCTTTAGCCACCTTAGAACAACTGATCTCAGCCCATTTGAATCACATGTGAGGCCAACTTAGTTGCAAAAAACGTTTTTCTCAAAATAATTAACTAAAACTCCCCAAAATTAATTATTTTTGAACTTCAATAATTCATAATAAATAGCCCTTTCATTAGAAAATTTGAATCTGCAAGTTTTTATAGGAAATTCAATTCTCTACAACTTACTGGATGAAAGTTTTTCCAAATTCCAAATAGAAATTTAAAAAGAAATCCACAAGCAGGCGATTTTACAATTTATAATCAAATTTCGATTCGATAAATGGGGTCCACCAACATGTTTTAACATGTTTTAAACATTTATTGCAACAAAAATACTCTTCCTCCTCGTATACTCATATATCCCACATTCGTTGTAAAATATCATCATTATTATATTATTAAAATATAATAATATATTTAAATGAATTATTTTATCGAGAAAAAGATAAAATTTCAATTTTCAACAATTGTCACATTAAAATTTTTCTCCATCTATATCCACATAAAATCAATATTTTCCTCATCATATGAATCAATAATTAATTAATCACAAATAATATTACAGAATCACAATATTGATGACCGGCAGGTTCAGGAAGAGGGCTTTCCAATAAGAATTTCTTCTTCTTGGTAGCGCAATTAGGTGACCAAACCTCTCCTTGATGCGAACTTTCTAGACATTGCAATAATGTTATCTAATAATATTATTCAGATAATATGAATTATTGCTTCGATAATGAAAAATCTTGTGTAATGACAATTATTGAAACAATGATGATATAAAATATCAACGCAGCAATTATTAACTCGATAAAATACTAAGCAAGTAATTCTTTGTAACCATTATTGAGTAGTGCCTTCTCTCACGTAAGAATCAATAATTGGTGCAATACTGGTAATCTTCGTGTTTTAACCACGGGTATTTTAACGATGATACTTGTAACAACTACGTAGATTATTTTTAAACCACTTATATTTGTCGTTTTCTTCATCCAATCGCTTTCAAGTTATGGGGCCCATACACGTGGGCTGGTAAATGCGAATATTCCCCGACGAAGACGAATATTCCACGACCAAAAGAATATTCCAAACAACAATGAATATTTTATAACCACTTGCTTATTTTGAAATATTTGCATATTTTACCCCTAACTATCCACATTAATCAAATCAACCCTTACTATTTCAAAATAATAAATAGAGAAAATTAAATTTCATTAATAACAAGTTGGGGTCTTACAACGAAGATAATTTACATCATCTGTCTTTACCTAAAACATCAAAGATCATGGTTAAACCAAATCAAAGTTCCTGTTCATAATCATACTAATAAATTCATATTTGCACTACGGGCCAAAGATATTCATCAACAGTTCATCTTTGCACTACATGTCAAAGATATTCAGCAACAGGTCATCTTTGCACTACATGCCAGAGATATTCAACAACAGGTCATCTTTGCACTACGGGCCAAAGATATTCATCTCTCAAAGAAACATACAATCGTTTCAGAATTTTATATAAACCATAATTATAATCATGTTGATCAATTCACCTTTGCACTTAAGCTAAAAATATTAAATTGTAAATTCAATGGTCATGATTATACCAGTCAACGATTCAAATTTGCACTACTGGCCAAAGAGAACCCATAGTTACGATCATACCAATAATCTACCCATCTTTACACTTAAGTCAAAGAGAAATTTCATCACTGGGATTATAAAAATGTTATATATGATAATAAAAATAATATGATCAACAACTACATTTAATTTCAAGAGTAAGATTCATAAATTAATAATTTCATAACACCTTAATCCAAATGTTATAAATCACTTAATAATCTCATAATCTAATATTATTAATATTACCACAATATCTTAATCATTTCTTAAACTTATAAACAATTTATTTTAATTGTTTACACTTTACTAATTAATGCATTTAATCATCCTAAAATGCCAAAATTATAAAATTTCATCACCAATAACCAAAACCCTCATCATAAATCTGCATATACCTTATATAGTATTCTCAAGCCATAAAATCCTATTTTCCAATTTTTTTACTTCACATAACATATTTAATTCATTTACTCATAACTAGTTTATTTTCATGAAAAATACCAAATCAGTACCAAAAATATTTTTTTTCTAGGATTTAGCAGAATATAGTCTCATATTGAACATATATTTTTTTCGGAATTTTTAAAATTCATTTACTATTTTTCACATGGCCAAAACTGCCGAATATTTAGACATTTATCATAAATTGTACGTTTGTCCAAAAATTTCGAAATTTACAGAGTATACTTATGTTATATAGATGTACTCCCAATAAAAATTTCACCAATTTTGGAGTTAACCACAAGGAGTTATAAAAGTTTACTTTTAAAATAGTCTTTTCCCATAAAATTCATAACTCATAATCTATACATCCAAAAATTGCCATTTTTGGACACAATCTAGAAAACTCATCAAATTATTATTTCAAATTTTTCTAGAATTTTTGATGGTCCGAAAAAAGTATGAAACTGAAAAACATAATAACCCTTATAAATCCCTTACCTCAAAAGAGCAGTATTTCTGACCAGAATGTAAAGCCGAAGGAACCTTGCACTGAATAGCAACTCTCAAAGTATCTAAATACTCACAAAATACGCTCGATAATATAGAGAGTGAAAGAGAGAAAGCTTATGTTTCTGGTGTGTTTTTCAATTCTAAATTAGCCCTCTATTTATAGAAAAATGTTAGCACGCCGAAGCAGACTTGACCTGCTACCTGATGGTTTTACCTGCTACTATTGCCACCCACCACATTTGAATTAGAATTTCAACACATTTCTTCACCAACCATAGGTGGGGCCCACGTATTCTAGAATTTTCCACCAAAATGATTGTGACACCCCCAAATCCAGGTACTTCATTCCCACAGGATCTGGTGTTCACTTAATCAAACATTCATATCTAACTACCCAATCACAATAAAACTGGATAAATAAAACCTTTCCTATTAAAGGGTTACATAATAAAATCTCCCAGGTTATCTAACCTTTAAATACAATCATTCAAATGCGGAAATTAAATAAACTTCATTAAAACCAAGTCTAAGATCATCATAATACAAGTCTAAAGTAAAAGTTACAAGTCTTCATCACTTGCACATTTTTCCCTTTCCTTTGCTAGTCGAAGGTTCATCTACCTTCTCCTCTTTAGCTGCAATGAGTTTATAAATATGCAAGAGTGAGCAAAACAATTGCTCACTGGATATAATAGAGAACCAACAGGAGTATAACAATAATAACTGCCAATAATAGGCTCATCAAGATTGAATAGTATTCTAACAATGAAAATCAGAAACTAGAATCCAAAATATGGAATATACATCACTGAGGGTCATAAGACCATGAACTACGTCCACAGTTGCAAGTAATCTTTCAACTCTAACTTTAACAGTTATAAGACTATAAGGACCTCGTACTTAGGGGGATCAGCCCTTAGTACAATGTATTGTGCACAAACATTTTAACGTTACGCGTAAGTTAACCCCTAATCATAATAATAGGGTTGTTCATCTCAGTATTTAGAGTACAAGTCCGCACCAAAGGAAGTTTGGTTTGGATAAGCTTTCAAGGTAATTTGGAATTCAACGAACATCAACTAAGGAATTCAACGAACATCAACCAAGAACATTGCACTATAGAATAATCGTGATTAAATCAATCATAGTAAACTAAAGTCATGCTTTAGGAATAATCTAAGAGCATACAATTTGAATAACTATAACACCTTGCTTGAATAATACTAAGCCAAGGTTAATTAGAATTGAATACTAAGCATGCATAGCAATTTGATCGATAAAAATGTTCAACATTAGAATATATAAATTTGCATGCTAAACAACAAGTTAAATACAAGAATAACTTGCTCAAGTATAACTTACATCATTATATCATAATCGAATTGAAAACAGTAATTTGATTAACAAGATAATAGATTAGAAAACTTGCTCAATGTAAAAAGAAAGTTTAAAAAACTTGCCTTACTCGTAGGCTAAACCAAATCAATACGAATCACAATATCCTATAAACATATGTCATCATAACATAGTTAGCCATTACCATTTTACAACCATAACTAAGTACGAACATTATTTAAAAATTAGATTTTTTTAATCACATAATCAAGTTATAACACAAGTTATTCCTTAATAACATAATTTTTCATAGTATAGAAATACTAAAATCAACATTTTACAGTCCTACTATCATCACATAACTTTTCTTAAAATTTCATGTACAAAAAGTACATTGTCGGATTATTTCGCTTAACTCACGGCATGCATGGTGCTACGATTTACATTGTGGGTCGAGCTTCGGCGTGAGCATGAAAAATAACGGCATGCGCGGTGGATAGATTTCACTGAAGCGGCGTTGCTATAATGCGATGGATAAACTACTGGCTGCATAGTTTTATGTGCATGACCTTCAATGACGTTGTAGGAAAAAGCCAATTTCGCACAGAAGCTCGCTTTCTAACAGACTAATTCATACAATTCATACAAAAACTTCATGTAAACATAATTCAAGAATTCCTAACATGTTTCTACCCATACAACAACATAAACAACAAAATTAACACATCCAATTTCACTATTTTTGGCTAAAAACTCACTTTTGATATTTTGATGAAAATAAACATCGTAATTTTATTTTTCAACCAAAACCATTAATTTAAAGTATTTTATCAAAGTATATACATACTCTAACAAATTGAATAGCCAATTTATCAATAAAACAACTAAACAACCCATAATTTCTATTTTAACTAAATAATATATAATCAAAACTCTCTGTAAAATACTTTTTCTTCACAAATTACATACATATCATCAATTCATTAATTATAACTCATTAAAATAGTTTTAACATCACTAGTATGCCATATAAATTCACATAACAACAACAATTTATCTTTACACAAGGATTTTATAGAGAATTAGAGAAGAGAAAACTAGAATTTTAGAAAACATAAAAGAAAAAGGGTAGGATGAAACCTTGAAGAAGATTATGATGGCTATCTCTTTGCTTGTCAAGCTTTTCTCCACTTCACTTCCAATTCTCTAGAATTTTCTTAAGCTTTTTCTCTCACTTTTTCTTTCTCTCTTCTTCTTCTTCCTCTGAGTTTTCTTTTCTTCTCTCTTACCACTCTCCTCTATTCTTACGTCTTAACAAATAATATATATAGGATATAATATATATTAATTATATAATATAAATATAAACATAACTGATATCAGTTATTTGAGTTTTGAAATCAAAAGCCATAAGGCTTGTTTGGCTAACAACTAAAAAAATCAATTAATCATTATGCCTTGTTTGGTAAAAACACAAATAGATTAAAGACTTAATAGGCATTAGGCCTTGTTTGGCAAAACTGAATTAAAATTCTTTTAAGTTATTTTAATAACTCCTTTATAAAAGGTTATTTGTCACACTTTACTAAATTAAATTAATCTTAATAACAATTTATTAAATCACTTCATCACATAAATTAATACCACCAAAATTATAATTATCTATATAATTATAACTTTATTTAATCAACTAACACATCCTTTTTAATTACAAATTCTAATAAAAAGAATAGTAATTCAATTAATCAAAACTCTCTAACTTAATAATTAAATTAAATTAGCAAAATAATTAATTTCCTTAATTATTTATTTAACAAATAGTTAACCAAATTGAATCAAATTTGAACAATTATTTATTTAATAGTAAACACATCCATTAAATACTTAAATAATTCAATAAATATTTAATATAACAATTAAAATTCGGAATGTTACATCATTCCTCCGCATAAGGATTACGTCCTCGTAATCACAATTCAAACAATTCATTTGTCACAATGATAAATTCCGAAACTTCAACAATTTCTGAACCAGTCACCTCTTAAAATTCATAACAATTTATACGTTCATTTTTAACGGTTCAAAATTTGTGGACATATACTCAACTTATATATGTATAGACAGAACTTTCTAGACAATGCCAATAATGTTATCTAATAATATTATTCAAATAATATGAATTATTGATCTGATAATGGGAAATACTGTGCAGTGACAATTATTAAAACAGTAATAATATAAAATACCAACGCATCAATTATTGAATCAATAAAATAAAATATTGAACAGTAAATACTGTAACAATTATTAAGTAGTGCCTTCTTATATAAGAATCAATAATTCAAAAAAATTGTGTAATCTGCGTGTATTTATTATGCAACCACGCGCGTATCGTATTTTAACCAATAGGGTATTTCAACAAAGTGTTAATGGTAACAACTACGTCGTTATTTATAAAACTCAAACTTGTTATTTTCTTCATCCAAGCAGTTATTACATTATGGGGCCCATCATGGCGGTGGTGCGTCGCATACGAATATTCCCTGACAACAAGAATATTCCACGACCAAACGAATATTCACCAACAGAAATGAGTATTTTGTAACCACTTGCGTATTTTAAAAATTTTATATATATCACCCTTAACTTTAAACTTTTATCAATTTTACCATTTACTGAATAATAATTATAAAAAAAATTGAATACTTTTATTTCATAAAATTTGGGGTCTTACAATCTCCCCTCCTTATGAAATTTCGTCCCCGAAATTTTCGTACCTGGTATTTCAAAGAGTTGAGAATACCTTGCTTTCATCTCAGATTCCATCTTCCCCGTCCTCATGATTTCTCCATTGCTCATCTCCGTATATTTGGATATCATTCTAGAAATGGGTTTCAAAAGAAAGGTTAATTGACATATCACAATTTGTCAACTTAAGTAAGAAAATTGACTTAGGTAGGATGCACACTAGCGAAGGATATTACTCGTCTCTCCTTCCTAGTTCTAATCCGGGATCTCGCTTGGAGATCATATCCCTAAGCTTTGATACCAAATGTGGCGCCCCAAAATAGGTCTAATCCATCCAACCTATTACGAGTCGCCAAATACGAGCATGTAATACAACTACAACTTTATTTCTACATTTGTAAATGCAAAATACAATAACACATATATCTTGTGAGTTTTAATATCAACTTTGACTCATGTCCCAACTATGGACAACACCTCACATTGATACATTACATAAAGGTACAGTCAATAACTATTTTAGAAATTAAAATCTTTGGGAAGTGCTCAAGGAAACCTTCGTACATAGGAGGCCATGAATCTAAGTTATGATAGATATCATATGTCCACAGAATTATCCTTGGTTGACCCAATACACCCCAAAGAAAAACGAGAAGATTACTATCATGTTCCTTCCAATGGTGAGTCTTCTCTTGACATATAACTATCTCCACTGTCTCCAGTTGAAAATTATATTTCAAATAAACTCCAAGATCATATAGGTAGTGCTCGTAGATATACTCAGAAAGTGGATGTGCACAACCCTGTCTTATGATAACTCGTAGGTCATTAGACATCTTGTATGATAGTGGCAAAACACCCTTCCAAAGTTGGGTTCACCTTACCCTATTCGGTTCACCAAAATTAAATATCAAATGACGTATACAATCGACACACTTATCTAAAGTTCTCAATAAAATTATTTCCATACTATTTAGGGAGAACCTCAATAGCTATAGACCACCGTTCTATTCCCATGTTATCTCCGATCGATCCAGCTACACTCTTATTACCTGAAAGGAATTGTGAAGCAAAAGGGTGAGCACAACTAGCTCAGTAAAGAATATCATGACTAAAGATAATTAAATTATCAATAGCCTTCATCAGCAATAAATCAGAGATTTAGAACATATGGTAGATGATAAATTTTTTTAACCATAGTTGCAGCAGAACGAGCAATCCATTAGAAGAGTCAAATAGACCATAAAGTCTATTATCTTCTCCATGTTAAAAGTACACCAACAATGCTTTAATTCCTGTAACATCAATTAACAGTTCCTGTCCACAATCATGTGAATAACTCATAACCATAATTGTGGTTCTAAATTCCTCTTCTCATCTAGGACGAAGATAATTTACATCACCTGTCTTTACCTGAAACATCAAAGATCATGGTTATACCAAATCAAAGTTCCTGTTCATAATCATACTAATAAATTCATATTTGCACTACGGGCCAAAGATATTCATCAACAGTTAATCTTTGCCCTACATGCCAAAGATATTTAGCAACAGGTCATCTTTGCACTATATGCCAAAGATATTCAATAACAGGTCATCTTTGCACTACGGGCCAAAATATTCAATAACAGGTTATATTTGTACTACGGCCCAAAGATATTCATCTCTCAAAGAAACATACAATCGTTTCAGAATTTATATAAACCATAATTATAATCATGTTGATCAATTCACCTTTGCACTTAAGCTAAAAATATTCAATTGTAAATTCAATGGTCATGATCATACCAGTCAACGATTCAACTTTGCACTACTGGCCAAAGAGAACCTATAGTCACGATCATACCAATAATCTACCCATCTTTACACTTAAGTCAAAGAGAAATTTCATCACCGGGATTATAAAAATGTTATATATGATAATAAAAACAATATGATCAACAACTACATTTAATTTCAAGAGTAAGATTCATAAATCAATGATTTCATAAGACCTTAATCCAAATGTTATAAATCACTTAATAATCTCATAATCTAATATTATTAATATTACCACAATATCTTAATCATTTCTTAAACTTATAAACAATTTATTTTAATTGTTTACACTTTACTAATTAATGCATTTAATCATCCTAAAATGCCAAAATCATAAAATTTCATCACCAATAACCAAAACCCTTATCAAAAATCTGCATATACCTTATATAGTATTCCCAAGTCATAAAATCCTATTTTCCAATTTTCTTACTTCACATAACATATTTAATTCATTTACTCATAACTAGTTCATTTTCATGAAAAATACCAAATCAGTCCCAAAAATATTTTTTTTGGGGATTTAGCAGAATATAGTCCCATATTGAACATATATTTTTTTTGAAATTTTTAAAATTTATTAACTATTTTTCACATGGCCAAAACTGCCGAATATTTAGACATTTATCATAAATTGTACGTTTGTCCAAAAATTCTGAAATTTACAAAGTATACTTATGTTATATAGATGTACTCCCAATAAAACTTTCACCAATTTTGGAGTTAACCACAAGGAGTTATAAAAGTTTACTTTTAAAATAGTCTTTTCCCATAAAATTCATAACTCATAATCTATACATCTAAAAATCGTCATTTTGGACACAATCTAGAAAACTCATCAAATTATCATTTTAAATTTTTCCAGAATTTTAGAAAGTCCGAAAAAACTATGAAATTGAAAAACATAATAACCCTTAAAAATCCCTTACCTCAAAAGAGCAGTATTTTTGACCGGAATGTAAAGCTGAATGGCACTGAATAGCAGCTCTCAAAGTATCTAAATACTCACAAAATACGCTCGATAATATAGACAGAGAAAGAGAGAAAGCTTATGTTTCTGGTGTGTTTTTTAATTCTAACATAACCCTCTATTTATAGAAAAATGTTAGACGTAAAAGCAGATGACTTGACTGCTACACGATGGTTTTTACTCGCTACTATTGCCACTCACCATATTTGAATTAGAATATCAGCACATTTTTTCACCAACCATAGGTGGGGCCCACGCATTCTAGAATTTTCCACCAAAATGATAAATTCCGAAACTTTAACAATTTCTGAACCAGTCACCTCTTAAAATTCATAACAATTTATACGTTCATTTTTAACGGTTTAAAATTTGTGGACATATACTCAACTTATATAAGTATAACATATCCAAAAATCACAACGATCCAACGGTCGGATTAAAAATTAGAACTCACGCAATATATCATAAGAACACTGGTTTGATTTTTAATATCTCCTTTCCGACAAAAATACTAATAAAACACCTCAACATTAATTCCTTCATTTATAACCACATAAATAAATCCATCATTTATATCCGCATCAAATAAATATTTCCTTATCATATAAATCAATAACTAATTATTCACAAATAATATTACAGAACCATAATTATGACAACCAGGCAGTTCCTAGGAAAGAGGGGGCTTTCCGATAAGGATTTCTCCTTCTTGGTATGCATGATTAGGTGACCAAACCTCTCCTCGATGAACTTTTAGACATTTCCAATAATGCTATCTAATAATATTATTCAAATAATATGAATTATTGATCGATAATGGGAAATACTGTGCAGTGACAATTATTGAAACAACAATAATATAAAATATCAACGCAGCAATTATTGAATCAATAAAATAAAATATTGAACAGTAAATACTGTAACAATTATTGAGTAGTGTTTTCTTACATAAGAAATAATAATTCAAAAATATTGTGCAATACTGGTAATGTTCTCTCGTGCGAAACCACGCCAGACATCGTATTTTAACCACGGGTATTCTAACGATGTTAATGGTAACAATTACGTCATTATTTATAAAAACTCAAACTTGTCGTTTTCTTCATCCGATAGTTATTCTGTTATGGGGCCCACAAATGGCAGCGCCGTCGTACGAATATTCTCTAACAACAAGAATATTCCACGACCAAATGAATATTCCCCAACAGAAATGAGTATTTTGTAACCACTTGCGTATTTTAAAAATTTTATATTTATCACCCTTAACTTTAAACTTTTATCAATTTAACCATTTACTGAATAATAATTATAAAAAAAATTGAATACTTTTATTTCATAAAATTCGGGGTCTTACAGAAATCACCATGCATGGGGTACTTCGCATAGACAGGTTATTCCAACAGAGTAATAAATGATGGAACCGGAGGGGTAAAACGCACGTATGTGAGGATATTTCAACATAATAATAAAGAATGGAATAACAATGAAATCACCATGTATGCGGTACCAGACAGGCGAGTTATTCCAACAAAATAATAAATGATGGAACCGGTCCAGAACGAACGATGCATGGATATTAGATAGAATAATAAAGAATGGAATAACAACGAAATCACCACGCATGCGGTACTTGGCATGAGCAGGTTATTCCAATGAATAATAAATGATGGAACCAGTCCCGTAAGAACGCAGACGAGGATATTAAGCGAATAATAAAGAATGAAATAACAATGAAATCACCGTGCATGTGGTACTTGGCATGATGCAGTTATTCCAACGAATAATAAAAATGATGGAACCGGTCGGCGTAAATGCATGAGCATGGGATATTAACGTAATAATAAAGAATGGAATAATAGAATAATTTCACCATGTATGCGGTACTTCGCATATATAGATAACACTACAAAAAATGGGTCTTAGCAACGATTTTTCGGGCAACAAATTTATAAGTCGTTGCTAAAAGTATAAGTTTAGCAACGAAATTTGTCTTTCGTTGCAAATTGTGTCAGGCTTTCACTTTTTGCAACGAAATTCATAAGTCGTTGCAAAAATTCGTTGCTAATTCATTGGCGGGAAAAAAATTCGTTAGAAATTCGTTGCAAAATTTGTGGCCACTTGCTTTCCCGTCATTGTGGGCAACAAAAGTTTTTTTGTTGCTAAAAATGGGGATTTAGCAACGATTTTTCAGGCAACGACTTTATAAGTCGTTGCTAAAAGTGTATGTTTAGCAACAAAACTTGTCCTTCGTTGCAGATTGTGTCAGACTTTCACTTTTTGCAACGAAATTCATAACTAGTTGCAAAATTTGGAAACAAAATTCGTTAGAAATTCGTTACAAAATTTCTAACCACCTGATTTCTCCTCATCGTGGGCAACGAAAGTTTTTTTATTGCTATATTTCGTTGCCTAATATAGACCATATTCATTGGCAACAATTCTTATTTTCGTTACATATTTTATACTACTTTTTTGCAACGCACTATTAAAATGTTGCCTTAAATTAAATAATAATAATAATAATAATAATAATAATAATAATAATAATAATAATAATAATAATAATAATAATAATAATAATAATAATAATAATAATAATAATAGCAACTAGGCCAAAGTGCTCGGGTGGTCATTGGATCAATATTCCAAATCGGAGGTCTTAGGTTCGAATATGTACATCAATATTTTTTTTTGAATAAAGTTCAATATTCGCAACGTCTCATTCACATATGATATATATATATATATATATATATATATATATATATATATATTCTATTCAAAATTTCTTATCAAACTAAATAAAATATTAAACAAATCTCAACATTAAACTAAATATATATAAAATAACTATGAATATATATATATATATATATATATATATATATATATATATATATATATATGTAAACAAATATTCATATAAATATTTATAAATTTATCTCTAAATATTCATATAAATATTTATATCAAATATTCATATCTAAATTTTATAAATTTTAGATGAAATATTTATAAATTTATAAATAAATATTTGTTTATAAATTTTAAAGATAAATTTATATGAATATTTGTTTATAAATATTTATATTAAAATATTCATAGGTACATTATATAATTACTTTATATATATTTAGTTTAATGTAGAGATTTAAGATGGGTGTGTGTGTGTGTGTGTGTGTGTGTGTGTGTGTGTATGTGTATATATATATATGAAAATAGAATTTATCTAATACACAAAAAATATAACATAAAAAGCAAAAATATCACAGATAGATTTTGAACCTAAGACCTATGGGTTATTGGGTCATTAAGCTACCATTGAGCCATTCTAATTTATTAGTTAACTAAACTACCGCCATAACTTGTAGCGGTAGACAGTGTAGCACATGAGCAAATGAGTAATTTTTATTTGTGCGCAGTAATTTCTACGAGGGCCAAGAATGGGGGCCTATATATATAGCCGTTTATATTCTATTTGTGCACAGTCTTTCAAAACTGCGTTGTTTTGGCATATTTATTTTTGATTTCTGATTTGGGAGGAGAGAAGCTATTTTTTTAATATAAAAAAATATGCCAAAATGACATTGTTTTGGCAGACTATGCACAAATAAATTATACTGTAATTTGTGTATGACCATATTGTTTCTATATATTAACTTACCAAATTATAATTATTAATTTGTTACAATTTTTTACTTAAAAAAATTAATTGCGATGTCGAGTAAGCGGGGAGCGATAGACAATATAATTTTGAAAAAAGAATTAAATATTGATATAGTTAATGGTTGAGATTGAAAAAAAAAAAAAGTCTTGTCATTTATAATTGTAGTCGCAGATAATTACACTTATTAATCTACTAAAGTGTAATTAATGTCGCCACAACTTATGTGAGAAGACTTTATTTTTTCAATCTCAACCATTAATTATATTGATCAATGATGGAAAAGCGATTGAGATGATGGTTCTTTGGAATAGTACTCTAACAATAGGTTGTCATGAATTGGAATATATATATATATATATATATATATATATATATATATATATATTAATAACTTATATTCAATCTATATAATAAAACAGAACCCATTTTGAATCTTTCATTTGACAAAGCACAAGGATGGCTCAGATTCATTCTAACTTAATTCTTCCAACTTAATCTAAAGGCTAATATTTCTTTTTGTCCAAATCAAATTCACTCCTACGCCTTACTCCCTCTCATGTTCACACACAAAATCTTTCTCTCTCCTCTCTTCTTCACACACAAACAAATAATAATAATAATAATAGTACAAATAATAATTATAATAGTACAAGAACGGTTCAAATTTTAACTCAATTCTCCCAACTTAATCTAAATGCTCACATTTCATCTCACACTAAAAATTTCCGCCCAAATCAAATTCACCCCTAAAAATTCCCGCCCAAATCAAATAACAATAATATTAACAATAATGATAATAATTATAATAATAATTATTATAATAATAGTAGTAGTAATAAAAAGAAAAATAATAATAACAATAATAATAATTATAATTATAATAGTAATGATAATAATAATAATAATAATAATAGTAATAATTTTAATAATAATAATAAAATAATAATAATAATAATTATAATAATATTAATAATAAAATAATAAAATAATAATTATAATAATTATTATTATTATAATAGTAATAATAATTATTATAGTAATTATTATTATTATAACTATAATGATAATAATAATAGTAATAATTATAATAATAATTATGATAATAGTAATAATAATAACAACAATAATAATAATAATAATAATAATAATAATAATAATAATAATACATAATAATAATAATAATAATAATAATAATAATAATAATAATTGTTATTATGGTGGTGTGATGAATTATGAAAATTGTTATTGATGATTTTTAAGTTTTGTAAAATGATTTAGATTTTTTTGGATATTTATTTTTTAAAAAATTAATTATTGTGGAGGTTTGGTGAATTATGATAATTGTTATATCTAATTGTATGTTATTTTAGGTTACAAAAAATCTTTAGGTAATGTAGTATTTTTTAATTTTAATCTAATTTTAGATTAAATCTTCTTTTTTTGGCACGAAAGACAATTACTAGTATTTAATAAGTCACATATATATAAATTAATTATATATATATGGGTATTAACTTTATTACAAATTTTGTACTTTCAAAATTTACTTTGCGATAACAGAGGAGGCAATAACAATGGATGATATAATTTTATTATTAAAATATATTAGGTTCGAATTAATTTAGAATTAATGAATTATACTTTAAAATTCATTATTTTTTTTATTCTATTTATAATTGTAATTAGAGCATTCATTTTTAAATTAAAATTTATAATTTCAAAATGATGAAAAGTTATTTGAATTATAATTTATATTATTGATTTTGTATTTATTAAAATAAATAAATAAATATTCAATCATTAATACTATACTTTAAAACTCATCATTTTTTTTTTTCTTATTATATATATATATATATATATATATATAGTAATTCTCTTCGTCTTTTGAAAGATGACGTACGTAAAAAAAATTAGATTAGAATTCAAAAAAAATACTACATTACCTAAAAAACTTTTTGCGATCTAAAATAACTTACGATAAAACATATATCAACTATTATAATTCATCACAAGATCTCACAATAATTAATTTTTTTAAAAATAGATATCTAAAAAATCTAAATCATCTCACAAAACTTACAAATCATCAATAAAAAATTTCATAATTCATGCACACCACCACAATAATAATTATTATTATTATTATTATTATTACTATTATTATTATTATTATTATTATTATAATAATAATAATTATTATTGTTATTGTTGTTGTTGTTATTATTATTATTATTAGTAGTAGTAGAAGTATTAGTATCAGTGTTATTATTATCCCTCCCTAGCTCTCTCCCTCAGATCTCCCTTCTTTCCCGCATCGCTTCCCTGCCCTAACTCTCCCACTCATTTCAGCAGCCGCATAGTAAGAAAAAAGGAAAAACCATGGCGGCTCAAGATCGATGGCAAGTCCCCCTAATTCTCACCGCCGATCCCGGCTTCTCCGTCTATCCTGTCGTCGCCTTTTTCTGATTCTACCTACACAACAAGAACATATATAAATTTAAAATGTTTAAATTTGGGGGCTTACAGCAATCAACTAAAATCTTTAGTACGGGATTTTCTATCTCCTATCTTTCACTCTCCTATTCTCCTAATCTCTCTCAAGTCGGCAGAGAACGGGAGAACTTTTTCCAGTTCTTAACTCAATTCTTCTTCCGAAGGTTTGTCTCTCTGTTTCTGTCCCTGATTTTATGTTTCTATATGTCAATGTGGATCTATTTATAGTTTACACCAGCTGTTTATGTTTATGTATTTAGATATTCTTATATATGGTTACAAAAATGAATGTCCAGAAAATAAAGTATATCATATCCAATACAGTTTAGTTCTCCTAAGTAGAGAGAAAGGATGACGACTAGGATAGCTCCGGGAGTGGGAGCGAACCTGCTAGGTCAGCACTCCGCCGAGAGGAATCAAGACGCCACCGCCTATGTTGGCAATCTCGTTCCTCAGGTTTCCCTTTTCCCCCTTAACTTTACGATTTACCATAGTACTATCTCTAATTTAGGGTACACATTGTATATTTGTATGCCTTTTGATTCTGGGTACATGACTCTCATATTCTAAACTTAATATTCACTACGTGTTTGCTGTGGATCAATTTATTTGGTTCTTCTGTTTTTCCCATAGGTCAATATGTTGCCCAACTTTAGGGTTCTATTTGAAAAAAAAGGTTTTTTTATGGGTTTCGTGTTTTAGTCTGTTTGTTTTTATTATTTTCCTTTTAATGATGCAGTAATTTAACACACATGTTAAATTACTACCTTGAACTGAGCTGTATATTCTTAAACTTTTCATATGTACAAATTGCTGGATATTCTAGTATAAAATTGGTGTAGTACTGTACTTGGTCGTTTAAGCTTTATGTTGTATTTACAAATTTCGCTGCCAAAGAACTACACTTGTAATCTCTGATTGGTTGAACTTGTGTCGTCCTTATGTTTGTTCAATGTTTTCCTTCAGGTAACTGAAGAGCTATTATGGGAGTTGTTCGTTCAAGCAGGCCCTGTTGGTAGGTTCCAGTTTTTTAATAGTTATAATCACTATTCGGTGATATTAATTTTATGGGAAATGTTGATTTTCATTACTGTATATGCCATATCATTAGCATGCTTGGATCACTCATTGTTTGTGTACTCTACTGGACATTCTATTGTAGTTAATGTTGTACTATTTGTTATATTTCTCTCCTTTCCGTCTTTCTAGTATTTCATTTTTACTAGTTTGTATTTCTACTTTTCTAATATCTTTCTAGAGACTAAATAAATACAATATATTTTTTCTATCAACCTTGCCTTCTCTTCCTAACCCCTTCTATGCTTACTGACACCTGTGTTGTCAGGATTGAGTGGTCACAATGCAAAGAATATTCTGGTATATCGATTACATTATGATGGTCCCACCCCAGCTGTAGGCCATCAACTAGTTTTTCCTCTCCCATTATAAGAGGGTATAAAACCCTCCCACTAGATCTTCTTGTTTCCAATGCTCAACTGTGAGGCTGGTTTTATACCTTTACTTTGTCCCACGGTCGTGGATATTCCTTATAGACCAAAAACTGCATAACATTAGTATGTTCGTTTGGTACTTTAAATAATGGATCTTAGTGGCTCTTAAAGCTATGGTTAAAATCACTTGTATAAAAAGAAAGAGAAGATGTGGTTATTTATGTCAAAAGAGAGAAGCTGTGTTTAGTGATTACTAGTAAAAAAAGAGAGAACCCTATGATTAAAATTGATGAATAGAAATTTGTCCAAATAGGGAATGTGAAGGTTCATTCTTTATGCTCTCCTTGAATTCAACTCTTGTAAATAGATATCTTGACCCTCTAGCTAATGACAACAATAAAAAAAGGTTTTATTTTTCAAAATTTTCTTCTCTCTTTTTTTTTTAATTTTTTTTCTCCATTTGGTTGCATTTAGATTTGTATAAATATCAATTTATCCTTGTGCAGTGAAAATATGTTTTGATAGTAGTTACTACTTACTAGAACAGCATTATTGTGTAGGAAAAAGGCTTGGTGCAAAATTCTTAACTTTATATAATTTTCTTCTTGCATATATTAGTTTCCTTTTTTATTTTTTATTTTTTTTGTCTATTGGCATTTTAAAGGATTTTATTACCCAGTTTTAATACCATGCTCTCAATTTGGCATTGTTTCTTCTTTAAACTTTTACTCGCAATCAAATTTGGATTAAGATTTTTGAGACATAGGAGCTTAGACATAGATATTCTCTTGTGGAACATATTCAGATACTCTTGTGCACAATTTTTTTTAAGTATATCATCTAACTTATCCATCATCTCCTTTCTACTTTATCAGCTGCTTTCACATTTATATATTTCTTTTATTTTGTCACAGTTAATGTTTATGTTCCTAAAGATAGAGTAACTAATCTTCATCAAGGTTATGGTTTTGTTGAATTTTGAAGTGAAGAAGATGCTGACTATGTAAGTGTTTTTGTGTCTCTATTTTATGTTTTCATGCCTCCTTAACTTGCGTGTTTGAATCTGTTGAGTTTTTCTTTCCACATTGTGTATTTAGTTATTTTTAATTATTAATATTTTTCTTCAATTTTGCTGGCAATTAAAGTTTTGAATATGATTAAGCTTGTGGGAGATGGCTTCGTTGTGTTTCTTTTGGATTATTTGGTACAAAAGGAAACGTAGGGATATTAAGGGCATGAAACTATCTATATAGATATAGAAAAACTTTATGCTAAATACTGTGTGGACTAAGAAGGAAGAGGAAATGAATGATTACTGTTCAGAGGTATTGTTATTGGCATTCTACTTGTAATTATATCTACTATATATGCCACATTCACATGACAAGAAAGTATTAGCCAACTAATAATTTGCCATGAATCTATAAGTTTGTGCGCATGTATCCTTAATTTGCTTTAATGCAAATAACTAAATATTCATCATTTTCAATTTTATAGTAATGACACCACAAGGGAGATATTTGGCCATGTGCATTTAATATTTCTTGACTTTTTCTTTTTCTTGATTATTATATCCTCTTCAGTTCCCCAGCAATATGCAAAAAATATGCTGCTGGCCTTGCTGCTTCCGCTTGTTACTTTTTAGCTCCTGTTGGGTTAGTGTCGGGTTAGTTTTGTGTGGCTGTTTCCTTGCTGGCTTTCTGCAGGTGCCTAGGTTTTGGGTTACTTGTTGCTGCATCTTTGGTTGCGTTGTTGTGCTGCTATCTTTGTGTTGATGTTGCTGCACTCAGTTTGCTTTGTGGTTGTAGTTCTCGCTGCAACTGCTGCTATGTCATGCAACTGCAGTTGGTGAGCATAGTTTTATTGTTGATCTACTTTTGTGGGAAAAAGCTGGAAATAAAACATGAAAATTTTATTCTTTTTATTTCCTCTTTATGCAAGCTAGTTTTTAAAATACTATAAGATTGGTTAATAGAAACAAATTTCCAGACTAATTTTTGGCATCGAAATAGATGTCTCATCTTTGTGAAGTCAATTCCATTTCCATTTTACAATAGTTATAGTTCCTCATATATTTGCTAATATTTTTCTTAAAATATCACAGCTGGATGTTGCAATCAATATACTATAATTTTGGTGGTTTTTAATTTTTTTGTGATTTAACATATGAAGTATATGCAAAATAACATATAATTTATTTATATGTTTCATCTGTTTTTCAATATAGTTGAGGTGAAGAACTGTTTTGATGGTTTCATGATCAAAATGAGAGATGGTCGACATTTAAGATGTGACCATACCAACCCCGAGGGACTATTCTTCATCAGGGACTATTCTTGTAGGACCCAATTATGAAGGGGAGGAACTTATCTCGCTGACCTGGATATGTTCTGCCCTTGCCACTTAAAATTTCCCAAGTTATTAATAAATGTGTCTTTCCAATGTCTGCTGCAAAATGTTGAATTCTTAGTAAATAAATCTATGATGTCTGTGATTATAGCTAGCATCTTTGGGGCATATACTGTATGGAAATTTGTTGTCTCAAGAAAAGTTTTTTCACATTGACTAATAGCCTCAACTTTTTCATAATTGTTGTCCTTTCTATATAGACATCTAAACATTGTTATTTAAGATTGTGTGATAGTATTTAAGATTGTGTGATGCTTGTGCTTGTTGAATGTGACTGAATTCCGACTTGAGGTCAACATATAATAATAATCTACGAGTCTTGTAACAGAAAATATGTTTACCACTATGCTTACTGAAATTAATTCATGAAATGGTCGATTAAGATTTCAATTTTTTCTTGTAACAGAGCAATCATATAGTCGCACTGAATGTTCTTTTTCTATTTGGATTTGTAGCAAATGATATTGTGATTGCCTATTTATCTTTTTCTGCTTATGAGCAATACAGTGTACATTAGTACCGCGTAGCAATTCTATTGTCTTTGTGTATTGGTTTTGGCACTAAGTGTCTATGGTGACCTATTTGCTTCATTTTCATGACTTGCTATTATTTTTAAATATATGCAGGAAGGCGCCTTCTCGACACATCTTACAATCTGGGTATCAAATTTACATCTATACGTTTACTGAAAGATAAGGGACGAAATTATGAAGTGTACTCTCTCTATATATGTAGATATATACTTTGATTGAAGAACTGTGGTAGCTTTAGATAGTTAATTGTAAAGATAATGAATGATTATGTAGTGGATGATTTTATTAAGTTAATAATATTTTAGTTTTTTGTATTTTTGTCATTATTTGCTATTTGGACATTGAGCTAGTCAGGTACACAAAAAAAATGTCAAATTTTGATTTGGCAACAATATAATTAGTTACCAAAGCATTGAACAAGTTTTAATATAGCAACAATTTTTTATACATTTAGCAACAAATTTTCGTTGCTAATGGCATAAAAAATATAATATTTGGCAACGAAAAATTAACCTAATAACAACGGAGAGGATATTGTTGTTAATACTAAAATAAAAGGTAACATTTTTTATCGTTGCAAATCATATCAATTTTCGTTGCACATATAAAGAAACGGTAACATAAAATGTCGTTGCTAATCGACGACTTTCGTTATTGAAAAATAACCAGCAACAAACATTTTCGTTGTTGATTCAGCATAATGTCGTTGCCAAATAATATAATCAGCAACGAAAATTGTTGCTAAAAAGTTTACATTCCGCAACGAAAGCAAGTTTAGCCAATAATTTTCATAATTTACTGCAACGAAAAATATCGTTGCAAAATGGTGTCAATTGCAACGAAAATGCATGGTCGTTGCAAAAAAAAGGAGTTCATTTCGTTGCCAATTAGCAGGCTTTTGCAACGAAATGAGATTTTTAGCAACGAAATTTTAATTATTCTACAACAATACATTTTGTTACTAAAGGATCGATGTATCTGTACGAAAGCCAAATTTCGTTGCAAAATGTATTACTTTTGACAACGAAAAAAATACGTTCGTTGCGGAACAATTAGCAACGCTTCATTTCGCAGAACGAAAGACCTTAACGACAAAGAAAGTCGTTGCCAAAAACCTTTTGCAACGAAATTTGGCACCTTTAGCAACGAAAATTGGTTGTTGCTGAAGCCCCATTTTTTTGTAGTGTTATTCCAACATAATAATAAGGAATGGAATAACAGAAGTTCTCTTCATGAATACGAAAGAAATAATACCCCTTACCTTATAAAGAAGAACTGGATAAAGAAGTAGTGAAGTAGCAAAATATTTTTCTTTCTTTCTCTCTATAGTTTCTCTCTAGAGTTTCAATTGAATTCATAAGAAATAATGAAGGAATGAGCTTATTTATGAAGAATGGATTTGAATAAGTAACCAATCCATGAACGGTCGGATCGATTTACTTTAAGCAGATCATCCAGATTGGTTTACAATAAAATATAATATATTCTATTTATAATATAATAAAGCGAATAACTTTTAAAAAGATTTTACTATCTGCAAACTTACTATGCCTTATCTGCAAACACTTTATCATAATAAAATATAATATATTCTAATTATTGTCTAATAAAACGAATAACTTTATAAAAGTATTTTGTTTTTATATAAAAGATTTTACTATTAGCTTCAATAAAAGCGAATAACTTTATAAAAGTATTACATTTTTATATAAAAAGCTTTTACGTTTTATTACATTAATAATACTAATAAAATAGAAACTCTTCATCATTATTACAATTCACATTATTAATTGACCGGTCGATTTAAAGAGAAGAGGGCTTTTAATAAGGATTTCTCCCACTATTATAGCGTAATTAGGTGACCAAAACTCTCTTTGGCGTAACTTCTAGACATATCGTTAATAACCCGAATAATAATATTAACAACTTTGTTATCTCAACTATTGATTTAATAATATATAAAATATCGACAATAATTGAATCAAACTGGTGACTTCTCACGTAAGCATTAATAATTTATACCGCAGTGTCTTCTTATGCAACTACGCGCGTATTCTGCATACTTTAACACCGAAAGTGTTTCAACGAGTTAATTCGGTAAAACTTCCAGATTATTTTTATAAAAATATTTTGTCATTTTCTCAATCAAACAATAATTCCGTTGTGGGGTCCACTAATGATTGTCTTAGTAAATACGAATATTCCCGTTAAAAGCGAATATTTCAAACCAATCAATATTATAAACAACTTGTGTACTTTGTAAAATTTCTAAATATTACCCACAACTATAATATTATATCAAATTCATTCAAAAATGATAATTATAGAAAATTCATCTTTATTCATAAAAGTTGGGGTCTTACACTCTTCATGAATACGAAAGAAATAATACCCTTTACCTTAGAACAACTGGATATAGGAGTAGTGAAGTAGCAGAATACTTTTCTTCTTTCTCTCTATAGTTTCTCTCTCAGAGTTTCGGTGAATTCGTAAGAAATAATGAAGGAATGAGCTTTCATTTATAGGAGAATGGGTGAATAATAACTAATTCTGAAGCAGTCTAGATTGATTTACTTTTAAGCGGACGGTCCAGTGATTGGTTTACTATAAAATATTCTAATAAAACAAAATCTTTTAAATAAAATATAATATATTCTATTTATAATATAATAAAGCGAATAACTTTATAAAAGTATTACATTTTTATATAAAAAGATTTTACTATGCAAAATACTATGCAATCACTATGTAAATACTATGCATAATAAAATATAATATATTCTATTTATAGTCTAATAAAAGCGAATAACTTTATAAAAGTATTACTTTTTTATATAAAAAGATTTTTCTTACTCTGAAAAATATTACGATAATAGAATATAATATATTCTATTTATAGTCTAATAAAACGAATAACTTTATAAAAGTATTTTTTGTTTTATATAAAAAGTTTTTCTGGTTTTATTACATTAATAATACTAATAAAACAAAACTTCATCATCATTATTATAATTCACACTATTAATCGATTCAGTCGTTCCCACGAAAGAGGGCTTTCCAATAAAGATTTCTCTCTATTAGCACGCAATTAGGTGACCAAACCTCTCATGGCGAACTTTACAGACATCGTTAATATTACAAATAATAATATTAATAACTTCGTCGTCTCAATTATTGATTTAATAATATATAAAATATCGACAATAATTAAATCAATTAACGTGAGATACTATGCAACAATTACTGAAGCAATAATTGAACAAAACTGAGTGACTTCTCACGTAAGTATCATTAATCAATACCGTGTGCTACTATGCAACCACGTGTATTCCTGTACTTTTAACACCGGGTGTTTCAACAGTTAATGATAAAACTTCCGCCGTTATTTTCATAAAATATTTTTGTCGTTTTCTTAATCCGACAATAATTCCGTTGTGGGGTCAACCAATGATTGTGCCATTGTACAAATATTTCCTGTTAAAACGAATATTCCCTGACCAATCGAATATTATATAACAACTTGCGTACTTTACAAAATTTATAAATATTACCCACAACTATAACATTATATCAAATTCATTCCATAATATTTAAAAATAATATTTATAGAAAATTTATCTTTATTCATAAAAGTTGGTGTCTTACAGCATACGTCAATATCTCATTTCTCATAAATTCTCTCTCTATTCAGATGTTGTCAACATGGCTCAATTATTAGAGCGAGATAACGAGTACGTTCAACCGAGGGACAACAACCAGGATCATACCGGTGACAGCAGTCATCAGAACAATGATAACCAACGGAGAAAGAAAAATACGGATAAAAGCGGTAACCACTCTGGTGGTAATCATGGCCATGAAAATAGAAGAAGCGAGTCGGGGGGAGATTTTAAAAAGAGGAGATTCAACAATGACAATGTGAAGACGTTAGCACCAGCAGCAACTGGTTCTAAGGGAGGAGAACGACCACCGGTTGTATACTATAAATGCGAAAAAGAGGGACATATCAGCCCAAACTGTCCACAACAGTTCAAGGTATGCTATAATTGTGGAAAGGAAGGACATATCACTCGAGATTGTACGGTAACGAAACCAAATCCTGTGGGGATGCTGACTCAAAAGGGTGTCCCAGAAAAGTCAAAGTCAACGGTTCCTAGAAGAGCGTTTGTCGTGACTGGTCAAAATACGAGAAACCCAAACGAGGTGATCACGGGTAAGCTAATCATAAATTCTTGCGAAGTTTATATCTTACTAGATACCGGTGCTACCCATTCATTTATCTCTCCTTCTTGTGCTCAACGTTTAAACTTGACTCCGGAGAAATTCGACTTTGATTTATCTGTGGAGACTCCGTTAGGAGAAACTTTCATTACATCCACTGTTTATAAATCTTGTTTGATCCAAGTTGGCACCATCACATTACCTGTTGACCTTATCTCTTTAAAGATAGTTGCTTTTGATGTGATTTTAGGGATTGATTGGTTAACTACACATCATGCCAAAATTGATTATTTTCGTAAGGTTGTTAGTTTTCATATTCTAACCAACTTCGTTGTATTTAATTCAAGCAACTAAACCACTAAAATCAATCTTTGTCATATCAAGTCATAAAGCTATTCGTTTATTGAAAAACGGATGTCAAGCTTTCTTAGCCCATGTTATAGATTTGAATAAAGACACGTCAGATTTGAATAATATTCCCGTTGTTAGTAAATTTCGACGTATATCACGAAAAACTTCCGGTGCCTACCCCGTAACGTGAAGTTGAATTCTTTATTGATCTTGAACTCGCACAAAGCCCATTTCTAAAACCCCATATCAAATGGCTCTATTGAACTTTAGGAGTTAAAGGTCCAACTACAGGAGTTGTTGGACATTGGTTTCATTAAATCCCTAGTACATCTCCTTGGGTGCTCCTATTTTATTTGTAAAGAAGAAAACGGAAGTATGCGACTTTGTATTGACTATCGAGAATTGAACAATGTCACCATCAAGAATAGTTATCCGCTACCTCGCATTGATGACCTGTTTGACCAGTTACAAGGAGCACAATTCTTTTCAAAGATTGATCTTCATTCTGGATATCATCAGTTGAAGATTAAAGCGAGGATATCCCAAAGACCGCCTTGAACTTCGATGACGGCATTATGAATTCTTGGTCATGTCTTTTGGATTGACTAATGCCCCTGCGGCTTTCATGGATATGATGAACCGAGTATTCAAGGAATATTTGGATCAATTCATTGTGGTCTTTATTGATGACATCCTCATATATTCCAAAAATCGTGAAGATCATGAGCACCATTTGAAGCTGGTACTCCAAAGGCTTCGTGAAAACAAACTATATGCCAAGTTGAAGAAATGCGAGTTCTGGCTTGAGGAAGTAGCATTCCTTGGGCACGTGGTGTCAAAACATAGAGTATCTGTTGACCCGACGAAGATTGAAGCAATACAAAGTTGGGAGCAACCGAAGTCGATGATCAAAGTACGTAGCTTTCTAGGCTTAGCTGGTTATTATCGGAGATTCGTGGAAGGATTTTCTCGAATCGCTACTCCGTTAACTCAGCTGACTCTGAAAGATACAAAATTCGTATGGAGCGAGAAATGCGAGAAGAGTTTTCAAGACCTCAAGAGGAGACTCATTTTGGCACCTGTTCTGACAATACCGTCTGGTTCGGATGGATTTGTTATCTACAGCGATGCTTCTGGCAAAGGGTTAGGATGTGTTCTCATGCAACATGGGAAAGTCATAGTCTATGCCTCGCGACAACTTAAAGAATATGAGAGGAATTATCCTACTCATGATCTAGAGTTAGCGGCCGATCGTTTCTGCTTAAAGATCCTGGAGGCACTATCTATATGGGGAGAAAGTGGAGATATATTCAGACCATAAAAGCCTCAAATATTTCTTCACCCAAAAGGAACTCAACATGCGGCAACGACGTTGGCTTGAGCTATTGAAAGATTACGACCACACTATTCAATACCATCCTGGAAAAGCGAACGTGGTAGCTGACGCGTTGAGTAGAAGAACATATGCGGGAACGCGTGAGATGTTGTCAACACAAAGGCCCATTTTGTGTGATTTACAAAAGATGAAGATAGAATTCAAGACTTCGGAGACCCATGCGATGATGTCAAGTATACGCATAGAACCGACTTTAATCGAAAAGGTTAAAGTTGCTCAAGCCACAGACCCGGAACTGATGCATATGAAGAAGAAGGTACAAGAAGGTGATATTCCAGAAGCAAGAATCGATGAAGAAGGAATACTTCGAGTCCACTCCAGACTTTGTGTTCCTAACGACACTGATTTGAAGTACAAGATCATGATGGAGGCACACAATACACCGTTTGTAATCCATCCTGGAAGTACCAAAATGTATCGTGATCTTTGACATACATTTTGGTGGAACAATATGAAGAGAGAGATTGCAAAGTTTATCTCGAGGTGTTTAACTTGTCAACGTGTAAAGGCGGAACATCAAGTGCCTAAGGGTCCATTGCAACCACTTGAGATTCTGAAATGGAAGTGGGAACACATTACCATGGATTTCGTTACAGGTCTTCCCACGGTTTCTCAAGGCATAAATGCTATTTGGGTTATTGTTGATAGATTAACCAAGTCTGCTCATTTCTTACCGATACGGGAGACTTATTCCCTTGAACGTCTTGCTCGTATATACGTAAATGAGATTATGAGATTGCATGGCATGCCAGTATCCATAGTTTCAGATCGTGACCCAAGATTTACTTCACAATTTTGGGTTAGCTTGCAAAAAGTTATGGGCACGGATTTACGATTCAGTTCGGCATACCATCCTCAAACGGACAGACAATCAGAGAGGACTATTCAAACTCTTGAAGATCTATTAAGACTCTGTGTCCTAGATTTCAAAGGGAGTTGAGATAAGTATTTACCATTGGTGGAATTTTCCTACAACAACAGTTATCAGGCAAGTATAGGTGTGGCTCCATTCGAAGCATTATATGGACAAATGTGTCGCTCTCCAGTATGTTGGGATGAGGTGGGAGAAGTTACATTATTGGGACCAGAGTTGGTACGTATGACTACAGAAAATATCCAAATGATTCGACAACGTATACAAACGACACATGATCGATAAAAGAGTTATGCGGATCTTCATCGAAAGGACGTGGAATTTAGTATTGGGGATTATGTATTGTTGCTTGTGGCTCCATGGAAGGGAGTTACAAGATTTGGGAAAATAAAAAAGCTCAATCCACGATTTATTGGTCCATTTCAGATTCTTGACCAAGTAGAAAATGTGGCCTATAGACTCGCGTTACCTCCAAGCATGTCTCGTGTTCATAATGTTTTTGACTTATCTGTGCTTCGTAAATATGTGAAAGACCCGAACCACGTTATTGAGTTAGAACTGGACGAGATAGCCGAAGAAGACTTAACGTATGAGGAGGTACCTGTCAAGATCTTGGATAGAAAGGAGCATGTCCTACGTACAAAGGTCATACCACAAGTCAAAGTTTTGTGGAGGAACCATGCTATAGAGGAAATGACCTAGGAGTTGAAAACGAAAATGAAAGCAAGGTATCCTCACCTTTCAAAACACTGTGCACGTCGTCGTCAATTTGAAGATGAAATTTCATAAGGAGGGGAGGTTGTAAGACCCCAACTTATTATAAATAAAATTGAATTTCCTCTATTTATTATTTTGAAATAGTAAGGGTTGATTTGATTAATGTGGTTAGTTATGGGTAAAATGTGTAAATATTTTAAATAAGAAAGTGGTTATAAAATATTCATTGTCGTCAGGGAATATTCGTTTGGTCGTGGAATATTCTTGCATCGTGGGAATATTAAATTTGACAGCCTTGAGCCTTGTGTGGGCCCCATAACTGAAAGCGATTGGATGAAGAAACTACATATAAGTATAAGTTGTTGTTATCATAGTTATACTATTGAAATACTAAATTGGTTAAAACACGATAGAAGACACGATGATTGCACCAATTATTGATTCTTACGTAGAAAGGCATTACTCAATAATTGTTACAGTAATTACTGTTCAATATTTTATTTATTGATTCAATAATTGTTGCGTTGATATTTTATATTATTGTTGTTTCAAGAATTGTCACTACATAGTATTTTTCATTATCAGATCAATAATTCATATTATTTGAATAATATTATTAGATAGCATTATTGGTAATGTCTAGAAAGTTCATCAAGGAGAGGTTTGGTCACCTAATCAAGGCGCCAAGAAGGAGAAATCCTTATTGGAAAGCCCCCTCTTTCCGAGAAGCATGCAGTTGTCGATATTGTGATTACGTGTAATATTATTTGTGAATAATTAATTATTGATTTATATGATAAAGAAAATATTTATTTTATATGGATATAGATGGAGAAAATTTTTAATGTGACAATTGTTGAATATTGTTATTTTATCTTTTTCTGATAAAATAATTCATTTAAATATATTATTATATTATAATAATATAATAATGGTGATATTTTTACAATGAATGTGGGATATATGAATATATGAGGAGGAAGAGTATTTTTGTTACTAAAAATATTTAAAACATGTTTTTCATGTTTGTGGGCTCATTTCTTGACTGAAATTTGATTATAGCCTGTAAAATCGTCCGTATATGGATTTCGGTCAATTTCTGTTTGGAATTTGGAAAAACTTTCTTCTGTAAAGTTGTAGAGAATTAAATTTTCTATGGAATGGACTTATGATTTGAATTTTTCTGATAAAAGGGCTATTTATTATGAATTATTGAAGTTCTGAAGTTCCGAAATGATTGTTTTTTTAAAGTTTTAAATTTTTTTTGAAAGAAAAACATTTTTGATATGTTTGGTAGGCCCCACTGGTTGTTGAAATGGCTGAATTCAGTTATTCAAGGTGGGCGTAGGAATTTAAATAAATAATATTAATATTTTATTAAATTTTCTACTTTGGTGTTCTAAGCAATTTCCTATAAATAGGGTGCTTAGGTTAGAATTGAAAATCACACTAGAAATAAGTTTTCTCTCTCTTTCTCTCTTTATATTATCGAGCATATTCTTGTGAGTATTTTGATACTTTGAGTGTTTCTATACGGTGCAAGATCCCTTCAGCACTATATCCAATATTCCAGTCAGAAGTACTGTCTTTTCGAGGTAAGGGATATTATTTTTTTTAAAAAAATAATATTATTTTTTTCAATATCATTATGCCGAAATATTGGTAATATTTTTTCTTGTGAAATTCTTGTTTTTTAGTGTCGGGATAACTATTCACGTATACGGCACTATTCACGTATACGACACTATTCACAGAAAAATTAAATTTTTGTTTTTTGTCCAAAATATCTATTATGGTTACCAGCTTTGATTGTATCCATGTTTTGGTCTTCATTCTTGAATTTTACTTCACAATGGTTATTTATGAAGTATTTTTGAACTTGGACTGTTTAAAGTACGAATCCTTAATATTTGTTATTTTGTTTCACTGGATTCGTTTTCTTTAAAATATTTTTCATCATCCTCAGTCCTAAATGATGATATTACTGAATATCTTTGGTCTGTAGTGCAAAGATGGTTGATTTTCTTATGAATATCTTTGGCCCAGTAGTGCAAAGATGTGCACAGTGTTGAGATGAATATGACCAGCTGATGAATATCTTTGGCCTGTAGTGTAAAGATGAATATTTGATTCAAGATGTATATTGATTGATGTTACAGGGATAAATATTGATGATGAACTTTTAAATTCATAGATAATAGTAGATTTCATTCTCTACGTAACTCTTCTATGAATTATTATTTTCGCTGCGAATATTGATCTGAGCTTGTTGTCTATTGTATTTTATCAGATTTTTCTCTGTTGAAGACTATCGATAATTTGTTCTATATTATCTTAGTCATAATATTCTTTACTGGGCTAGTTGAGCTTACCCTTTTCCTTTTGTTCCATTTTTCTTCTCAGGAGGCGAGAATATAGCGAGTACTAGTCGGGGTGTGGAATGATGGTTCTAGAAGTTATTTTAGTAGTCCTCACTATTTTGTAAAATATATAGTGTATTAATAATTGTAATGAGGACTTATTTGAGTGTGGATATTGTCTAGATGATAATATTTGTATTTAAACTCACAATTTATGTGTTGTCGTATTTTGCACGACAATTGTATTAATAAAGTTGTAGTTGTTTCTGTACCATGTATTTTGGTGACTCAGAATGGGTGTTGTATACCTATTTTGGGGGAGTCACAATATATATATATATATATAGTCCGGATTAGGTCCAGACTCCCGGACCATAAAAAATTAGGACCCCGTCCGGGAGGTCCGAACCTAATCAATCTCTCTCTCTCTCTCTCTCTCTATATATATATATATATATATATATATATATGTACTAGTCATCCTTGTTATACTCAAAAGGACTTTGTTGAAGAAGAAGGTTCTTCTTCACCTACCCCTTCTGAGTTGCCTACTCAGTCAGATTTTGAGATTCCGATTAATAATTAATTAAGAGTTCTTAAAAAAGAGTTCATATTAGATTGGGACAATCTTGTAAAAGATTTTAATTCCAAATCTAATAAGGAAAAAAGACATTTATTTAGGTCTAATCATTCAACAAAAAAAAGAGCGTGATAAAATTGTTAATAGATGGAAACGATTTATTAACAATGAAAAGATAAACATTACTTTTTACGATTGGTATGATCAATATCAAGGTAAATGTAATGTTATAACTAAAACCCAATGGATTAAAGAAGATAATTCAAAAGTCTCTTCTAGTCATCCCCCCGCTTAGAAAGCTGCTTTTACTACTAGTAAAAATAAATCATTGTTGCCAATCCTTTTAAGATCTCGAGATGGCAATAAAGATGATAAAAAATAATTGAACAATTAAATTTTAGTAATCAATATCTAGCAACGGTAGGAAGACGACTAGATAGGATTGAAGAAAATTCGAGGAAACTACTATTAAAAACCCGATTCAAAAAAATTACACAACCTCTATTAAAATTACGGAAAATAGAAGTAAACTAGGTTTACCCAACAAAGACGGTGAACTAACTAAAGCTATTGATAAGTTATTTAAAAATTAAAAGCGAGCACGAATCAAGTGGCACCATTGCAATCATTGATCAAGTTGGAGCAGACGATAAATGAAAGCAATAAGAAGTCGATCATTACGATACTTCTTGATCCCAGATTTTAATGATCGATTAAATAAATTAACAGTTAAAAATACTAGTATAACCAAAAATTGGTACTCTAGACCTACTCCTTCGGATCTACAGTTCGAAGAGAGAAATCTAGATAAGCAATTCTCTGTTTCATCCAATAAAATTTATGAATGGAACATTGATGGTTTCAGTGAACAAGAGATTTTAAACAAGTTAAATCACATGTCTATGGTAGCAAATAGCTATATAACTAAATTCAACAATCTGACTCAGCCAGATATTGTTGAGTTATTAACTAGTGGATTCACTGGTATTCTCAGATTTTGGTGGAAAAAACATCTCACAGAAGATACTAGACTATCAATAATTCATGTTGTCCAATTAGATGATGACGACAACCCCATCTTTGATGAAGATGTCGGTATTGGTCCACCTGATGGAGTTAACACTCTAATATTTACCATAATAAAACATTTTGTTGGCACTCCCAAAGTAATATAACTGAGAGAATCCATGATCGACTTTAGTAATCTCACTTGTCCCACTCTAAGTGATTTTAGATGGTACAAGGATGTATTTACCTCTCGAGTTATGATGCGAAATGATAGCAATAAACCATTCTGGAAAGAGAAATTCGTCAATGGTTTACCTTCATTATTCCCTCATAAGGTCAGAGAAGAGCTAAGTAAAAATTTAGGGTATATTGATTATGATAACCTGACTTATGGTGACATAATCAGTTATATTCAAAAAATTGGATTAAAAATGTGTATTGATTTTAAATTAGCCAAACAAGTTAGTAAAGATAAGAAAAAAGCCAAGTATGAGTTAGGAACATTCTGTGAACAATATGGTTTACCTCCTGTTGTTCCCTCTATAAGAAAGCACTTGCGTAAACATATTGATCATCATAAGAGTCACAGACGCTATAAACATAAACAAAGTAATAAAAAAGATAAAATTCAAGATGATTATTACATTAAACCCAAACCCACAAGAAAAATTTATAATAAAAAATCATCTAAAAAATTTGATAAAAGTAAGATTGTTTGCCACAATTGTGGGCAGAAAGGACACTATAAAAATGAGTGCAAAATTAAGAAGAAATTATCACAATTAAATATTTTAAGTGAAGATACTGAACATTTATTAGAATTAATGAGAATAGAGAACAATGTCAGTAATGATGAAGGTTCTTATATTTCTCATTCATCTAATAGCAGTACTAGTAATCACGAAATAGATAGTGATAATGATGAAGTCACTATTTGCGCTAACAATTGCAATGAAAAGTGTTGCAATAAACAAGTCAATGTAATTACTAAACATGATGAAGAAAGTTCTTTGCTAATTGATCTAATTAGTAAGATTTCTGATCCTGAGTTAAAATCTCAGTACACTAAGCAGTTAACAGATTTATTAACCAAAGATAATAGAGTTAAGGATAAGATTTTTAAAGCTAAAGAAAAACCAATATTCAGTCTTAATAAAACTCTTGAGAGATTCAAAACCCCAGTTAAGGAAGTTACCCTTCCAGAGTTGAATCAAGAAGTCAATAAACTGAAAAAAGAAATTTCTAACTTAAAATTAGAAGTCTCTATTTTAAGAAAAGAGTTTGAAGACAAAAAATCCGATCTTCAAGTCCATGATTCCTCCTCTAGTGATGAAGATCACGATGAGCCTGAATCATCGGGAACTAAAAAAGAGCCAGAACTTTTTGTTCAAGGTCTTTCTCTTAAACGTATTAAAGATATCACTATTCAAAAATGGTATATCTCCATTAACCTAGTTGTTGATAAAACCTTTTTGATACAACTTCCTGCTCCAGTGGATACTGGCGCAGATCTTAATTGTATTCAAGAAGGTCTAATCCCAACTAAGTATTATAAGAAAACTAATGAAAAATTAAATTCAGCCAATGGTAGTCAAATGAAAATAAAATATAAACTGCCTAAGGTTCATATCTGTCAAGATAATGTGTTTCAAAACGTTATTTATTTTGATCCGTAATCTTACTGATAAGATCATCTTAGGGTTACCATTTATATATTTATTATACCCTTTTACTACCAAGAATGAAAGAGATTAAGCTGTAAACATTTAGGAAAAAGAATAACATTTAAATTCCTTATTAAACCTAAAGAAAGAGATTTAAAATTCATTCAAGAAGAATCTATTTCCAAATCATTAAATTTATTGAATTGTAAATCTACCCATTTAAATTTCTTTAAGAAAGAAATTAAGTACAAACGTGTTGAAGAACAACTTGAATAAAGAAGTTCAAGAAAAATTGAAGAGTTAAAATATATTTAAAAGAAAACCTTTGTTACGATTCTCCTAATGCCTTTTGGCATCGGAAGAAGCATGTAGTAAGGCTTCCTTATGCTAAGGAATTCAAAGGGCACCTGATTCATACTAAGGCCAGGCCTATACAGATGAATCATGAACAAATGAAGTTATGTAAAAAAGAGATTAATGATCTTCTTAGTAAAGGTTTAATTAAGCCTAGTAAATCCCCATGGTCATGTCCCGCCTTTTATGTTAACAACGAAGCAGAAAAGGAGAGAGGTGTTCCCCGTCTAGTAATCAATTACAAGCCATTGAACAAGGTTTTAGAATGGATTAGGTACCCTTTACCTAACAAAGACGACCTTGTTAACCGATTGAGTAATGCCACTATCTTTAGTAAATTTAACCTTAAATCTGGTTTCTGGCAAGTTGCAATCCACCCAGATGATAGGTACAAAACAACGTTCACTACCCCATTCGGTCACTATGAATGGAATGTCTAGGCATTTGGCCTAAAGAATGCTCCTAGTGAATTTCAGAATATCCTCAATGACATTTTGAACCCTTTCAGTCATTTTATTGTTGTCTACATTGATGATATTCTCATTTTTTTCAATTCTATTGAAGAACATATTAAACACTTGAAATCGTTCTTCAAAACAGTTAAAGATAATGGACTTGTCCTTTCACCTTCCAAAAATGCACATTTTGTTTCAAGCTAAAGTTGATTTCTTGGTTTAAATATTTATCGCGAGACTCATACTGACCTATTGATGAGAGCTATTCAATTTCTTTGATAGATTCCCGGATAAAATTACCAATAAAACCCAACTACAGAGGTTTTTCGGGCTTGCTTCAATTATATTGGCAAGTTCTACAAAAACCTCGGGAAGATTTTTGCAAACCTCTTTTTCGGCGTTTGCAGGACAATCCTCCTCCATAGACTGACACTCACACTTACGTCAGCCCAACAAGTTAAAAAATATGTCAAGGCATTGCCCTACCTTGGTATTTCCAATGATTCTGCATTTAAAATTGTTAAAACTGATGCCTCTGATATTGGATTCGGAGGAATTCTCAAGCAAAAACTTACTCTCAGTTCTCCAGAACAAATTGTCCGTTTCCATTCCGGTGCATGGAATGCTACACAGTTAAATTATAGTAATATTAAAAAGGAAATACTTTCTTTAGTATTATGTATTAACAAATTTCAAAGTGACTTATTAAATCAAAATTTGTTAGTTCGCATTGATTGCAAATCAGAAAAATATGTTTTAGAAAAAGATGTTGAAAACATAGCCTCTAAACATTCCTTTGCTAGATGGCAAGCCTTATTGAGTATCTTTGATTTTGAAATTGAATACATTAAAGGCAGTAACAATTCGATTCCTGATTTTCTCACTCGGGAATTTATTAATACAGGTACTGTCCGTTCATCATGAGTACTCGAGGAACATCATCCTTTCGTGGTCCGGATCGCCCTACTGGCCCAAGTAATCAACCAAAAGGAACCTTTGTTCCTCATCCAGTTAACCCAATTTATCAAACCACCTAAGAATTTACGGTCTTGTACAATACCCAAGCCATCTGATTCGACTTTAGCTAGTAACCCAACCCCATTGACCCTTTTTCCAACCAATCAAAAGCCTCCGGTTTAAACCCCGGTCATCCTCCTTACGAGTATATGCTCAAATGGACCACTCACATTTCATATTGAACCCTATATGAAACCTAAAGATGACCCATCCAATTGGTAGCCCAGTTCTTTTCTTTCGGTTGGCATTTCGGCGCATGACTCTTATAAATCCCTTGTGTATTATAAGGACATCCTTGTTGAAACCGAGTCAATCTTTGTTAAATCCACTTATGCTAATAATGATAAATCCAAAGTGCTTTATCATTCATTGTATATTAAACAATTCATTTCAATGTCAGATTGGGGAAAACATCCTTCTGACCTCATGCAGCTTTCTAATCAGGATAACTCTTATTGTTATTATGATTATATGGAAGCTTGGTATAGAGTCATCATTTTTCAAAATTAGTCAAATAGTCATTCCTGGTTTTTCCAGTTCGATCACAAGTTCAAAAGCCAGTTCCCTCATTGGTTCTCTCATTGGTGGATGAGGTTTGGTTCCACTTATGATCTCCTTCCTGAGCCATTGAAAGTCCAACTTAGTCATTTTTGTAACCACAGTAAACACAATCCAAAGTATGATGGAGTCCCTGTCATTCTTTAATTTGTTAGTAAATATAAGATTCCCTGGATTCTTAAATGGCAGTATGACATTAAAGTCCCAACTAAAGTAACCGATCCGTTTGGTTGAGATTTCAATTTGGCAGAAGCATGTACCCTTTGTGAACCATTCCCTCTTCTCTCTCGACAATTTTTCATCAAATGGTGGGATAAGTTTGATGTTAATAGGATTGTTAGTCAAGTTCAGTTAGAATTTCCCACCGTCCCTCTTAAGGTTCTTCCAGTCTCGTCCAAAGAACCTTCCAGTCAATTAAAAGAGTCAAAACCCAAAGAGTCAAAAATCAGTCCCACTGGTTCAACTTGTTCCCATGGCATTTCTGATTTCAAAGACTGTTCCAGTAAAGAATTGAAATTAATAGCCCAAGCACTTAATAAAAGAATTGATGAGTTACATGAGGAAGCCTCTGTTCATTCTTCTTCCTCTGCTTTAGTAAGCCAGTTTGCAGATGATGATGGTCAGTATGATCCATATGGCACCATCGATCTACAGGATGCTCAGGACCCATTCGCCTGACTCCCCTATCACATGCACCTGCCCCTGCAGCCAATCAGTCAAAAGAATATGCTTTTCCACCAAAGCGACTCGATCACGCTTTTGCCTTGTGACCTTGATGTCAAAGATGCTCTCTTTTCCACGGAAAGCATCTGCTGAGTCAAAAGTTATCGGCCACTTTGTCTAAAGTAGCCGAAAACAAATGTATTTAGTCAAAAGTTAACACTATTCATCTACAGTTGTTTGTATGTAATGATTCATTTTGTAATAGTTATTTGTAATAGTTCCTTTCCATATTCTATAAAAGGAAACCGAACTTAGTTAGAAAAACAGACTTCGAAACTTAGAAAGACTCTGAGTTCCTTCTCAGACGAATCTTTGGTTTCTACCGCTGTTTAGCTTATCTTAACCCATCCTTCTCTTTCTTCTATAATGTTCTAAATTAAATTATAAGTCACTTTAGTTTTAGTTTGTTTGTAAATATTTTCAGTTATCAATAAAAATCATTTCTATTCAGTAATAAATTGTGTTATTTATATGCACCACTCTGTTCTTTTCACTCTGTTATAAATAACGCAATTTATAAATAACACAATTTATAACACAACAGAGTGAAAAGAACAGAGTGGTGCATATAAATAACACAATTTATTACTGAATAGAAATGATTTTTATTGATAACTGAAAATATTTACAAACAAACTAAAATTAAAGTGACTTACAATTTAACTTAGAACATTATAGAAGAAAGAGAAGGAGGGGTTAAGATAGGCTAAACAGCGGTAGAAACCAAAGATTCCTCTGAGAAAGAACTCAGAGTCTTTCTAAGTTTCGAAGTCTGTTTTTCTAACTAAGTTCGGTTTCCTTTTATAGAATAAGGAAAGGAACTATTACAAATAACTATTACAAAATGAATCATTACAGACAAGCAACTGTAGATGAATAATGTTCTTTTGACTAAATACATATGCTTTCGGCTACTTTAGACAAAGAGGCCGACAACTTTTGACTCAGCAGATGCTTTCGGTGGAAAAGAGAGACATCTTTTGACTTTGAAGGTCACAAGCAAAAAGGCACAGGTCTGAGTCGCTGTGGAAAAGGTATTCTTTTTGATCGATATATATATATATATATATAGCTTGTTTGATATCAAAAAAATAGTTGGTAATGACAGAAAATTATTTTACTTTTCTGATATTTAAAAATGCAGACCAATCCCAAGTTTCTTTTTTTATTTTATTTTTTTTGTTTTGCTTTTCTTTTCTTTTTCTTACTCTCTCTGTTTTAAAATATAGGATTAACTATTGACTTTTTGAAGGCAATCCTCTATTTTTCTTTGTACTTGTAAAATAATATATGCCATATAATGTAACACTTCAGTCACGAATCGAAAAATATGAGAAAAATTTGTCCATTTATAAAAAATTAAGTTACTAACAATAGTTTATTCAGTTATAACCTTTTGAGTGAGCTTGTGGTGGGCAGGGGCGGATCCAGAAATTTTGTTCAGCAGGGACATATTTTAATTAATTTTTTTTGTTGAAGTTAAATAAAAAAAATTGAACTAATCATAATATTAAGTAATTATAATAATGTTTATAAATTGTAATAAATATTCATAATTCAAACTAAAAAAAGAATTTCAAAAAAAAATATATTTAAATATGTGACGCCCCCAAAATAGGTCCACATAACCCATTCTAAGTCACCAAATACATGGTACAGAATTTAAATATAACTTAAATTATACAATTATCGTACAAAATACGACAACACATAGGCTGTGAGTTTTAATAAAAATATCGTCTCTTATACAATATCTAAACTCAAATAAAATCCTCATTACAATTATTATCACACTATTTTATAGAATAGTGAGGACTACTATAGTAAACATCTTGAACTATCACTCTATTTTCTGACTAGTCCCAGCTATATTCTCATTTCTTGAAGAGAACAATGAAAGAAAAGGGTGAGCTCAACTAGCCCAGTAAAGAATATTATGACTAATTAAGATAATGCAAAATAAATTATTCTTAGTACTCAACAGAGAAAAATCTGATAGAATACAATAGACAACAAGTTTTAGATCACAACTGCAGCGAAAACAACAATCCATTACAAGAGTGAAGTAGAGCATGAAATCTACTATTTTCTATGATTTAAAAGTCCATCATCAATATTTTATCCCTGTAACACCAATCAATAAATGTTTCAAATCAACGAATTATCTATGCACTACGGGCCAAGGATATTCATTAGTATCACCAATGGTCATGATCATGCGAAACATATGTCTATCTATGCACTACGGGCCAAAGAGGAATTTTACCACAAACCTTATCTGTAACATTAAAGGTCATGATTATACCAATACACAATTCCTGGTAATAATCATACCAATCAACAGTCCATCTTTGTACTACGGGTCAAAGATGACTTTCACAAAAATATAAGCATGAGGATGATGGCAATGATATATAGATTCAATCAAGTGAGATCAAAGATAAATATTAGAGATTTTCTAATTCAATTTATCAAGAGTTCAAAAAATTTCAAATTGTCAACATGATAACTATTTGTGAAGTAAAATTCAAGAATGATATTCATGTATCAAAAATAATTTGGACAGAAAAGAAAACTAAATTTTGTTGTGAATAGTATGAAAGTAGTATGCACACAAGCCAATCATGTTTGATGATAAAGCATATACTTTGTAACAATGTTTATTCATTTATTAATAAAAAGTATTAATTTATTAAAGGCTTTTAATTATCTACATGATGCTGTTTTATAATATGTGATAAACCCATAGTTTTAAGCAATGCTTTTAGAATAATGATGATGATCATTCTAATGAGATCTAAATTCTTAGAAAGCTTAAAACTAAAATAGTTCCCAATCATTGGATTACTAAATTGGGGATTAGTGAATCCGGATAGATTGGTACATACGTTAACTTGCTTCGTTGGATGAGGATGATTGATCTCATGATCATTTGTGTGGAGACACTAAAAGCAAGTATGTAGGTGCTTATTAGAGAATATGTTCCTTTGAGCGTGACTCGCTAAGGAATACCTAATGGAGTTTTACTTACTTTTGTCAATAGGAATTCTGTAGTGATAGTAGTCAAGTAATCCTTGGACTTGAGATCATCATAGTATCTTGTGTATGATGAGTTATACTTTGACTTATTCCTTAAGACCCTTAGGGTATATCAAAGGTATGCTTGGGTATAACAAGTTATACATGGAGATAATATATGATCAATAAAGAATCTACCACTTCTAATAAAAGAAGAAATGTCCTATGTGATTCGATAAATGACAACCCAAAGAGTCCTTGGCAAGGCGAGAATGAAATTAGAAAGAAGTTTCTAATTTGCATTATTTGGAGTTGTGCATTTAAGGATCGAAATACATATAATTAAATAAAATAAGACTTGTGAAGAATTCCATGTCTTATATTTAATTGGGACATTGTATGGTGGAAGGATTGAATTGTGACAGTAACTATTTACTCAAAGGTTCTTTTATGATTAATGTAAAAATCTATATTATTTGGAAAGTCGTTGATCATTAATGAGGCTTATCCCTATTGTAGAATAAATATTATTTATTTAAATAAATTAATTGTTTAATTTATTTATTTAAATAAGATTAGAATTGTTCTAATTGATTTATTCACAATAGGTTTAATATGGAGAACCTAAAGGGTCACACCATAAAAGGAAGAATAATTATTTAAGAAGTTAATGGCATAATCGTAATAATATGTTATGTATATTTAATTTAATCTATAGTGATAGAATAAATTAAATAGCTTAATATTTATTATTTAATATTTTAGAAATATTAAATATAAATTAATAAGAGAGTCTTATTAATATTATTACAATTATTATTATTTTAATTTCTAAAAGAGTTTAGGAATTAATTTAATATAAGGAAGGAAAATTAGTTAAAGGAGTTTAATTAATTATCCCTAATAAGATTAGGGAGCTTAATTAATTAAAAGAATTTAATTAATTAAATAAATCTCAATTCCTTAATTGTTAAGGTGGGTTGCCCACATCTATAAATAAGATGAGTCTTATTATGGGTGAGGTGGTTGTTGACTTTTACAACATACGTAATTCCAATAGTTGGGAGAGTACGCTCCTTTTCTATAGAGATAGAAAACTAGGGTTTGAGCCAAATACTCATCTTCTTGAATTCTTATTCTTCCTTGGTGGATCACCTCTAGAGGCCAAACACTTGGGTGGCTAACGTTGATCAAAGGAAGGAACCAAACCCGGTGGATTCAAGTTGAACGCGAAAAGGACTGTAGATGAACTTGTACCTGAGGAAGCTCGGATCTTCAAGGGTATGTTTGTTCTTCATATCTTTTCGTTTAATTAATAATTGTGCATAAAGGGTGATCCGGGTAAATGGTTTGTAAAATTTTAAACTCTGATTTTCCACGTTTCCGCATTAGTTTTGCAATTTGATTGCGTTCTAGAATATTACAAACCTAACAGTGGCATCAGAGCCAAACCTTTATGCAAATTATTAATTTTTTTAAATTTGATATGTATATTGATATGTGTTTAGAACAGTTTAATTGGGCATAATTTTTGTTGTATAAATTTTTTTTTTTTAAAAAAATAATAAAATAAATTAATCGCGGAACAATTTTTTTTGTTTTCTGTGATTTCGCGAATTCGGCTCGCTATGATTCGCGTGATTTATGTTAGTGGATCATCAATTACGTTAGTGGATCTTCAGAATCACGTTACTATATATATATATACTTTACTAGAAAACTCACCTGGACAAGTTTTTTTAAAAGCACGGTTTTTATATATATATATATATATATATATATATATTGGTTATTATATTATATATATATATATATATAGTTATATATATATATATATATACTATATATATATATATTAATCTTATTATTTTATAATTAAAATAAAAGTTTATTTTAATTTTAAAATAAAAAGTTTATTTTAATCTTAAAATAAAAAGTTTATTTTAATTTTTAAAAATTGAATTTCATGCTAACTAATTAGAGTTGGAATTGGATTCCATGATAACTAATTGGAGTTGAAATTGGATTTCATATTTTCTTAAATAAAGGAGTTTATTTAGATATGAAATAAGATTTCATATTATTCAAAATAAAGGAGTTTATTTGTGAATAGGAAATAAATCCATCTTTCCTTAAATAAAGGAGTTTATTTAGATATGAAATAAGATTTCATATTATTCAAAATAAAAGAGTTTATTTGTGAATAGGAAAAGAATCCGTATTTCCTTAAATAAAGGAGTTTATTTAAATATGAAATAAGATTTCATATTATTCAAAATAAAGGAGTTTATTTGTGAATAGAAAAGAAAAAAGTGTTTACTTTAATAAAGGAGTTATTTTTTTTTTTACATGGAATTGGATTCCATAATTAATTAAAATAAAGGAGTTTATTTTGATTAAAATAAAATAGTTTATTTTATTCAAAATTGGATAAATTAAAATAAAATAGTTTTATTTTGATTTAAATTTGGATTAAAATAAAGGAGTTTATTTTGATTCAAAATTGAATTTTATACTAACTAAATTTGCCCATTAAATGATATCAATATATATATTAAATGTTTATTATTCATAAGATGAATGTTATTTATTGATGCATATGGTGATGTGTATGATAATAAATGGGATTGATTATGAATTATTGACCAATGTGATTGGATTTTATTTTAGTTGGATGCATGAATGTATGGGTTTTATTAAATGGGGTTCTGCGTACTCGTCTTCTCTAATTTTTTCTTAATGTAAATTCTATCTCCTCCTATGTACTTCTTCTCGATCTAGCGATCAAGGCTTCTATTTATTTTAAATAGTTTTGTAATAGGAACAGTTAGAATTAATTTTAAAAATTGGAGATCAAGGAACAAGGAGCGCTTGAAGACCCGTTTGTAATGGAGCCCGGGTTTAAATGTAATAGTTATATTTAAATATTATTTCTTGCACCCCTAGGGTTTGACCTTTTGGTTCACTTGGTGGCTCTAGTGAACCAAACTAGAATAAAAGTCCATAATCAATCCGAGTAGAATATAGTATTCTATATGTGCATGCTTATACTATATATATTATATATTATGCAAACATGCTTCGCATGTTAATTAATATGACGCGTATTTTATATATATATGCGTAAATGCTGCGCTAAACAAGATGAGATAAATTAATAACAAACCCTCAATTTTTTATATTAAGTCTTAAGCGTTCAAAGATATTTGGAATATCGAGCGTCAGCCTTTCAGCATGATAAAATTAATAGAGTATTAAATATTTAATATGAGTTTGTTGTGTCACCACAAGGCATGTATTAAGTATTTAAGATGTTAATTTATCACATTTGATGCATATAAAGAAAATTGAACAATATTGTTTTGTTGTGTCACCACAAGGATGATATTTTTTTTTTTTGAATATATGGAGTGCTAGGTCGGACTTAACTTGGATAATTTTGATTCGGATGTGCCACCACTTGATCAAAATAATCTAAGAGGCAAAAGAAAAGGAGTTGCATAGTTGATGTAATTGACAAAAGTTGTCTACCTATTTATTTATATATAGTTTGTTGTGTCACCACAAGGCTATATACATTTGAAATGGAATCCTTATTCTCACTAGCAAATCTTTAATTAGATTTTGCGAACTATATAAGTGAGGTAATATTGTTTGAAGAAAATAGTGGGAGATACCAATTTAAAACAAGACCTAATTATTTTGGTAATTAATAAAAGAATGTATGTTAAAATGTTGTTAATTACAAATTCATTTACGTAATTTTACAATGTCTAAATTACTATCATCTGCGAAGCATATTAGATGCTAAATTAACTTGAATGAATTAAAGCGGATTGGTTAAGGAATTTAAGAATAGTTCTCATTCTTTGAAAAGTTATCTTATGTCCTTAATATCGTCTATCCTCGCAATGGTTGCGCATAATGCCTCCGAGGAAGAGATTGCTACTTTTAGAAAGTGGCAAGATGATGCCTGATTGGCTCAATGCATCATGCTCGCATCCACGAGTAACGAGCTTGGCGTCAACATGAAACTATGGATGCTCCTACTTATATTTCGCACATCAAGTAGTTGATGGTGAGGAAAGTAGGACCGATAGATATCGATATTCAAGGAGCTCTTCCGATCTAGAATGGCCAATGGCACTATAGTACAGCATAAAAAGTTCTTAACATAATCAATTTGATTGATCAATTAGGACAACTGGTTTTGTCATGGATGGAGAGTTGAGCCAAGATTTGATCTTGCACTCACTCCCGGACTCCTTTCACAATTTTGTGAATTTTTCATATAAAAAAGCTAGATATCGACTTTCTTTGATTTATTAACATGTTGAAAAATGTTGAGAGTCACTTTCCAACCAAGAAAGACCATGTCTTCTTTGGTAGGGGCCAAAGGATCTTACGAATGGAAGAACGATTCAAAGAAGGTAAGCAGAAAGGCGTAAACAAAGGATAATGAGAACAAAACTAATACGGATAAAGGAGTTTACTTCCACCTTAATAAGCTGGACAACTTTGGAAAGAAAGCTGAGAAGCATCTTGCGAGAGGCTAACCAAAGAAGCTTAGTGAAGTTTTGAGTTATAAATACAAATTTGTTCATGATTTAAAATAATTTTTTCTTTAAGTCAAGGTTCTACTTGGGTATTGGATACCGACTTTGGTTATCATAAATATAGATTTATGAAGGGACCAAGGTAGTAGAAAGCTAAACAAATATAAGTAATCCTATGCGGGAAATGTAGCAAAGGTTGCCATATTAGCCATAGAAAATTATAGTTTAGCAATGCCTACGGGCAAATCTATTAAGTCAATAAGTTCTTATTGTATTCCAGTTCTTGTTAAAAATATTATTTCCATTTTATTGTTGGACAATGAAATCTTTGGTATTATAATTAAGAACATTTGTTGTTTCTATTTATAATAATAATGTTTTGTATAGAATCGGAATATTACTTAATAAATTTAGTATACTTGACTTACATGAAAATAATTTTGCATATTGAACAAATTAGTATAAGAAAAGGAGATGATCATTCAAAGAGTTGAATGTGTGTATTTGCTAAAATACAAGTGTGAATTATTTGAAAGGTTCAAAGAATTCAGAAGTGAAACAAATTGGCAAAATATTAAGATTCTTTGATTAGATCAAGGAATAAATACTTGTGCAATAAGTTTCTAGATCATCTCAAATGGTTTTTCTCATAATGGACACCTCATGATACATAATAATTGATTGATGTATCTGAAAGGAAAAATCATACCTTGTTGAACATGGTACGATCCAAAATGATTTTACCGACATTTCAGTATCCTTCTAGGATCATGTCCTAGAAATGGCTGCATATCTACGAAAAAGGTAACCTCAAAATCCGGCCCCAAGACTCCATAAAAGTTATGGATGGGAGGATTCCTAATCTTAAGTATGTTAAGATAAGGGTTGTCCAACTTATGTGAAAAGGTTTGAGGAAGGATAAGCTTGGGACAAGATTTGACAAGTGTCGATTTGTGGGACATCCTAAAGTAAGTTTAGGGTATATGTTCTATAATCACGCTTAAGAAAAGGTGTTTATTGTGAAACACACGCCTTCTAAGATAAATGTGTTTATCATTGAAGTGGCTAGTGGGGGATAATAGATCTTGAAGAGTTCAAGAACCACAAAACACTATAAGTCAAATAAGAGGAACTCAGTAGATGGACCTATTGTACCACAACCCAGAATCAGAATCGGAATATTACAGAAGATACACGGGAGGTATGGATTCATCATGGATGATAATGATGAGGTACGATCATAGAAGATGATGATCCGATTACATACGATGAGGTAAGAGTTATAGACACTCTCAAAATGGAACATTCATTTTGATGAAATAATCAAAAGAGTTTGATTTTATCAAAACAAGAATGAACCTAATGTGTACAAAAGGGTCCAGTGGGAGCGTCGTGAAATTTCTAGTATTATATGTTGATATACTACGGATGAGGAATAACTTATCAATGCTACAATCGGAAAAGATAAAGTTGTCTAAACATTCCTCCATGAATGATTTGGAAGAGTATCTTAATTGGGGATATAAATCTATATAGATAGATTTAAGAGGATGCTCGACTTAACCCAAGGAACGTATATTCATTTGATGCTAAAGTCGTTTAGCATGGCAAACTCAAGAGATGTCTCATGTCGATGAGCCGTGGAGTGTATCTCTCTTAATAGACCCCACAGGACTCTCGAAAAGAGAGGTCGCATGAGTGACAATCATGCATGCAATGAAATGTACGAGACTGATTTGATCATCATATTATGGAGAAGTTCACTATGAGTCGGTGAAAACATCTTAAAGTGCTTAACCAAAGACTAAGGATGTGATCATATTCATGGTGGGTCTTAATTAAAACTAGAGGGCTTAACAGACTCAAGTTTTTCAGACGAGACTAAGATGATGAAAATCCACTTTAAGGTAAAGCGTTATCTTGAGCAGTGGTGCGTTGAATTGGAAAGGTTCCAAACAAAGAAAGAGTTCTTTGGTTTAGTGATAAAGACAAAGTATATAGCTATAAATGAAGTCGCAAGTTGATTGTTTGGATCAAAAGTTCATTCTGAGAACTAGGAATAGTTCCTAAGTCTCATCTTGGATCTAAACATGTGTTGTGGCACTTTCATTTGATTATAAGGATCATTGAAAGATGGGAAATCACTATAGAGATAGTGGACTCTCATGAACAACATTACATATCCATTAACTAAAGCTTATCCAACAGCAGGATAATCGTCACTTAGAGAAGAAGAGTATGAGATACCATGACGATTGGCTTTAGTGCAAGTGGGAGATTGAAAGTAGTATGCACACAAGTCAATCATATTTGATGATAAAGCATATACTTTGTAACAATGTTTATTCATTTATTAATAAAAAGTATTAATTTATTAAAGGCTTTTAATTATCTACATGATGCTGTTTTATAATATGTGATAAACCCATAGTTTTAAGCAATGCTTTTAGAATAATGATGATGATCATTCTAATGAGATCTAAATTCTTAGAAAGCTTAAAACTAAAATAGTTCCCAATCATTGGATTACTAAATTGGGGATTAGTGAATCCGGATAGATTGGTACATACGTTGCTTGCTCATTGGATGAGGATGATTGATCTCATGATCATTTGTGTGGAGACACTAAAGCAAGTATGTAGGTGCTTATTAGAGAATAAGTTCACTGAACGTGACTCGCTAAGGAATACCTAATGGAGTTTTACTTGCCTGTCAATAGGAATTCTTGTAGTGATAGTAGTACAAGTAATCCTTGGACTTGAGATCATCATAGTATCTTGTGTATGATGAGTTATACTTTGACTTATTCCTTAAGACCCTTAGGGTATATCAAAGGGTATGCTTAGGTATAACAAGTTGTACATGGAGATAATATATGATCAATAAAGAATCTACCACTTCTAATAAAAGAAGAGAAATGTCCAATGTGATTCGATAAATGACAACCCAAAGTAGTCCTTGGTTGGAATAGAATGAAATTAGAAAGGAGTTTCTAATTTGCATTATTTGGAGTTCATGCATTTAAGGATCGAAATACATATAATTAAATAAAATAAGACTTGACGGTAATTTCATGTCTTATATTTAATTGGGGACATTGTATGGTGGAAGGATTGAATTATACAGAACTATTTACTCAAAGGTTCTTTTATGATTAATATTGAAATCTATATTATCTACGGAAAGTCGTTGATCGCTAGGAGGCTTATCCCTATTGTAGAATAAATATTATTTATTTAAATAAATTAATTGTTTAATTTATTTATTTAAATAAGATTAGAATTGTTCTAATTGATTTATTCACAATAGGTTTAATATGGAGAACCTAAAGGGTCACACCATAAAAGGAAGAATAATTATTTAAGAAGTTAATGGCATAATCGTAATAATATGTTATGTATATTTAATTTAATCTATGGTGATAAAATAAATTAAATAGCTTAATATTTATTATTTAATATTTTAAAAAATTAAATATAAATTAATAAGAGGAGTCTTATTAATATTATTACAATTATTATTATTTTAATTTCTAAAAGAGTTTAAGAATTAATTTAATATAAGTACTCTCATTTATTCCTAATTGGATTAGGAAGGAAAATTAGTTAAAGGAGTTTAATTAATTATCCCTAATAAGATTAGGGAGCTTAATTAATTAAAAGAATTTAATTAATTAAATAAATCCTAATTCCTTAACTGTTAAGGTGGGTTGCCCACATCTATAAATAAGAGGAGTCTTATTATGGGTGAGGTGGTTGTTGACTTTTACAACATACGTAATTCCAATAGTTGGGAGAGTACGCTCCTTTTCTATAGAGATAGAAAACTAGGGTTTGAGCCAAATACTCATCTTCTTGAATTCTTATTCTTCCTTGGTGGATCACCTCTAGAGGCCAAACACTTGGGTGGCTAACGTTGATCAAAGGAAGGACCCAAACCCGGTGGATTCAAGTTGAACGCGAAAAGGATTGGAGGTGAACTTGTACCTGAGGAAGCTCAGATTTTCAAGGGTATGTTTGTTCTTCATATCTTTTCGTTTAATTAATAATTATGCATAAAGGGTGATCCGGGTAAATGGTTTGTAAAATTTTAAACTCTGATTTTCCATGTTTCCGCATTATTTTTGCAATTTGATTGCGTTCTAGAATATTACAAACCTAACATAGTACTCTTGAATAGTACCATATGAATAGTACCCAGACATGAAAATATTAAAATTTAATAAGAAAGTTCAGACCAATATTTCAGTGAAATGATATTAGATGAATCGCAAAACTTAAGAATTTCTAATCATTTCAGGAATTATAGAAGCAATACTTACCATAGTAAGTTTAAATTTAAGAATATGAAATGAAATAATATCCCTTACATAATATGGAGTATGAAAGAAAATAATATTTCTTACGAGTATTGAAATAAAATAATATCCTTTACAGAAAAAAAAAAAAATTCTTTACCTTATATAGTAGAAACTAGTTTTGACTGGAATATCGGATATTATTCTGAGAAAATCTTGCACAAAAAGTCACACTCAAAATATCTTTATACTCAAGAGAAATACTCACAATACTATAGAATAAGAATTTCTGATATTGATGATGTGTGTCTTGGTTACTCATCCGAGCAATCTTATTTATAGTGCAATGGAGGGATAAGGTTTCTCAAAGTTGGCAGGTAATTAGGCAAGGTTTGAAAAATAATGCGGCCACCCAACCCACTATCATTAACCAACTTTCACTCTCCACTAATTAAGTGGTCCCATGGGAGGAAATAAGTCACCAGCACATGATTTTGAACAAAAGAAATGCAATACACCGGTTTTGAAAAACAAAGAAATACACCAAGCTTCTCACTTCCACTTACCTTTAAAAAATTTACATGCTAATATATATATATATATATATATATATATATATTATAATAATAATATTATTTAAATAATTATTATATATTATAATAATATATTTAAATGAATATTTTATCGGAGAAGGTAATTGCCAAACTTTCAACAAATATTTCATGCTAAATTCCTTCATTTATATGAAAATTGAACCAATATCCACCACATAATATGTGAGACCTCGAATTTTATAAACTAAAAGTGTTCAATTTTTCTATTTTGGTGAATAGTTAAATTGATAAAAGTTTAAAGTTAAGGGTGACATTTGAAATTTTTTCAAAGAGATGATGAAGTTTTGTTTTATTAGTATTATTAATGTAATAATACGACAGTTCAACAGTTGTATAAATGAAGTTTGTATTTGATTTTTATAATGTGATATCTGGCGACTCAAAATGGGTCGTGTGGACCTATTTTGGGGGCGTCACAATTGGTATCAGAGCTTAGGAATATGGTCGCTGGCGGAGATAAGAGTCAGAACTAGGAGGGAGAGAGACGAGTTATATACTTATTAGTGTGACTTACCTTTGAAATTGTTTACTTGATAAATTAACAAATTATGATATGTCAATTAACCTTTGAAGCTATGTTCTAGAATGATCTTTGAAATACAGAAGATGAGCAATGGAAAAATCATGATATAGAGGATATAACCGGGAAGGTACAATCTAAAAAGAAAGCAAAGTATTCTGATCTCTTCGAATATCAGGTACGTACGTAAATTTCGAGGGCCAAATTTCATAAGGAGGGGAGATTGTGAGACCCTGAATTTTATGAAATAAAAGTGTTCAATTTTTCTATTTTGGTGAATAGTTAAATTGATAAAAGTTTAAAGTTAAGGGTGACATTTGAAAATTTTTCAAAAGAAGTGATGATGAAGTTTTGTTTTATTAGTATTATTAATGTAATAAAACAGAAAAGCTTTTTATATAAAACAGAATACTTTTATAAAGTTATTCTATAAATAGAATATATTATATTCTATTATGCATAGTATTTTGCATAGTAATATCTTTTTATATAAAATGTAATACTTTTATAAAGTTATTTGTTTTATTAGATAATAATTAGAATATATTATATTTAATTATGCATAGTGCCTGCATAGTGTTTTGCATAGTAATTTTTTTTTATATAAAACATAATACTTTTATAAAGTTATTCGTTTTATTAGACAATAATTAGAATATATTATATTTTATTTAAAAGATTTTTCTTTAAAACTGGACCGTCCATTTAAAGTAAATCAATCTGGACCGTTCATGAATTAGTTACTATGCAGTCCATTCTTCTATAAATAAAAGCTCATTCATTCATTATTTCTTATAAATTTATTGAAACTCTAGAGAGAGAAACTATAGAGAGAATTCTTCTTCTATAATCTTGAGCGTATTTCTTTAGAATTTAAGAAAGCTTTAAGTGTAGTACAAGGTTTCTTCGAGTATATCCTCACCCTACCAGTCGGAATACTCTTCTTTCAAAGGTAAGGGATATTATTTGTTGTACTCGTATGGGATATTATTTGTTGTACTCGTAAGGGATATTATTTATTGTATTCGTAAGGGGTTTTATTTCTTTCGTATTCATGAAGAGAGTTATTGTTATTCCACTCCTTATTATTATGTTGGAATAACCTGTCTATGCGAAGTACTGCATACATGGTGAAATTCTTCTATTATTCCATTTCTTATTATTATGTTGGAATAACTCGCATCACGCCAAGTAATCGCATACATGGTGAAATTCTTCTATTATTCCATTCCATATTATTATGTTGGAATAACCTGTATATGCGAAGTACCGCATACATGGTGAAATTCTTCTGTTATTCCATTCTTTATTATTATGTTGGAATAACCTGTATATGCAAAGTACCGCATACATGGTGAAATTTTTCAATTATTTTGTTCTTTATTATTCTGTCGGAATATCTTGTCTGTGCGTTTTACGCCGGACCTGGTTCCATTATTTATTATTTTGCAATTATTATTCTGTCGGAATATCCTCACATGCAATGCGTTACGCGGACACTGGTTCCATTATTTATTATTCCGCATTTATTATTCTCGTTTAATATCCTCGTCGCGCGTACGCACGGGACTGGTTCCATTATTTATTATTCTGTTGGTAATAACCTGTCTGTGCGGTCTCTATTTCATGCATGGTAAATCCTTCTGTTATTCTATTCCTTATTATTCTGTTGGAATAACCTGTCTATGTGGATTACCACATGCATGGTGAACGATCCTTTGTATTTCATTCCTTGTTAAATTGTGGAAATGATCTGTTTACGTGGATTATGATGAAAGTCAGAATAAAAGCATTGGAGTAATGAAAATCATAGGTATATGTGGTATTAGTAAGTGTTATGATGAGTTATGTTGGTTATTATGTGAAAACATGAAAGTTTCTTAGAAATCACAAAGGGTTAAAAAATCAGATTTTGGTGAAAATGGAACATAAAATTCAATTAACCATATCTCCTATTATATTTTGAATTTTTGAGTGTGGTCAAGTTCTAGAGTTAGGTCTATGAGTTTTGTAACTTATCCAAGTGGAATCACTGAAAAAAGTGTCGTAGATTTTTGTGTGGACTGATTTTAGCAAAGCACGAAAAAGTGAAAAATGGGAAAAAACTACTGTCCAGATTTTTAAAAGGACATTTTCGGCCACTTAATTTGTGAGAAAAATTTTGGCCTTTTGGGACATGAAAATATATGATATAAAGTACCTCTTGTCCAAAAATGAGCTCATTCCGACTTAAAATGAGTAAGTTATGACCATTTAAATATTTAGGTTTTTTCAACGAAAAACGCTATAACCGGAGTTCTATAACTCCGATGACCATAAAATTTAAACTGGAAGCTCACGTTAACATGTGTAAGATCCTGCCAAGTCTTGAGAATTTCTGGAGTTAACCTTGAGGTAGCTAATTTCTTAAGGAATTAATTAGAAATTGATTTTTGAAAAATAATAAATGAATTTTAAAAATTCCAAGAAAAATATATGTTCATTATGAGACTATATTCTGCTATATCCTAGAAAAGAAATATTTTTTGGACTGATTTGGTATTTTTCATGAAAATAGTTTAGTTACAAATATATGAATTAAATATGTTATGTGAAGTAACAAAATTGGAAAATAGGATTTTATGGCTTGGGAATCCTATATAGGGTATATACATATTTTTGATGAGGGATTTGATCATTGATGATAACATCTTATGAGTATGACATTTTTGAATGATTAAATGCATTATTTGATAAAGTATAAATAATTGAAATAAATTGTTTATAAGTTTAAGACATGACTAAAATATTATTAATGACATTAGATTATGAGATTATTAAGTGATTGATAACATTTGGTTATTATTAAAATTTGGATAAATTGTATTATAAAAGTTTAATATTTATCTTTTATCTCATTTGATTGATTCTTTATGTCATCATCATCATCCTCACGCTTATATTATGTTGAAAGTCATCGTCATTCAGTAGTGATAGATGGACTTGGTATGATTATGATTACGGATTATCTAAGATAATCATGACCGTAATATTACAAATGATGTGAAAAAAGTCCTCATCGTTGTAGTAGTGCGTTGATGGACAAATTTTGGTATGATTATGGTTATGGATTCTCTCTGACGCCAAGGTGCAAAGATGAATTATTTTATGGCATGATCAGACTAGTTGATGAAAACACGATTATCTTTGGCACGTAGTGCATGGATAATTCGTGGTCGTGATACTAAAGAATATTCTTGACCTGTAGTGCATGGATGATTCGATGATGTGGATTAATTATTGATTGTCGTGATACTAACGAACCTTCTTACACATAATATTTTTAAATTTATCATTATAATTTCAATATATTGTCACTATTAGTTAACTAATAACTTATATTTTTAGAGATAAATCCGAAATAAAAAAAATTCCTTTATACTTGCACATTTTACAAATTACTACTCTTTTTGTAGGGTGGAATATTTTAAAATGAAGCGACAAGGAGTATACTTTTTTTTCTCTTAAAAAAAGAGGAGGATATTTTAATTTACAGATATACCCAAACTTGTAGTATAACAACAAATACGATTTAGCTAGGAAACTTGGTGTTTAATTGTCTTGGTGTTTAGCAACTCGAGTAAAATAAAAAATTGACCGTTGTACTCTTAGTATATTTTGATATTATGTCTCTTTTTATTGGTCAATACAAAATAAGCCATCTACTAAAAAAAAATTGGATAACAAACATTTATATGACAATTAGGCATTGACTATCCTATGTGGCAATGATGACATGTAAGTAAGTCAAACTAAGACTAAAAAATTTACTTCCATCAAAATTCAAACTCGAGATCAACCTCATAGCACTAAACAATTGCCCAACTATGCTACATTATGCAACTATAAATGCAACAACATAAATTTTATTTATACAAACATGTCCATTTAAACCAAAAGAAAAGAAGATAAATAAGTGGGTAAACCTTTCTTTGCTTGATAAATACTTTAGATAAAGGAATAATCAAATCTGAAGTTTGAGCCAACAAAAGGGATGAGTTTACCTCATTAATTTTAAATTTTAAATTTTTGTAAGTTGTTTATAATATTAGTTTATAATTAATGCTTCTTATTCTCAGTGTCATAATATGAATACAAGAATAGTCATAATATGATATATTCTCCTTTAATATAAGAATATCTACTTAACTTATTTTACGAAGTTTCAAATTTAATTAAAATTAATATATATTTATTCAATTAATTTTTTAACAATACGATTATAATTATTGTAAATAATAATATTCGAAAAAAAGTAGGTTGAAGAAAAGAGGGCACTCCATTGTCTTCGAATCTAGTGACTACTCTCGTATTCATATTATAACACTGAAAATAAGAAGCATTAATTATAAACTAATATTATAAATAGCCTAAATTTTTTTAAATTTAAAATTAATGAGGTTAACTCGTCCCTTTTTGGGCTTAGACTTTAAAGTTGATCACTTATTTATCTAAAATATTTATCAAGCAAAGAAGGGTTTACCCACTTATTTATCATCTTATTTTTTAAATGGAGAATCTTGTATAAATAAAATTTATGTTGTTTAATTTACAATTACATAATGTATCTCAGTTAGGCAAGTGTTTAATGTTATGAAATTGAGAATTTGAGTTTGAATCTTGATAGAAGCAAATTTGTTAGTCTTAGTTTGGCTTACTTACATGTCATCATTGCCAACAGTTAATGACCAATTGTCACATAAAGGTTTGTTATCAAAATTTTTCTATAATAGAGAACTTATTTTGCATTGATCAACAAAAATGGGCACAATATCCAAATTTTGTTATACTAGAGGACTAATTTTGCATTGACCAATAAAAAGGGGCATAATATCTAAATATACTAAGAGTACAATGGTTACTTTTGCATTTTACTCTAACAACTCACCTCTTCATGCATCTTAATGTTTGAAATTAAGATAAAAAAAAATTCATCTGAATACCTTTAAATCATTAAGATTCAAATATTTTTGTTCGCCTAGCCTGTTATGAAGGATGTGAAACATTAATCTAATTAAGTTTATCATTTTTTTTTTGAAAGCCCCACTTTTTTGGGAATAAAATATAATTTTATAATCAAGTACATCATCACTATAACAATTTCAAGAATCAATCAAATCTCACTAAAAGAGGAATAAATAAACTTACAAACAAACCTTCTCAAAAAGAATTAAGAAACAAGCTTTCTATAATGGAAGAAATAACACTCACCTAAGGTCACAATACTTTTGTCTTAACCACTAGGTTAAGACCTTATCGACTAATTAAAAGTATCATTTGATCTACTCTCTCCTCCGTCAGAAATTAAAAGTCAAGTTTTAATTTATTTATTTTTGGTCAAATTGACCATTGTTAAAACTAATTTTTGTACAATTGTTGATAAATTTAGGTTAAGAGATTATAATCACAAGAAACTAGATACAATTTGCTACATACTCTAATTTTTATAATTTTAAAAACATATTTACTTATGCTTAATTATTAATTCTAAAAATAATCAATTTGATCAAAAAGATCAAAATTAGACATTTAATTTAAAATAGAGTAAGTATTATATAGGATGTGAAATACTAGTGGATGCTGTATGTCTTAACCTAGTAGTTAAGATTAAGGTATTGTGGCATTTTAGGTCTCAAGTTTTTTCTTACTTGAGTTTATTTTTTTCTTATGTAAAGTGTGTTTCCTCCTTTTTATCCTAGACTTGTTTGACTTGATTGGTTCTTGTCTTCTTGATATTATAGTAGTGTAATAATGTACTTAAATTATATTGTGTACTCTCGGGTCTTTAAAAAAAATGCGAAACACTAATATAAGTGTCATTTAATTACAAAGTTTTTCAATGCTTACCTCCCCTTAATAATTACTTGAATACAATTATTATCTTCTCGAATTTATGTTATATATTTTATTAAGGCATGTCAAAATATGGTTATAGGAGTTAGTTTTGTTTTATAAAATTTGGTTATAGTTCTATCTCAGAACTAAAATCATATTGCTTACTTTTAATGAGTTGTGTGGATTGGAACCATATTATAGATCAAATATAGGTTAACTCATATGTTAAATTTCAAGTTTACCATTATTATTATTGTCTAATTAAATAAATTTTTATAATATTTAATTTATATATTCTATAACTTTCTATCTCTAATATTTTATACATTCTTCTTAGGGTAAAATGCAAAGTAGACCACTAAACTTTAAGGATTTTTGGGTATTGAGCCTTTTTTTTTGGGTGTATAATTAAAAATTTGGATATCGAGCCCAGCGCCGCATATGCGTTGACCGCATCACATTGGCATGACGTGGGTACGATCCGACGATGAATTTTTTATTTTATTTTACACGTGGACGCTGACGTGACGAATAAATATTGAACTTTATCCCAAAAATTATGTTGCTGCCATGATTCAAACTCTTGACCTCTAGCTTAAAACTTAGAACCAATGACCAACTGAGCAAAAAAGTCTAGTTGCTATAATTTTGCAAGGATTAATATTTATAACTGAAGAAATCATTTTTGTGACGCCCCCAAAATAGGTATACATCACCTATCCTGAGTCGCCAAATACATGGTACAGAATAAAAATACAATCTTTAATATACAACAAAAGAGCTGTGAGTTTTAATACAAAAATTGTCTTCTAGACAATATCCACTCTCGTAATAAGTCCTCATTACATTTATTGTCACACTATTTAATGTAATAGTGAGGACTACTAATGCTATCCTCCCGACCGTCACTCCGCTCCCCGACTAGTCCCCGCTTACGTTCTCATTTCTCAAGAGAACAATGAAAGCAAAAGGGTGAGCTCAACTAGCCCACTAAGAAATATTATGACTAAGATAATGCGTAATAAATTATCATTAGTCTTCAACAATGTTAAACCGATAAAATACAATAGACATCAAGTTTAAACTGCAGCAATGAACAAGTAATCCATTAAAAGAGTCAGTAGAGAATAAAATTTACTATCTTTTATGATTTAAAAGGTTTTTCATCACTTTTATCGCGGGACTCAAATTTTAATAAATAATCCACATCATTGAATCACCCCTGCACTACGGCCAAGGATATTCTTTAGTATCACGACCACAATTATCCGTGCACTACGGGCCAAGGACATTCGTATATTCATCAATGGTCATGATCATGCCAACAACTGTCCACCAATGCACTACGGGCCAATGAGGACTTTTATCACATCATTTGTAACATTTCGGTCATGAATATACCGAATAATCTCTGGTCATAATCATACCAAGTCCATCTATGCACTACAGGCCACATATGACTTTCAAAAAAAAATATAAACATGAGGATGATGACAATGATATAAGAATTCAATAAAACAAGTTCACTTAATTAATTTATCCAAAGAACTAATAACGTCCAAATTATCAACAGGATACTTTTTTTGTAGAGTAAAATTCAAGAATGCTCTCAAGAATATTTCCATGAAAAGATATTAGATGAAGCTTAAATATCAAGGATATTCCACTAATTTAATGAAGTATAAGTCAAAACTTTAACCAACCGAGTATAATAAGGAATGGAATAACAAAAGAAATCACCAAGCACGCGGTAGACCACACAAAGCAAAAGTTATTCCAATGTAATAATAAAGACGGAACCAGTCAGACGTAAAACGCATGCATGTGATATTCCAATGTAATAAAAAGACGGAATCAGTCCCACAGAAAAGCATGCATGCAGGATGTTCCAACAGAATAATAAAGACGGAACCAGTCCAGAAGCGTAAAAGCACAAAGCAGGATGTTCCAATGTAATAATAAAGACGGAACCAGTCCCGGCCAGAAAAGCATGTATAGGATGTTCAACAGAATAATAATAAAGACGGAACCAGTGCCGTACAGAAAGCATGATGTGATGTTCCAATGTAATAATAAAGAATGGAATAATGTAAGAATTTCACCATGTATGCAGATTGTGATAACCAAAGTTATTCCAACATAATAATAAAGAATGGAATAATGTAAGTTCTCTTCATGAAGACGAAAAGAAGAAATAATACCCCTTAACTTTGAAAGAAACTGGATATAGGAGTAGTGAGGTAGCGAGCTTTCTTCTTCTTCTACAGATTTTCTCTCTACAAATTCTCTCTATAATAATTGCTCTATAGCTTTAGTGAATTAGTGAAAAATGAAGGAAGAATGAGCTTCTATTTATAGAAAAATATAGTTTCAATAATTACACATTTTGGGACACGAAAAATTATAGTACAATACCTCCAACTTTTCTTTTATTTTTAATTTAGTCATGCAAGTATTATCAAACTTGCACCACCTCCCCTAATAGTAAATAATGTGATTCAATAGAAAATCATGTGAATCAATAGTTCTAGACATGTGAAAATATGAATTACATTTTATTACCTCCATCTATACCTCCATTTTTAACTTAGTCATGCAAGTATTATCAATCTTGCACCAACTCCCCTAATAGTAACAAGAATGTGAAACAATAGTATACACATGTGAACAAATAGTTATAATCATGTGAAATAATAGCAATTAATTGCTCATTTATCCAAAGTTAAATAATTCGATTGGTCAATATAACCTCCAAACATCAATTATTATCGAAATAAATGTCGATTTTCACTAACACAAATAATTTCAACACAATGAAACTATTTTTATCAAAAATATAAATTTTGAAATTTTGAAGTTTGACTTTTCCCAAAAAAGTCAATTGTTGACTTTTTGACCAAATAGTCAAACCCGAAAAAATTTGTGTTTATAGTCTATTTTTACTAATTTCATCGTTCCGGACTCAAATATCACGTCCGCGTCTCCAAATTCAACTCCGAGCACAACTTCAATTTTTATAACATTCATCATTAATATTATAACTCACAATATTTTTCAACCAGTCGTTCCCAGGAAAGAGGGGGCTTTCCAATAAGGATTTCTCCCTATCAGCGCCGCAATTAGGTGACCAAACCTCTCCTCGATGTAACTTCTAGACATTGTAAATATTATAATTTAATAATATGAATAACTTTGTCGCCTCAATTATTGATTTAATAAAATAACATATTATGCAGATGATATTGCGTGACAATAATCGAATCAATAATACGAGAGATATGATGCAACAATTATCAGAGTAATAATTGAGTATAATCTGAGTGACTTCTCACGTGAAGCATCAATAATCTCACGTAAGCTATCAATAATCAATCAGAGTTTACTACCGAGTATTCAACAAAGATAACTGTGAAACTTCCGCCGTTATTTTCATAAATATATTTTTGTCGTTTTCTCAATCCTTCAATAATTCTTTTGTGGGGTCCACCAATGATTGTGCCATTGTACGAATATTCCCTGCTAAAACGAATATTCTCCGACCAATCGAATATAATAAAACAACTTGCATACTTTGTAGAATTTATAAATACTACCCACAACTATAACATTATAACAAATTCATTCCATAATATTCAAAAATGATAATTATAGAAAAATCATCTTTATTCATAAAAGTTGGGGTCTTACAACCTCCCCTTCTTATGAAATTTTGCCCTCGAAATTAGGGTACGTACCTGGTATGTCGAATAGGTGAGGATATCTTGACTTCATCTTAGATTCTAACTCCCAAGTCATTTCTTCCACGTCGTGGTTTCTCCACAAAACTTTGATTCGAGGTATAACCTTGGAGCGTAGAATATGATCCTTTTATCCAAGATTTTAACAGTAACTCTTCATACGTTAAATCTTCCTCTATCACGTCCGGTTCTAATTCAATAATGTGGTTCGGGTCTTCCACATATTTACGTAATAATGGATATGTGAAAACGTTATGAACACGAGACATACTTCAAGCAGAAAAGCGAGTCTATACACCACACGTTCCTATCGATCGAGGATTAAAAATGGGCCAATGAATCGAGGATTGAGCTTTCCTCTCTTTCCAAATCTCGTAACTCCTTTCCATGGAGCAACACGTAACAACACATGATCTCCAATATCGAATTCCACGTCCTTTCGATGAAGATCAGCATAACTCTTTTGTCAATCTTGTGAGATTTTTATACGTTGTCGGATTGTTTGAATCTTTTTCGTAGTCATACGTACCAAATCCGGTCCCAACAACGTTGCTTCACCCACCTCATCCCAACATACTGGAGAACGACACTTTCTTCCATACAACGCCTCGAATGGAGCCATGCCAATACTTGCTTGATAACTGTTATTGTAGGAAAACTCCACCAATGGTAAGAACTTGTCCCAACTTCCCTTGAAGTCAAGGACACAGAGTCTTAATAAATCTTCAAGAGTTTGAATAGTCCTCTCTGATTGTCCGTCCGTCTGAGGATGATATGTCGATCTAAATCATAAATCTATGCCCATAGCTTTTTGTAAACTAACCCAAAATCTTGAAGTGAATCTTGGGTCTCGATCAGAAACTATGGATACTGGCATACCATGGAATCTTACAATCTCATTTATATACATACTAGCAAGATGTTCAAGTGTATAAGTTTCTTGTATCGACAAGAAATGAGCAGACTTGGTCAATCTATCAACAATGACCCAAATTGCATCTATGCCTTGAGAAACCTTGGGAAGACCAGTAACGAAATCCATGGTAATGTGCTCCCACTTCCATTCTGGAAATTCAATTTGTTGCAATGGACCTTTTGGCACTTGATGCTCCGCCTTGACTCGTTGACAAGTTAGACACCTTGAGATAAACCCCGCTATCTCTTTCTTCATATTGCTTCCACCAAAATGTATGTCAAGATCACGATACATTTTGGTACTCCCGAGATGGATTGCAAACGGGTGTGTTGTGCGCCTCCATCATGATTTTATACTTTAACTCGTGGATCGTTAGAACACAAAGTCCGGATTTGAATCAAGTATTCCTTCATCATCGATTCTTGCTTCCTAGATAAAGCACCTTCTTGCACTTTCTTTCTCATACGACGATCGCCCGTGTCTCAGTAGCTTCGAGTAAAGCTTTAACCTTATCGATTAAAGTCGGTTCTCTACTCAGATATTCGCCATCATCACGCGGGTACCTCGGAGTCTTTATCTCTATCTCCATCCTTTGTAAGTCATACAAAATGGGCCTTTCATATTGATAATATCGCACTCATACCCAAGATATGATCTTCTACTTAATGCATCGCCTACCACGCTCGCTTTTTCGTGGATGGTATTGGATGGTATGATCATAATCTTTCAACAGCTTCAAGCCAACGTCATTGTCTCATGTTGAGTTCCTTTTGAGTGAAGAAATATTTGAGGCTTTTATGATCCGTAAAGATCTCCACTTTCTCCCCATACAAATAATGCCTCCAAATTTTTAGTGCAAAAACGGCTGCTGCCAACTCTAGATCATGAGTGGGATAATTCCTCTCATATTCTTTAAGTTATCGTGAGGCATAGGCTATGACTTTCCCATATTGCATTAGAACACAACCTAACCCTTTGCCCGAAGCATCACGGTAGATGACAAATCCCTCCGATCCAGATGGTATTGTCAGAACATGTGCTGAAATGAGTCTCCTCTTGAGTTCTTAAAAACTATTCTCACATTCCTCACTCCAACCTAATTTTGTATCTTTCCGAGTCAGCTGAGTTAATGGAGTAGCGATTCGAGAAAATCCTTCCACGAATCTCCGATAATAACCAGCTAAGCCGAGAAAGTTACGTACTTCGGCCACTGATTTGGGTTTCTCCCAGCTTTGAATAGCTTCAACCTTTGCTGGGTCAACATATATTCCATGACTTGATACTACGTGCCCAAGGAATGCTACTTCCTCAAGCCAGAACTCGCATTTCTTCAACTTAGCATAAAGCTTATATTCACGGCTTTTGGAGTATCACCTCAAGTGTTGTTTTCATGATCTTCACGACTTTTGGAATAAATAAGGATGTCATCAATAAAGACGATCACAAAGTGATCCAAATATTCCTTGAATACTCGGTTCATCATATCCATGAAGGCAGCAGGGGCATTAGTCAATCCAAAAGAAATGACTAGAAATTCATAATGCCCGTACCGAGTTCTGAAAGCCGTCTTTGGAATGTCATCGGTTCTAATCTTCAATTGGTGACAACCGAAACGAAGATCAATCTTTAAAAAGAATTTGGCTCCTTGTAACTGGTCAAAAAGGTCATCAATATGTGGCAATAGGTACTTATTTTTTATGGTGACATGGTTCAACTCCCGATAATCAATAAAAAGTCGCATACTCCCATCTTTCTTTTTCATGAATAGAAGAGGAGCACCCCAAGGAGACGTACTAGGACGAATGAAACCGATGTCTAACAATTCCTGCAATTAGGGCTTTAACTCCTGAAGTTCAATAGGAGCCATTCGATATGGGACTTTGGAAATAGGTTTTGTACCGGGTTCAAGGTCGATACAAAATTTAATTTCACGCTTTGGGGGTAGGTCAGGAAGTTCTTCAGGGAATACGTCAGGAAATTCATTAACAATAGAAGTATCATTCAAAACTGACGTATTTTTATTTAGATCCGTGACATGAGCAAAAAAAGCTTGACATCCGTTTTTCAATATACGAATAGCTTTATGGCTTGAGATGATAGTGATTGTTTTTAATGGTTTGGTTGCTTGAATTCGCATAATAGGTTGGTTAGGAATATGAAAGCTAACAACCTTACGAAAACAATCAATTTTTGCATGATGAGTAGTTAACCAATCAATCCCTAGAATCACGTCAAATGCAAGTATTTTCAATGAAATAAGATTGACAGGTAATGTGAGGAAACCGATTTGAACTAAACAAGACTTATAAACAGTGGATGTAATGAAGGTTTCTCCCAATGGAGTTTCAACAGATAAGTCAAAGTCCAATTTCTCCGGAGTCAAATTTAAACGTTGAGCGCAAGTATGAGAAATAAAAGAATGGGTAGAACCGGTATCAAATAAGGTATAGACTTCTCTAGAGTTTATGATAAGCTTACCCGTGATGACCTCGTTCGGGTTCTTTGCTTTCTGGGAGGTCACAACAAACGCTCTCCCTTGCACTACCGGCTTTGACTTTTCTGGGACGACCTTTGGTGCCTCTATCCTAGCTGAACTTGTCTTCGGTGAACGACAAAATCGGGCTAGGTGACCTTCTCTTTCATAATTATAACTTGCTTCTGACGGCATCGCGCAGTTTGGACTAATGTGCCCCTCCCCTCCACATTTGAAGCATATAATAGGTGGTCGTTCTCCTTCCTTCACAACGGGTGCTGGTGCTGACGTCTTTCCATCATTGTTGAATCTCCTCTTCTTGAAATGTCCATTCTTAATATTTTGGCCCTGATTACCACCGAAGTGGTTACCATTTCTGGCATGCTGATTCCCTCCACGCTTGTTTTCACCACTTCGATGATGATCGCCTCACCGGTATTATCATTTTTCTACCGCTTCTTTGGTTGGGTTGACTCGTTATCGCGCTCCAATAATCGAGCCCTATTAACAACATCTCGAATACAAACACGCTTTATGAGAGATAAGATATCGACGTATCTCGAAGTTTCAAACCTCTTAGAAACATTCGTCATTCTCTCCTCATTATCAACCAAATGGGACGCAAACCGGACAAATTTCTAAGCAAACTTGGCTTCGATCGCGCGACACTGGTCATGTTGTTTTGCTCCAGTTTAATGAACTCTACCTCTTTCATATGACGAATACTTTCGGAAAGTACTTATCGTTGAACAGCTTGAAACTTCTCCCAAGACATCTTCAATGCGGTGGGGTTGGGTACGCTCATTCTGATTCCCACCAAGAATCGCCTCACCGCAATACATGAAGGTGGTGAAGGAACCTTTTGCTCCTCCTGAGCAAACCCAAGACATCAAATATCTTGTTGATCTATTTTATCCACGTCTCCGCCTTAAGAGGTAAGAGGTTTTGGCTCTCCAAAAAACTCCGGTGGTCCCAGCTCCATGAACTGTTTGGCGGTGACCGTCCGAGAGTTGCTAGTGTTTCCACCTGCATTTTGGACAGGAGCCGCTCTCGCCTGATGTTGCATAAATTGCATGAAGCCTCAGAACATTCCATCCTTCATCATTTCGTCATTGTTGTTTTTTGCATGAGGATTGTCGCCTTCCTGATGCACATTGTGCTGGTTATTAATCTGTGGAGACTCAACGGTCTCCTATGCTCCATTGATGTTCTCAACATTCTCGGATGTCATTTTCAAATACTGCCACAAAATAAGGGTTAATTAACATATCACATATTATCCCTATACTCTGACCGACCAATTAAATACCAAATAAACTTAAGTAGGTCACACTAGCAAAGGAATTCCCCGTCTCTCCCTTCCTAGTTCTTGTCTCACATCTTAGCCAGGGATCATATCCCTAAGCTTTGATACCAACTGTGACGCCCCCAAAATAGGTATACATCACCTATCCTGAGTCGCCAAATACATGGTAAAAAATACAAATACAATCTTTAATATACAACAAAAGAGCTGTGAGTTTTAATACAAATATTGTCCTCTGACAATATCCACTCGTAATAAGTCCTCATTACATTTATTGTCACACTATTTAATGTAATAGTGAGGACTACTAATGTTATCCTCCGACCATCACCCGCCGCTCCCGACTAGTCCCCGCTACATTCTCATTTTTCAGAAGAGAACAATGAAAGCAAAAAGGGTGAGCTTAACTAGCCCAAGAAGAAATATTATGACTAAGATAATGCAGAATAAATTATCATTAGTCTTCAACAATGTTAAACTGATAAAATACAATAGACATCAAGTTTAACTGCAGCGGAACAAGAAATCCATTAAAAGAGTCAATTAGAGAATAAAATCTACTATCTTTTATGATTTAAAAGCTTTTTCATCACTTTTATCGCTGGGACTCAGCATAATAAATAATCCACATCATCGAATAACCCCTGCACTACGACCAAGGATATTCTTTAGTATCACGACCACAATTATCCATGCACTACAGGCCAAGGATATTCGTGTATTCATCAATGGTCATGATAATGCCAACAACTGTCCATCAATGCACTACGGGCCAATGAGGACTTTTATCACATCATTTGTAACATTGCGGTCATGATTATACCGAATAATCCCTAGTCATAATCATACCAAGTCCATCTACGCACTACAGGCCACAGATGACTTTCAAAAAAAAAATATAAACATGAGGATGATGACAATGATATAAGAATTCAATAAAACAAGTTCACTTAATTATTTTATCCAGAACTAATAACGCCCAAATTGTCAACATGATACTTTTTCAGAGAGTAAAATTCAAGAATGCTCGTAAGAATATTTCCATGAAAAGATATTGGATGAAGCGCAAATATCAAGGATATTCCACTAATTTCATGGAGTATAGAAGTCAAAACTTTAACCAACCTGAGTATAATAAGGAATGGAATAACAAAAGAAATCACCAAGCATGCAGAGACCGCATGCATAAAAGTTATTCCAACGAGAATAATAAAGACGGAACCAGTCCTACAGAAAACGCATGCATACACGATATTCCAATGTAATAATAAAGAGCGGAACCAAGTCCGGCGTAAAGCAGTATGCATGAATGTTCCAAGAATAATAAAGATTTAAAACCAGTCCCACAGAAAGCATGCAGACAAGATGTTCCAACAGAATAATAAAGATGGAACCAGTCCAAGATATAAAGCATGCATGTGATGTTCCAAATGTAATAATAAAGAATGGAATAACATAAGAATTTTACCATGTATGCGGTATTCAGATAACCAAAGTTATTCCAACATAATAATA